>CABFVZ010000257.1:190287-252690 GCA_902151445.1 Timema monikensis | reverse complement strand
CCCCCCCCCCATACTATTTGAAACATTGGGAATTATTTCCCTCCATCTAGCTCAAACCATCCTTCTATAAACACCAATTACCTGAATTTATACTAGTTTTATGATAAATCATTCCTTTATAATGCTTTCTAAAGTGTCTAGAATAAATGGAAGCTCCTATTGGAAAACATATGAATTATATATAAAGAGAATGGTGGTGGTTCTGATAAGTCTCTTCTGATAAAAAAAAAAAGACTTTACTCTATTGGATATTGACGAGGCTATCGTTGTTGATTTTGAGATGGATTATTTTATAAAACCCCATCAGTTTTACCCGTTCCTCGCATAAATAAGACACAACCAAATTATATCCAATTGCTTTGTTTCCGACCTAGTTTTTATTTAATTAAAATAAATCTAATCAAAATGTTAAAATTACAAGTTCAAGGGGCAAACTTTCGTGTGGAGGGGATACTAAATTTTAAAATCAAAGCCATATGCGTGAGATATATATCTTGCAATGCTCATGAGTCATGACAGACAGGCAAACCCTTAATTTTATTAATATAGATTAATTATCATGATTTTTCAGTTGTCTTAACGACTTTATATTCTCCGTAAATATCTTAGAATTTGTCAGGGAAAATAATGATAATGCTTCCATCATCATATAGTAAAGATAAATCAGGGTGAATTATTGGATTCATTTTTAACGACCCACTTCTTCCCCATTATACCCAAACTGTCGTGGCAGATATATTTGATTTTAGGTTTGAAAGTAATTGATTTTGTTCAACGTGGCAAGCATTTTTTTTATAAATGTCTACGAACCCATACATCAGAGTGACGAGAAACATTATGTAAATATTCTAGACAAATAAGAGTTTCTGTCTGTCGAGTCAGTTATATATGTTTAGTTGTCAACCTAAGTAACCAGCTCTCGGGCCTTAAGGTGGCCGCCTAGGTAAGTGAGAAACTGTTACGTGGACGTTCAGCTCTAATGCAATATTTAATTATACAATATGTTATTTAAAAATATGGTTCACACAAAAGTAAAGTCGAAATATTCCAACATAACTATTTTTCTTTAACAACCTTATTTTGTCATTTTTATTAATAAAAATGAACGAAAATGTTTAGCTGGCTGATTTTCAACGACTTTTTAAGCATATTTGCGGAGCTATGAGATTAGACTTGATGTAAAATGAATCTAAATTTAGCTAACATATACAGTTATTTTTTTACAAGCTTATATAATAAAATTTCAAGATATTTGAGAACCATCGATGGGCCTTCCTCTTTACCTTGAGTAAATATAATAAATTTCGTCATTTTCTTTCCCCTCTTTTTTTAGTGATATGACAAAGTGTGGTTGTAGGTGATGGGTGAATGACTTACAAAGAATAGATAAGTACTTCCAAAAAAGACCCATACCATTTTATTTTCAACCGTATGACCTAACAGCGATTGATACTTTCTCGCTGACCAAAGAGGCCACCTCATGGAACACTAAATTTCATAGCCGCCAGGCCGTAGTATTTTCATTCAACCCACTCCTGATACAATTCCATACAATTCCTAACCTAACACCAAATATCATTTAAATCCATTTTCACATTATTTATAATCCCATAGATGTCTCTGCCTACCAAGAGGTTTTGTATCTTAAGGTTTCCCAAAAGACATTTTGTATACACTCCCGTCATCAACCATATGCGTCACATGACCATCACAACTCAGCCTGAATGCCTTGAGTATCTTTGAGATGTTAGGGGATGATATCATTCCTTTTTTACAAGTATTTATCAAAATATACAAAACTCATTTTCTGTCTATATGATAATATCTCTATTACTTCTATTTTATAAAATATAAGTTACCTACCCCTAGAAAGATATTTTATCACTCAATATTTTTGTATATATTTCAAACTATAAGATATAAATTTTAATGGATGAATTATAATGGTTTTGTTTGCTCTATTTTTTCCGGATATCTTTACATAATTTAAGTTATTATGTATAGATGATATTACAGGATTCTAGATACCTTAAAAATAAGTGCTTTACGTTTATTCCACGTTCCACTGAAATAGGTAGGAATTATACTAAGAATATTAATGATTAAAAATTAATTAATCTAATACAATACTAGATAGTTTACCTAGCATATTATATTTTGAGAAAATCTTGATATATTTAACAAGATAAATATTAATAGCTTGATGGAATGGAGAAATGTTGATACAAAGAGAGAGAATAAATTGGTTTACATCTGAATTCACCAAAAAGGAGGAGAAAATAAATAATTTTATGATGTTTAAAAAAATGTCGATAAGACGTGCAACAATGTAAAAGTTCAATTATATATATTCATAAAATAGAAGAGTTTGTTTGCCTGTAATGAGCATTGCGCGGTATCTACCTCACACAGAGGGCCGACATTTTAAAATTAGTAGCCCCTGTGCGCGAACATGTGCACCTCAAAGCAGGAATTTTAAAATTTTGATTAAATTTTTCTAAAATTAATAATAATAATAATAATAATAATAATAATAATAATAATAATTATTATTATTATTATTTAGCACCACATCTTACTACCCTTTTAGGTTATATGATTATGTGATAATTAATCTAATGGCTAGGAATTGGGAAGGTTGAATATAGAGGAAGTGAACCAACATTTGCGTGGAGGTAAAGTAGAAAACAATTTAGAAAAACCACCTTCAGTTCACCCGAATGAGATTATAACCTCGATCTCCCCGTCCTGGGAAGTCTAGCTTGACACGAAATTAGCGCATTAGCCAACTACGCCACCGAGTAGGGTTTAAAATTAATTAAAAACCAGGTTGGAAGCAATAAAATGAAGCTATATTTTTCTGTTTGTTTAAAGCAAAGAAAAGCGTCACCCGGGTAGATCTGCTAGTAAAATAATAAAGTTAAAACTCGCCTCAGTGGCATAGTTGGCTAACGCCTTAGTCGTATTGAGCTAGACTGCCAAGGACGGGGAGATCGAGATTCGAATCTCGATTGGGTGAACTGGTGGGATTTTCCTAAATGGTTTTCCACGCTCCTTCCACGCAAATGCGAATTCACTTTCTCTAAATTCAACCTTCCTAATTCCTAATTCATTACCGTAATTAGTACTTAAGCGTATAAGCCAAACGGGTAGTAAGACGTGGTGCTAAATAATAAATAAATAAAGTTAAATAAGTACACGTGTAGCTGTCACCAACAAAGTTCTGAGAAACACTGAATTAAATAATAGTAAGTTATTTCAAGAAAGACTTGCGTCATATTAATTTTGGCTCCGCTGACAAGAACAGTACAGGAGCACTAATTCTCTCATATTGTTTATGAGGGTCATCATTTTGACCAGTGTAGTGTATCATTATTGAATTGAAAACACGGTTGAATGAATCTGTCTATAAAAGAAAATGAGAAATATATTATTATTTTTTTATCAGTTCTGACACGCTCTGAAAGATTGGTTGACAAAAAAAAAAAAAAAAGGTTGAAACAATTCTAAAACCTTTTGAGGGTCAAAGAGAATGATGTATTTTTCCAGCTACTGAAACTTACAAAGGGGGAAAAGAAAATGTAAGAGAAAATATTTAAAATTATAATTTTAAAAGGGCTCAATTTTTCACATATATTTCTTTTACTTTGGTGTGAGATACAGGATAAAAACCAGAATATATCAACACTACTTCTGTTAGATATTATCTAGTGACAACACGATAGTGATCACACGATCTAATTAGACAGGCTAACAAGAGATTGGACTGTCCGTGACTGCGAGGTTGAGGTTTGGATATCGACCAAGGGCACTAAAATAAGGTGGTGGGGAGGGTGGATAAAATTTAATTAAACAATGTGGTTTTCCGTGCCTCTCTCCACGCAAATACTGGTTTGATTTATCCATATGAAATGGCGGTCTAGGGGTAAGGTGTCGTACTTCTATGCTGGAGATCCGGGTTTCAATCCTCGGTCCAAGCATATATTTATCTGATTGCCAAACCCTTCCTTCACCTCTGACAAGACGTGTATTAATCACAGCTTGTGAATGTGTGAAATGACAGGCCTCCACCATGGTTCGGATCCCACGTTAAACTGTAGGTCCTCCATTTCATCTCGCAATCACCCTACAATTACACATTAGCGTAAGTGCGTATAACCCGAACGGGTAGTAAGACGTGGTGCTAATAATAATAATAATAATAATAATAATAATAATAATAATAGTAATAATATATCTAGCAAATTTAGAAACACATTTTTAGCAAAATTTTGCCAGCGATTTTGAAATAATTTCCAATTTTCTAAAATCTGTCATCAGTATATTAAGCTCAAAAAATTCTTCTTGGGAAAAAGGAAAATACATGCTTAATTTTCATGCAAAATTCTCCCAAGATATTATTTTTGAACCAACTAGCTAGTTCCATTATTTTCTATTTTTAAAAATCATTTATAAGCTAACTACCCATTAACGTTGGCTTAGTAATGATTAAATAAAAATCACTATTTGGCTTTGAGATATCAAATTTTAATGAAATCCATTAATGTGGGTGTAAAGGGAACGAGAGTTAAGGGCAATATTTTTGCAGTTTTTATATCAAAACTTGTTTTAACCAATATGAATTAAATATTGCTCCAGCAGAAACATAGAGTTTAATTATTTTCACATGATGATATAAACAGTTATTGAATATCTGTCAAAGGTTTCCTGGAATTTAATGACAAATTTTTCTCTTCATATAAAATTTTCTCATCTACTGCCGATATGCTCACAATGGATATTCAACAACTGTTGATATCAAGAAAATTATACTCTATGTTTATACAGGAGCAATATTCTATTTTTTTTTAACGTTTTGCTATAAAACTGCAAAAACACTCGCGCCCCCTACTCCCCCACCTTTAATCGTTTCAATTGTATCCCTCAAGTACATACATAAAGGGAGACAGATAGACATACACACACACACACACTAACATAGTTGATAGACCTACTTTTTTTTAAATGAGGGTACATTCATCAAGATCCATAATAATCTTAACGCCAACATCTTTCACGAATACAAACATTTCTTTTTCAAAGAAAGTAAAAGTTACTCTCAAGAAACTAAACACCGTTTGTTATATTAACTCTTACGACTATTACATGACAAATAAGTCTTAAAACCCAGACAGCAATGAAATATGTCAACGTGAACCTATATACTAAATAATTTGTGTATTTATTCGAACAATAATGCAGCCTGTAAACAAAAACTAATTTTGCTGACAACAGGAAATGTTAGTCAAAGCCTAAGTTAAAACGCCATCATCGTCGGTGCTCCATTTAGGTTTTTACTCTTGTGAATGGATTAAGTGCACCAGAAGAGAAGATAGAAAATGTCAAGGGCTGCCTTGATAAATTATACGATGCATGACAGATTAGTAATGCTAATGAGTCATAGCTTAGTTATTCTAGGCAAAAAAACAACAAACTTCGCCACGTAGTGAATAATCTTCATCAATGTCAGAGAATAGTTGAGCACGTGATAATATACATACATCAATCTTCTCTAAACTAATACAGCTAATACTGTACTTATACTATAGGATGAGACGGAAAGCGTTGACACATTTAATAATATTAAAGCTTTACTATTTTGACTATTAATGCTTCAAATTAAACTTAAAATAACAATAAAAGACTGACTGTTTTCTAAATGTCCTTAAGTTATTCGTTAAAAAAAATCCTTAAGATAGCCACCATTATATGCAATTCATCGTTGTGTGCACTCATCCAAACTTGTTATGACTCTACGCAATATATCTTGTTGATTAGCTTTAAATTCCACCATACTTCTTTCTTTAAGTTCCTAAATTGTTTTGGGGTGAGTCACGTGAACATAATTCTTTATAAGTCTGGTGATCGTGTTGGCTAGGCGATGTTAATACAACCAATCATTCTTTACGGCTGCGTAGCATGGGGCTATGCAGCCAAAACCCACCTCAGCAAACTACAAACGACCCAAAATAAAGTGCTCAGAACTATAACAGGCGTGGATATACGGACTAGAATCGAACATCTACATGCATTAACAAAAAACAAGACTCTCGCCGAACTCTTCTGTGAAAAAAGAGCCAGGTTCTATGAACAAGTACTAACACACGAGAACCCCATTATAAGGACACTAGGCAACTACGACCCGCAGGAAGAGAGACCATATAAACGGCCAAGGCTGGAGTAACGTGGAAACACGTTAAAAAAAAAGGTAAGGTAACAAGGTAAATGGTAACAAGGTAAATGGTAACAAGGTAAAACGGTAACATCCACAACCTCATCATCATTCCATCACCATCAAACCATTCATTTCTCACCATCATTCCATGA
Source organism: Timema monikensis (assembly GCA_902151445.1). Lineage (NCBI taxonomy): Eukaryota > Metazoa > Arthropoda > Insecta > Phasmatodea > Timematidae > Timema > Timema monikensis. The sequence goes on along the minus strand of CABFVZ010000257.1, from coordinate 246,324 downwards.
GGATAAGGGCTAGCATATGCTGCCTGTAACTCACAAAGCAATACAGCCCTTTCTTTTCACAGGTGACCTAGCTTGGCGCTTCTGTCAAGGTGGATATCTTGTGTCGGGCTACAAACCAACTCAAACCGTGTACTTTGTACGACTAAATCATAGGTACCAAGTCATATAATGCTAAGTTCATGCAACGAGGATAAGGGTTTGTGAAAACAACCTGTTACTCGCATATCAAATCAGCCAAAACTTCCCACTACTTGTCAATGACTCTATTGGCAAGTGGGGAGGTTGGGGCAACAAAGGGAAACCTTGCTAGGCGATGTCCCTAGGAAATATTTAGCGAGGTACCTCCATTGATGTTCAAGCTGTGTGGACCATTACCCCATCATGCTAGAAACACACGTTGTTGGTATCCACGACCTTACTTTGCAATTCAAGGATCAGAAAGCTCAAACATCATTGGAGGTGTTTCATAAAATGATTCCTTGGTATCACGTTTCACGATTTGGGGGTATCGCCTTGTCCCCACAATCACCAGAACCGTACTTTTTCTTGTGGGGTATGTTAAAGAGTCCTGCTTACACGACTCACCCAAAAACTATTCAGGAACTCAAAGAAAGAATAAGTGTTGTGAAAGATGAAGCAATTCAACAAAAGTCATTGCTCAAAATCATGTTTAAAGTTTTGAGGAGCTCGTACAACAAAGTATAGCATCTAATAGGTCCATCTCAAGGTCATTGTTTAAAAAAATTAGTGAGTCAAAAGTATGTAGAAAATGGTCAAACTCTTGTTGATATTTTAAATTCAATTTGAATCATTTATTAGTTAAAGAATCACAGATATAATGTTATTATATGTGTCAAAAATTTCTGCCCCAACCCGTAATACTGGTAGTTCTGTGAACAGCAAACCCCACGTCTTCCGTTAAAAAAAATACTACGTACATCATGTTAAGATGTGTTTCATGTTCTTAATGTTGTCACGGTCTTAAGATTTCTCCTTGGATTTGAAGTCGATACTTTTCCTTGATGATAAAGCTATAAACAACAACAAATGTGTACAATATTCATTAATGCAATATATCTATAGAGAATAACCAAAGTTTACGCTGTTTAAGACGCCAGTCCTAGATCCTACTAGATATAGTGCTTAAAATAATAAGTTCAAATCACTTGAGATAAACCATTAGACGAAAAACCATTTGAGCAGGTGCCATATTAAAACGGATAACCAGATTGCAAACCATGTGCATACATCATTCGTTCCAAGTTCAAGGAATGCCTCAACCAAATTTAATTATAATTGGCCCACGCATTTGGCTGATATTATAGAAAAAACATACATATTTTTGAGTAGGTGTCATCTTTTAATGGATAGATAGATCGTATAATCATATGCATATACTTTGATTGGTCTACGTTCAAATAATTTTCCCGTAAAATTTTGTTAAAATTGGTCAACGTGTTTGTCAGTTATTGTGGAACAAACCACTACAGACAGATGCAGTTTCAAATGATGAAGTTAAGACAGAGCCTCACTACGCTCGGTCAGTAATATACATACTGATAATAAATTACCCGGATTGAGGGTAGTGCAGACTAAACGTCAAGCTAATCTGGTATGGCTTTCAAATGACGAATAGGGGAAGGTGGGATTTGAATCCTATCCTGGTGTGGGTGGTTTTCCCTCATCCCCCCCCACTTCCTCTCTACGCAAATAAGTATATCTTCTCTGAATTCTACTTTCCTCTAACTTATCACATTTGGTTTTAAACGTACAATTGGCATTATTAATATTAAAAGAATGTTCTTTATTTAACAAACTTCCAATTATATTGCCACAATATTAATTTTAGATAAAGTTCTGTTCTTCAATCAGTTTAATAAGTCCGCTTACATTACTAACTATGTATATTTGTGTAGATAGATGTTATTATTCTTCGCAGTGTTCATACAGGTGCTCTATGACAATCGTTTTAATTGTCAGGACAAAACCAAGTGAAACGCACCTGCGGCTCGCGCTTTATTGTGTCGTAAATCAGGATTCAAGACGGAATATCGTTCCTTCTGTTCCAATACTTCAACAGTCGTATTCTCTATCGCACCACTCTAGAGAAATGGTATTACAATAGCGTTAAGGTGGGGTGGAAGAGGGGGCGCTAAGAGCACTTCTTAAATTACGTAAGGCTTTTAAAAAAAAATATTTTCAACCTCCAACCCCTCCACACAATGTAAGGGATCGTAAGAAATTCCATCACCCCAACCCCCTTCTATCTTACGTATTTTATTTACAATTTGGTAAGATAGATTTATTTACATTTATAAATAAGGATTGCTAATAAAACGAGTAATATGAAATTTCAACACACTTAAATTGAAGTAATTAAATGAAATGTAAGTGATATTCTATAATTAATATTTTTACTTTTTGCTAAAAGAAATTTTTTGTCTCACCATAAACAGCTATGAAAAAAACTTAAGTAAGATGGATTTTGATGGGCTTTGATTCTCAGAGTAGTGTTCATATTTTTCCTAAATATCTTCTCAGTCTGTCTCCAAATAAATACTGCTGGTATATATCAATATTTTAGCACCGTGTATTACTACCAGTTTGTGTTATACGCTTATGTACTGACCTCAATAAGAGTTTTAGGGACTAGGATTGGTATATTTTGAGGAAGAGTAACCGCAATTGCGTGGGGGTGGAGTAGGAAACAATTTGTAAAAGCAACCTTCAGTACACACGACCGAGATTAGAACCTTTATCTCCCGGTAATCGGCAGTCTAGTCTAATATGAGATTAGCGCGTTGGAGCATGCAACCACCGGGTGTGGGTATAATATTTTCTATATCATCCTATTTTTTACCCCTCTAATGTAGTTTTAAAACAACCACAAACCAAGGACTGGTATATATAGCTCACAGCGTTTACTCCCATCATTCTTTTCCTGACTGTTTCTAGTAGATTGTCTTGTCACGCTTCCCCCTTTATTATAATTAATCATTAAGCTAATGTGTAATTATTGTGGATGCCACTGTATGCGACATTGCTCTTAAAGATTTAGGACGACATTATCCATTAGATTCTATAATTTTTACAAGTAATTTTTTATCACCAAATCTGTTAACGATTTAATCTAAGGGAGATGTAAATTATAGAAGAATATCCCCACTTAAATGTTAAGAGAGGGTTATAAAATCACAATCATAAATCACAAGATGAAAACCACCCCTGCACAATCTCCAAACATCTAATGTTGATTTCCCCGTCACCGGAAATCTAGTACATGATTTCAGATATCTACTGAAAATCTAGAACTATAAAATAACAGTTGTTTGTTTGATTATAATTTTGAAAATAAAAAAATTAGATATTTAAAAAAATATATATATTTAATATATTATTTTTTAATCGAATTTCTGAGCCTAATTTTTATTCAAGACTAATTTTACATTCATTACTGTTTCCAGTCTGTGGCTTGTGTTCATTTTTTATTCAATTCATATATATTTTCCACTACTGGTTTGCTAGACCTGTCGTAGCTTAATATGACTTATAATATAAATTAAAACTAGGACCGGCACAGCATACATTCCTTGCAGCCGAAAATCTATCACTGTGTGATGGTAAACCCAAATTTCACCTCTGATAAATTTTCCGCCATGTCGTGAATTGAGCTCGTGACTCTTATATCAGTAATCAGACCCGCTATCAACTTAAATAAGGTGTTGGATTAATACAAGACTAATTTATGAGAAAAGTAAATTATAATGGTTCACACATTCTCCACGTAGAATAATTATTTATAAGCTATCAGAAACTATAAATTGACAAAATCTATTTAAAATAAAAGTTTCCAATGAGTATGTTAAAAAAACCAGGTATATTCAGGACTGGTCATGGAACAGGATAACTATTTTTTTTATTACTTCATATTACTACTCGTCAGAGCTGGGCCACATATTTACACTAATTAAATATGACTAAGAGGGGTAGAATTTAAAGTAGATGTACAAAAATTTATTTGGAAGAAGAAATGGGAAACCATTTAGCAAAAAACACAAAAATACATCCAGCCAGGATTCAAACCTTTACCTCACCACCCCTGATGACATTGACTTAGCGTGTCTGATGCCATAGTCCATGTGCCCACCGAAGTGGGTGATGTTTATTCATTTGTCAGACAAGAGAATTAGAAACATCGAGATTATTATTATTATTATTATTATTATTATTATTAATGACGTTAAAGGCATGGGTACATTTTAATGTTATTAGAGCTTTAATGACAAACAAAATACACAGTGCATTCGGTAGGGACCATCTGGGTCAAAGTATACATCAGTCCCTACTTTATTTTTTCAACTTAGCTTGCTGGCATTAATCTATATATTTAAACCGTAAATCGATTTATTTCGATAGTAATTCTGATATCTAAAAAAATCATTTTAATCACTAATATTTAAACAATTAAAACGTAAACCCAAAGATGTTCCCAAAATATTTTAATTTCATAAATACAATGTTCAAAGGGGAGTATTTTTAATTTGGAATTAAAATAAAAGTACATTAATTTACATTACTATTTACATTTATAATATTTAAAGGCTATAGGTTGATAGATGTCGTAAAACTGACGCATGACACTATTAAACCATAAATATATGTGTGTGTAGTATTATATATAAAATTAATAAACACTCATATCCGATCTATGAGTAATATTTTAACACTAAGTACTCCAACATGAATCATTTTGGAGGTCAGTCAGAACACACATCCCCTCCCAAGGATATCTCTGTTCCTCTGTTATAGTGGAAACTGATGACGTAAGCAGCGTCATTTGCGGAGCACTTCAGTTACTTGCGGGTACAGGCACAGTATAATGTTGGTTCAAGAGCTGGGTTGAATTAGACGTATGTTGGCCGGATGAGACGAGAGACCCTTCCTATTAATAAATAACGAGTCTTCAACCCGAGGGTCGGTCCTGATGTGCTTACCATCCATCCGGAACTCAGCATGCACTCGGATCTTTGGCTCGTTAGTGCTCTCTGAATCAGGGAGAAAGCAGATATCCAAAGGAAGTCCTAAAATTTCGGTAGTTTTCCATTGTCTTCCGCACTGGATATTCTACGAGCGAGGGAGAAAGAGCAAATCAATTTGACCGGAAAGATACTTTAACATACTTTCCTGGGATCTTTTACGTGCCACAATCGATATGGGACCGACGGCCTTAATATCCTTCCAAAGGAAGTTGTGCAACGGATTTTCAATCGCTCAGTAAAAATTCGTAAGACCCGCATCGGTAGCCACACAGGCTAGTTCGTCACTCTTCGTAATAAACTAAACTGCCGATGACGGGAAGATCAGAGTTCGATCCCGGTCGTGTTTAGTGAGCATGGCTTTTTCTAGAAGGTTTCTCATTCTATCTTTCTCTCCACGCAATTGTGGGTACACTTCTTCTAACTTCAACCTTCTTCATTAACTAAAGGTGGCGTTCAAGTATTACGTAAGCACATTTTTGGCAATTTTTAACCCCATTCCTCCTCTCGTAAGCAATAATAAGCAAATACCTGACCGCCCCCCTCTCCCTAGTGCTTACGTTACGTAATATTTGTCAACTTTTATTCATTTGTTCACAGGAATTTAACCACTCTTTTTTTTAATGCAATCTCGCCTATAACCTGAACAGGTAGTAAGACGCAACGATAAAAAAAATTAAAACGTCATACACTATAAATTGCTGGCACTTATTAACATAGAGGTGTAAGTTAATACTGTGAAATAATTAATTACTAAATTTAAAATTTTTAATTTACTGCTAATTTAAGTTATAAAAAAGTATTATCAGTGAATACATTAATATTATATTTATAAAAAAACCTAGATTCCATTTAATCTGAATATCAAGGTCCTTGAATCCACGTATCAACACTTTCAATTATTATGTCTCTATTTGGGGAGGGGGGGGGGGAATAGGTAACTCAAGATTTGGCTTACTTCTATAGCCGTCTACACATGTTATTGTTTAGCCCCTCAGCATCTTCATTGCTGCGTGAAGCTGCATGAAGTCCAAACGGCTTGCGATGCGCCTTCCCTCAATTTTGCCCATCTTTCTCTGTCTGACGTGAGGATTGTTCTGAACCCCCTCAGCCCTAAGGTGCTTACGTAATACTTGAACGCTCCCCAAGATCCCTGGGGTTCATCCACACTTCGTATTACTGCTTTGATTTTCACCGTAAGCGTTTACCCTGCGACCGCGTTTCTCAACCCGTTGACTACGGCCATTATAGGGTGTAGTGATTAAAATAATAAATACTGTGAGTGTGATAATGAGTGTCCAAAATATATTAGGCCTACCAATTTCCTTCCAAGAAAATGTGGCTACATGTTTTCTAAATCCATCCTTCCCCATTCCCAACACATCAGTGTAATTAAATGCATACAGCCCGCATGTGCATAAATACACGGAAAGAGCATAACAAGGGAAAGTACGGGATATTTTATTTTCACCCTTCCCTCTATTTGAAACAAATATCCCCCTGACTAAGCTTCCCAATGCTTCAGGGCGGATGTTCTTTTCTCTATTCAATCGATACGTTTCAAAACAGTCTGACTTGAATCAAAGTTCCATCTCACAGGGCCAGTAAGCTACATCAAGAATACATTTCATCGCCATCTGTTGCAGAGCCACTATCTTGTTGGAAACAGTTAAGTTTTGACATCGTCTGATTTACTTAAACCATTCTTAAAATACCGTGAAATAACTATTTTTTTATTGGTTGATTTTACGGGCTTTTCATGCAATTTACGAGTTTTTTTCACGCACGATTTGCACTTATCTAACCTAACTAGACTTGTTGCGACCTTCATAATTCACTAGTAACAGACACGATATATACTATTTTTTTAATACTATTTACGTCCTTGAAATTGCAAAAGTAGATTTTAAGATTACCGTATGTTGACGTTGATGCAATAATCTTCATATTTAAGTTACTTAAATTTATTTAATCAATTTAACTAATAAAAATAACTGAGGCATTACCCAATTATTATAGACAGTTTTCATTATTAATTAAATAGCTAATAATTGAGAAAAAAATATCTACGAAGGATTTAGAATTTTAAGGGAAAATTTTGGTACCTTAAATTTGCCCCTAAAAACATTCCCTAAGAAACCTAAATTTGTTCATATTTCTACATATTACTGTTGATAAATAAGAATTTTACAATATTATTTTGTTAAACTACAATTTCAAAAAAAATATAATATTGTGTGGGAGACAAAATTTGAAATAAAATCTAATGGGTTTTTCCTAATTTTATTTGCTATAGTTTTTATGTATAATAATGAAACACTTAACATTAATCATTCACATTTTTGAATGAGCTATTTATTTTTATTTAAATAATAATGCATTTGTTTATTGTATATATTTTTATCTATAATTACTAGAACCTTTGATATATTAATGATTTTTCATTTGAAGTATAGAGGTTTTGTGAGTTTTGTTTAAAATAACAACACTAAGCCATTTTTAAGCGACATAAATTGCTTTTTTTTTATGAAAGTGGTAACAACATTAACTGGTTAATTTAAATTATATATTATTGATAGACATCTAATCTTGACATGATTTATATTAAACATTTTAAGTTTGAAATGAAATGTAAATCAATAATTGATCAATAATTAATCAATAAATGACTTTGTTTAAATAAATTAAAATACTGCAATATATTAAAACTATTTTCAAATGTGCCCACAATGAATGTGGGCTATGTTTCACATATCATTGTATAGTAATATAGTAAAAGTGATACAAATGTATATAATTTTTTTTTTCAAAATGTTGTGACTATCAATTTTTTAGAGAATAAGAAAAAATTGGAAATGGATTTATCTTTATAAATACTTTAATTTTTATATGCCCTTTTTTTAAGTCGTTAATTTTATACAAATATCAAGTATATGGTACTTTTTAAATATGATTAGTGCAGGTATTAGAATATAAAATAAAAATCAAATAATTCTTAGTTTTAAAATAAATGGTCGTAAATTTTTACCTCAATGAGTTAAAGATTCTAGGTGTAAACTGAGTTTTACTAAATAAACTAAAAGTAAACCAATTTTAAAAAAAATATTTCAAGACAAGCATATTTTTAATTTTACCACAAAATTAGAATCTCTTGAAAGGTTCAAGGTTTAGTTAATTTTAAGACTAATAATTTATAAACTACTAGAATATTTAAATAGTCAACGTAATAAAATAAGATTGAATGTAATATTACCAAGTGTAATGGATAAACAAACCACTCACAGGCATTCACTTAAATATAATTTAAAATAATTAAATAACTAAAATTATATAATAAAAGTTAAGTAGTTCCAAAGCTGTATTAAAAACCTTATTTTTCCCACAGATCTTACAAAATCTTAATATACATTTTTAATTTAAAATCTTTAAGCTACAAAACCAATTCACAAAATATAAAATTATTAAAGTGCAACTTGTACAAAAATAATAGTTTTTGACTTTATGTGTGTTTTCTATCGTACTTATAGGCATCAAGAAGATTTTTAAAAAAAACAGAAAAACCTATGAATTAAAAAAAATTCCGGTCAACTCAAGATATATATTTAAAATGTCTACTATCATTTAACATACACTTAATCATGGAAGAAGAACATTTATATGTTTATACATTTTTAGGATCGTCATGGGGTTTTTTGAATTGCATTTTACTACCCGTTCGGACTATCCACATTTTCACACTAATTGTTTAGGGATAGAGGAGGTTTAGTTTTTTAAATACCCAATTTTAGTTGAAGGGGAAATAGCAAGCTATTTATGAAAACTCACCCTCAGTACACCCTACAGGTATTCGAACCTAGTCTCCCCATGACCATCAGTCCAGTCTATTGTGAGAATGACGCTTTGTACTATGCGACCACTAATGATAGTACCAGGACTTTCAATTAGCATAAAACGTGTTTTTAATCTATTAAAACTATAAGACTAGTACATTTCTGCTGAATCTGTCCATGAAAGTAGATTCTTAACGACGATTTTAAAGCCATTTTGCACTATAAGCACTATAAATCTTAAGGCCGATTCACACAGAATGCTAAGCTAAGCTAAGCTAAGCTAAGATTTGCTCTGCTAACTCTTTAGAAAAATAGCGAACCATGTATTTAAATGTGTTGGTTCACACAGAAAGCTAAGCTAATCTATGCCTTGCTACGCCACGCTAAGTTTTTTTACCGATTGCTGGCCGGGCAATTTTTCTATCTCCCATCTTGAGCCATCTTACGTTGCGCATGCGCATATTGCAACTTGGGCTCCGTGTTGAACAGACGCAGTGTTGGTTTGGTGAAAATAACTGAAGAAATGTTGAAGTTTTGTTTTCAGTTTGTTTCGCGTGTATTTAAGTACTATTATATTTAGGTTTTATATTTAATAAATGTGTTTATATTAAAATGGAAGCGTTATTTTAACAACACTTCCTAAATTTTATTCATCTTTCAAAACAGATTCTAACAGCAGCATCTTTTCTTCCTCAGTAATATCACCTGAACTTAAACTAGATATTTTCGAGAACTCCATCATAACTAAACTTCCCTGGAACAGACCAGTAAGAAACAACACTGAATTCAGGAGTGAAGAGAGGGATCATGGCTTAGCTTAGCTTAGCATTCTATGTGTATTGGCCTTTAGACAATAATGTAAAAAATAGGAAGAGTGGGAAGAAAGTAAGCATTTCACCCCAAAAGGCATCTTGTCTACGTGCTGATAAAACTTTCCGACTTTATCTGACGAGTATAAACACTCAAAATCTACTATTTGCTCCTTGCCATCTTTGAATTACATCCCAAAATTACTTTTTTTTTGTTACTTTATGGACATATGCTTCCACATACTTTTTTTAAAAATCTAAATCCAGTCAGGAAAATTCACATTTTCACGAATAAGCATAATAACCTGAGCTGTAGATGATTTAAAAGAATTACGTTTTCAAAAATACTACTTAAAGATAAAAATAATAATATTGTGACAGTGGTAGACCATTTTTAGAACTATCTAAGAATTAATGGGTTTTGTTTTAATGATCTATTAAACTATCCAAATAGGACGTAAATACATAAAATAATAAATTCTATCTTGACTTGACACTACGTCACAAGTAGGCAATTCCTTGAACTGAAACTCAAGCTTGTATTTAAACTTATTTTTCGTGCTCAACATTTATGTTAACGCTTCTTCTTCTTTCTTCTTTGTAGGCCTTTGCCCTGTTTCCCTCCAAGGGCTCTAAGGGTTGTCCTTTCTTCTCATTATTGGAGGCATTTCGTCTCTTGCTATTTTGACAGTTCTGTCTTCTTTCATCCTGTCAATATGCTATTTCCATTCTCTCTTACGTGAAGCTATCCATTCATTCCGGGATCACGATCAACTTAGAGTAACTTAACGTACAGGACCTCCTCGTGTGTTTAAATGTAAGCGATCACGATTCAGTTAACTTAACGTTGACTTGCACTTCACTTAACTTAATAGATGTCCTTGGAGGTCTTTTACTTTAAGTGAACGTTACTTGAATGGTATCACATGATCTAGCCGGTCAATTATTATCCGAGTGACGTCAACAGGGCTATTTAGTAATTAATTTGTTGGTATTTTGAACAAGGTTTACTCTTTAGCATAAGTTCTAGTGATCAGACATTTAAACAAAATAATTAAACTAAAAACGGACAGCAAAATTTATCAAAAAAGTTTAGTAATAGATATTTATTATATCGATTGAAAACTGTAAACATTCACAGATCATCACTGTAAAAATAGTACGAATCACAGATCATACTTGAGAATGAAGATGTTTGGCTCGAGTGGTTACGTTAAGCAACTTAAATCGTGATCATACATCTGTTTTCTTAAGTGAACGTTACGTTAAGTTAAAGTTAAGTTTATCGTGATCCCGGTATCAGTGATAGGGTTGATTTGACAATATTATTTTATGTTCTTATTTCTTTTTTCTCTCTATTAGCTATTTACTGGTGATTTTTCTCAATACTCGAATGTATGCGTTTGCTGGGTGAATTGAGTATCTTAGCAGCGTCACTTCAGGTCCCAAACCCGGATAAAAGAGGAGGGTTCCTGGGTGAGGTTAGCATTTTGTCCGGGATAAAAATATTAAATAGCGTAAAGAATCAAGAGCTTGCACTCCATCTATATCAAAATACCATTCTTATATTTTGTGTATCCATACAATTTTAAAAAGCTGACTTTAAAAAATACATCATACATATTATGTTACAGTATCGCTCTTGTTTAACTAACTCCATGCTAGTAATAGTAGACTATAGTCATTCAGAAAATAAATGTTAGCCCACCATATTCAGATTTCCCAAAAGAGAAACATTTGATTGAATTTTTTCATGATAGATAAATACCGTATTTTCTTTCAGAAGTGAATCTGATTTCTTTTTTCTTTTTTTCTAAGTTACTTTTTATTTTTATTCTTTTATACTTGAAAGAACAATCGAAGAATTTATGAAATAAATCTAAAATATATCTAAGATAATTTTAAAACCTTAGGGTTTATATTGGTTTTATAATACCACTCGATTTCTTCAATCATAATAAATATATGACGTTCATAGCATTTTGTTTTGGAGTTGAAATTTATGATTAATTCAAATCGAGGAGTTTATAAAATGAGTAGTGGATGCACATAAATGTTAGACTACTGTACCGAATGGGTAGTAAAATAACATGTTAAATATTTTTTTTAATTAATAGACTACAATAGTTTTTTTTAACTACACCTTAACCAAACTGTTAGCATTTACATATAAATAGCTAGTGTGGGCTCACACGTTCGGAAAAAAACAAGCGCATTGACCCTTCCTTCACCTCTGACAAGACATCTTGTGAATGTGGGGAATGCCAGGCCTCCACCGTGGTTAGGATTCCACGTTAAACTGTAGGTACCCTACCATTACACATTAGCGTAAGTGCGTACAACCGAACGGGTAGTAAGACGCGGTGCTAATAATAATAATAATAATAATAATAATAATAACAAGCGCAGTGTGCAGTTTGGAAAAATGGTCACGTGACAAGCTTGTCTCATCGGTGCGAGCTGTACTGCTCAAGTTAAACTTACCTCTACTTCATCCACTTTACCTGAGATCTTTCGCACGGGAGGCCAAATCTTTGATAACATCCATCGTGGCAATGATCTAAAGGATATGTTTATCCTCTAGAAAATAAAATATGTTGATAAACAGCTGTTTTAAGTTAACATTTCAATGCAACATGGATCAACAACATACAGCGCGTGACTTTCTGTGCCACTCAAACTGATTCTGTTCTCTATTTTCGGTGAATGTTTGATTCAAGCTTTAGATTGCCAATATGACCAAAACTCTCTTACTATCAAAGAGAAGTCCCTAACTTCCTCAATGATATTGTTTGTTCAGATAATTTGAGGATAGAATACCATATCCTATACTACTCTAAGTGGTTGAAACATTGTGTGGGTGATGCTAAGAGTGGAGTATCGGGTCTTATTCTCCCTCGATGGCCTGGAGTTTGATTCCCAACTGGATGAATCTGCAACCACATGGGGCTGGGGGGGGCACATGGAATACGAGGTAAATCTCGTAAGGTCTGATTTTACTGTGATGGGGAAGTCGGGCTTCGAATCCCAATTGTGAATACAGAGTGTATTTCCCAAAATTGTTTTCCCCTCTTCTTCAACACAAATCAATGTACAATTATTTTGAATTCTACCTTACTCAACCCACCCCATTAGTGTAGCTAAATGTGGATAGCCCTGATGGGTAGTAAAAGTAGGTGTTAAAATAAATAGTGGTATGACCAAAAAATCTATCTTTTTTAAACAAAGAACCCTAGATTCCTAGTTCATATATTTTTAGTGCATACCTGGAATCAAATACGTTAACCAAAATTAGTAATGAAATGTGATAAAGTCTATTTTTGGAAGGAAGGACCTTTTAGAAAATACAAACGTTTTATGGTGAATATGGATAACATTTTACTATAATATTTAATGTTATTTTATAGGTAGTGATAAGATTGATCAAAAGTGACGGCTGTAAATCATATGACTTGACTTTGAATACGCTAAAGTAGATCTATTATCTTTACTCCTTGTCAGTTAGGCTCTTCCTGTGAAAATTGGACTGTACATATTTATCTAAAGTGTCAGACTAGGAGGGAATGTATGTTCTGGGAAAAGATGTTTCATAATTATCTCTCTAGACAAGTGATTATTAATTTACTTTCTATCTACTCTCCCCAAGAAGTTTTATTAGATCATACTGTTCACGTAATATGTAATCAACAGTCTCACTTGAAGGTAATAGACCAAAAAATAAAAAAACACCCACTTTGGTAGCTGCAAGGTCTAACGCACTACACTCGCAATAGGGGGGAGATCGAGGTTTGAATCTTGGTCGGGTGTATTAAAGGTAGTTTTTCAATATGGTTTTCCACTCTCCATCTACGCAACTGCAGGTATACTTCCTGTAAATATAGTCTTCCTGGTTCCTAAAACCCTAGCGTATTTAATACATAATCGTATAACATTAACGAGTAGTAAGACGTGGTGCTGAAAAAAAAACCCACATAAACCGTATCTCATTTTAAGGCTAGTCTAGAACCGAACTAGAATATCTAAACTTTTCAGTCAAACTCTTCAATCCAATCGTAAAAATCTATCTCCTTAAATTTTCTCTCTCTTTCTTTCGTCTATCTATGCTTGCCTTACACCTTTCTTCACACCCTCTCCACCCAGTGGATGACATCGCCCGAATTAGGACGCAAGCCGTGGTGCGATCACAAACCAGCCATACTTGAAATCGTAATCGATTTCCAAATGCTCTTTACCGCGTCGTCTACGCGGTCGGTCAACCGGATAGAAGTCACCCCCGGGGGTGTTATTGCCTAGCAGTGAACCGGACATCCACCCCTTGAAACCACCACCACCAACACTACCATTTTATGTTTGGGTTTAACTTTTAAATCACAACGAAGAGGCTTTCAACTCTTTTTGTATAATAATGGTTTAAAGGTGAGGTGGTTGTAGCAGAGATTCAAGGTCTTTGTTTTAGAAATTATTGTTTGACATAAATATGATTGATAACCAATCAATAAAAGGATATTACTTAATATTTGAGCATTAGAAGTGTTTTTTATAGCTTAATGCGATGAAACTGACAGAATTTACTCACTTGAATATAAATATTACTTCTTCATCAACAACCCAAAGGTTGGTTTTATGTGATTTATATATATCCATATGTAGGCATACACTCAGCACCTCCGCTGGTTAGTTATGCCTGCACTATCTGGTGGAGATCCCGCGTGTTAGGGTAGTTCAGGAAGTGCGGTAGATCCTCGTTGTTTTCCACACTAAATTTCTATGAACGAGAGCGAAAGGTTCTACTGATTATGCCGAGTAAGATATTTTCACATACCTTGAGGGGCTATTTCATACATAATCGAGGGTTCATTTACAACAACAACAACCCTTCGTGACCTAATTAGGTATTCTTTTCAGCTTTCATCAATATAAGTCCAAGACTTCTCTGATGTAACCACCACCAAGTTGCCCCGGCTGCCAGCAGCCCGGGCTGAAATGACTTGGGAAAACCCCCTGTATGCGTTTTCACCTGCATCCAGGAGTGGGAGGGCCCCCTGCAGTGGGTGTTCACCACGTGGGGGAGATGGAGTTTAGCCGCGACAGCAGCCGGTCCAGCGTCCGGGGCCCGTTACCGCGCCCCAACCGCCGTGCCACCGCCACGTTGCCCAGCAGGGACCACGGGGAGGTATCCATCCCGATTTTCATCGCCTCCGTGACTAACTAACCTATATAGAAAGATCTCTGTAAAATAAATACACTCTCTACCTCTTACAGGGTCTCTTTACAGGGTCACCCTTTGCCTCAATATCAGCACTATAGTACGGTATTGCACCACTTACTCGCCCAGCTCCCTCGCTTCCTCGTGCTCCATCTCTCTTTCCCTGTCCCTCCTCTCCGCCTCTCTCATTTTCCCGATTCTCGTGGCCGTGCTCACATATTTCCTGAAAATTTCAGGGCTCTGCGTCATGTCCTCAGGCCTCCATCTCCATCCTCTCTGCACCACTTCTCTGTACAATTCCTGTCTTATTTGCTCATATCGCTCACACTCATACATCACATGCCTTGCGTCCTCCGCCACATCGCACAGATCACACATCGGATTATCACCAATCCCGAACGAGTGGAGTTTGGCCGCGAAGTCCCCGTGTCCGCTCAGGAACTGGGTTGAGTAGTGGTTTCCTATTACTTTCCTCTTATTCACTCTAACACTCACGTCTCTGTAATAAGCGTACGTGACTCTCCCTGTCGTGGCGTTATCCCACTCCATTTGCCACCTTCTAATCGTCTCCTCTCTCCTCATCACCCGGCTTTGTGCCCTGTTTACACCATTCAACTTATCCCTCCACAATCTCCACCTTTCCTCTATGTACAGGTCGATAGGTATCGCACCTGTAATCACCCTCACTGCTTCGTGGGACATCGTCCTATAACCTTTGGCTACAGCGAGCAATAGCTTCCTCTGTGTGCTCATCATTATCTGTCTGCTTTTGCCTCTCTGGGCTTCCTCGCCCCACACCTCACATCCGTATACGATTATTGGTTCCACCATACCTTTGTACATCCTGTACAGAGCCTCACACGAGTAACCATAGTTCGCCTTCGCCAGGTTCTTGAGCTTTGCAAATATGATTTTAGCCTTTCCACATACCGACTCTATGTGCCTTTTATAGCTCAGTCTTTCTCCGATCATAACTCCGAGGTACTTGACTTCCCTTACATATCTTATCCTCTCGCCATTCATCCTCACCACTGGATATCTTTCTCCTCCTAGTATCCCTCTCAGGAGCATAATCGCCGACTTGGCACTGGAAAACATCAGCTTATTCCGTTTTCCCCATCTTTCCACTTTCCTTAGAGCATACTCAGTCCTCCTCTCCAAGCTCCGTCTCGTGTCTGCCTCTATCAACAGTAACACATCATCCGCATAAGCCAATACTTTCCCATTCACTCCGATATTCGATCTTAGTAGCCTATTTATCAGTACGTTCCATAAGAGTGGACCTAGGACTGATCCTTGTGGGCATCCCTTGGTCGGCACCTTCACCCTCCTTACACCTTCTATTTCCAATGTCACCTCCCTTCTTTCGAAGTAGTCCTTCACCAGCCTCCATATATCTTTTGGGCATCCTGCCTCCTTCAACTCCCATAGCACCTGGGGCCACCATGCGTTATCAAACGCCCCGGCTATGTCGAGGAATACCCCCAGGACGTATCTACTTCTCGAGTCCCCAACCTCTTCCTCCATCCTCACTAGGGCATCCACCGTCCCTTTCCCTTTCATAAAGCCGTACTGCCTGTCGCTCATATACCCAACTGCACCCATATGCTGCTCTATCCTCCGAGCAATCATCTTTTCTCCGATCTTACCCAATACCGGAATCAGAGTTACCGGCCTGTACGACTTTATTTTTGTCCGATCTTTATCATCCCCTTTCAGGAACACCTTAAGGTTTCCTCTTTTCCACCTATCCGGGAATCTTCCCGTGGTCAGGGCTCTGTTCATTATCCCCCGGTACTCCTCGACACAGCCTATCAGTGCCCCTTTTGCCAGTTCCGGTTGTATTCCATCCATACCTGGTGCTTTTCTGTTCCTCAGCCTCTTGCGCGCCATCTCCACCTCGTCAGTGGTGAACTCCGGGGATCTCTCCTCTCCATCCCATGCCTCCGTTTCCCTTCTAATCCGTTCATGGTAATTCTCGTCCGTTTCTCTGCTATCGTCCGGGAGGAGTTCCTTCAACATCATCTCCACGGTTTCTCCTATGTCCTTGGTGTACGTCCCATCCGCCTTCACTAGGCTTGTTAGTACTGTTTCTCCTTTCATTTTCCCCATAATGACCTTGTACACCTTACCCCAAGGGTTATCCGCCTCTTGGGAGACAAGTTCTTCCCACTTCCTCCTCTTCTCCTCCCGGACTCTCCTTACGTATTCATTCCTCTGGTGAGCATATTCTCGGCTCAAGAATCGGACCCACGCCTCATCGATCTCTTCTCTTTGTGCCCTCCTCCGAGCCTCGTCTAGCTCTCTCCTCGCTCTGTTCTTTCCCCGTCTCATCCTTGACAGCTCTTCTGTCCACCATTCCCCTCCGCCATCTCCTCCTCTTTTCTTCCTCTGGAGGCACTCCTTCCCGGTTTCCATTATCGCCAGTTCCAGTGCCTCCGCCATCTCTTCGACATTTCCACCTACTGGCATTGCCTCTTCCACCCTCCTTTGGAGTGCCTCCGTGAATCGCGGCCAGTCCGCATTCTTAAACTTGTACCTTATCTTTTCCCTCCTCTGTCCGTTTGGGCCTTCTCTCCGTCTCCTTTGCACCATGAAACCGATGAGCCGGTGGTCCGACTCTATCTCGCCGACTCTCACTCTCCAGTCCCTCATTTCTCCCCACATATCTTCCGTCCCCAGAGTTACATCCACATTCGACGTCATACCCCTGGTATTGCAGAAGGTCTCGGGCTGTCCAGCTCTGTTCATTACTCTCATCCTGTTGGTGAGGATAAAATCCTCCATCACCTCTCCTCTCTCGTTTAGAATTCTGTCGTGCCATAGCTGCGATCTTGCATTTGCATCCATGCAGATCACCGTTCTCTCACCACCCAGGTCCCTCAGAGTTTCCTCCAGGCCCCCGATGTGTATCTCAATGTCTTCACACGGGTTAAAGTAACAGCTGACCACGTAGAAGCCGTCTTCGCCACTTCCTATCCGAGCCACTACTCTGCTACTCTCCGAGAGGTATCCTACCATCAGGCATTCCGCCCGCCTTACAACTATAGCACTCCAGATCGCTCCATTTTCATTACTTTTGAACAAAGCTTTACAGCCCCCAACCACCACTCTACCACCTCGGTGGTATGGTTCCTGTATGGCCGCAACTTCCACGTTATTCATCCTCATGTACCTTTCGATTTCCGCCATGGCCGCCTTAGATCGCCCCACATTCACTTGGATCACCTTACAGCCCATAGTCCACTCTTCTGTCTGCTTCGTCTAGAGCCTTCTGATAAATTGGGCACTTCCGATCCGCCACATCGTGGCGATCGTCCCTCTTTGCCCTCCGGCAATTGATGCATCTGCTCATGCCCCTCGCCACCTTACACTCGGCTGGCCCATGCTCCTCGCCACATCTCGGGCATGCCAGCTTTTGTGCGCAGTGCCTTGCTATGTGTCCATATGCCTGGCACTTATAACACCGGGTGGCCTCAACATGGTCCTTCACCCTGCACCTCCGCCAACCCAGATACACATATCGTTTTCCTCTCAACCAGTTCCTTATTCTGGGGCCGCAAGTCACCACCCAGTGTTCGACTTCCCAGTCGGGCCTTCCGTACTTATGGACACACCTGAAGTTCTTCACGAACTCATCGAGGCCCACTCCACTGCCCTCCATGTTCCTTTCGTGAGCCTCCCTCACGATCTCACTCTCCTCTCTACCCTTTTCGACATCGTAAATCAATATTCTGGGCTCCCTAGTCCCAGCCTCCATTACCTTCAGGCCTGCCTCACCCAGGTCTTTCTCTAACAGCTTGGCCTTCTGCTGGGGTGTCTCCACCTCCAGCACCACACCTTCCCGTATCCGTCTCAGGTTCTTGACATTAACCCCCATCTCTCTAGGTTTTAATGTCCCCTTTAATAACTCTTTGATTTCTGCCCCGTTCTTCTTGCCATCGGTCCCCCTAACGATGACAAGATTCGCCTTCGGCCTGATCTCTTTTCCGGTGCTTAGGCTTGGGACGTTAAGCCTTTCTTTACCAGCTACTTCTGCATAACTGGGCACTTCTCGGTCCCTTCTTTCACCAGCACCCGTCCTCTTTTCTCCCTCGTGCCTGCCCATCCACTCAATTATTTCTTTCCTTTCTGCCTGCCTGGCCTCCAGCCCTATGACTTTATCCATCAAGTCATTTGCCATCACGCTCATTTCTTTCATGATGAGCCGGACTTTTTCCTGGGCCAGAAGCGAGAAGCCCTTACTTTTTACCTGGCTTGCCACAATCCTTTCCATCTCTGCCTGGTACATGTTGTACCTCCGCCTCGTGTCCTTCTCGGCTCCGATGCTCTCCAGGGCATCCACAAATTCCTTTTCAAGGAAACTTCGCCTATAGTACTTGGGGGGAGTGCACCTCTCCCCCTCTTCCTCCGTTCCTTCGGTGTTTCCACCTTCCTTCTCCGATTCCGTCTCAATTGCCCTCTCAGCGGCTACTTCCATGGTGGTCCTTTCCGGCCTTGCCGCCTGACCATCTGAGCTACCACTCGGGCTCGCCTCTACATCCTTTACCTTCTGCCTTCTTTCCATTTCCAGCCTACACAGCCTCAGCTGTGGGGCCCTCACTTTGCCTGGGTCCGTTACAGGCTTATCCTTATTCTGTCCTTCCTCCGGACCTTCCTTCCCACCTTTAGGGCTCCTTTTGGTCGCCCTCTCTCTGGTCTTGCGTTTCTCTTTTCTCTTGGCTACCTCCCACTCAGTGTCCCCCTCACTGGCGGAGATACTCTCCCTTTCCGCTGGAACTTTATCCTTTGCACGTCTTTTTCTGTCCAGCTTACGCCCCGTTCCACCGTTCTCGGACGGCATCTTGTTTCCTGTTAGATTATACATTTTCCTTTTTCTGTTTAGCCAGCGCATCGTAGACAAGGGAGCGGGCCGGAATAGTCAGGAACGGGTATACCCTCGGGATGATACCCTACCCCAGTTCCCCGGGGCCCGACCTCCGTTTGCCGATCCCGGTACTCTCGGACGGACCGGGCTCGCTCGTTGCGGTGCGGGGTCCGACCCCCGCACTCAATGTCCACTTCCTGGTCAGGGTCCGAAGCGGCTGGTCTCCGGTCCATCCCCGCAGCTGCCGCCTCGGCAGAGCAAGCTCACATCAGCTTCCCCGGCCACCGACGGAAACATATCGATGACTCGGTTCAGCACTCCCAGCGCGCCACGGTTAGGACCAACCTACCCCCATCGCGGGGGGGTCTCGTTTTGACAGGAGGATCGACCACCTCCTCCCAACCCTGGTGTACTGATGGGCTAGGGTTGCCATATTCACCAGCAAGTCTCGTTTTAACAGGAGGATCGACCACGTCCTCCCAACCCTGGTATACTGATGGGCTAGGGTTGCCATATTCATCAGCAGGTCCCGTGTTTGGCCTCGGAGCTGACCAAACTCCGTTAGCCTTCCCCTATCGAGGGGTGCCCCTTAGATTTTCGGACCATGTCCGTGCATTCACTTTTAAGGTTGGGTTGACTAGACCCTCCCAACGTTCCTCTTTTTTCCGGGCTTACGACCGGCTGTTCTTCCTTCACCTGACAGACCTTTACGATTCGCCTTGCGGCTCCTCATATCGGCCGGCCCTGCTCAGGAAACAGGCAGAGTTAGGGTTCATTTACATGCCAAAATTGACATGGGACCGACGGCTTTACTTCCCAACCAAAGGAAGTTGTGGCACAGATTTTGATAGCCCAAGAAATATCCGCCAACCTCAGTGAGATTTGAACCTACAAACATCGAGTCCTGAGGCTAGCACTTGACAAGACCACTGAGGTCGGCACTAAAATTACTAAACAATATTTAAGTTACAATGTTGGTAGTCTTATTTTATAGATAGAACTGATTAAAATAGAATTATTTACAAATTTGTCAGTTATCCCTATCGACGTATCATTACAAATCTGAATCTTTTTTTTTTTAAATAATACTCAACGGTCATGAAACCTGCACATGTGGACACGTGGATGAAGGTGTCAGTGTAATGCTGTGTGTTTTTCCTGTGGCGGAAATGTCTAGTTTTGAATACCACTATAGTGTGTATCCTAAATATTTTTCTATTATTTCTCCACTCAAATTAATGTACAATTAATATAAATTTCACCTTTTTCATCCCCGTCACATCATTGTGATTATGAGTACAATCCGGGTGGATATTAAGACATGATGCACAAAAATTAGTAAATTAATAAATAAAAGTATTAACTTTATGTCAAAATGATAAAAGTATATTAATATTTAAGCATTCAATTGCTTGGTAAAATTCGCGTTATATTTGGGTATGACAAACTAAATTCTTCAACACCCCAAAAGTCTCTCTTCTTATTGGTATATTAATAACTAAGATTAATTTTCAATAGCTAAATTGTTATCTCTCAAATCATATTAAAGGAAAAGAATCGGCAATATTCAGAACTAGGTAATTTTTTTATTACGCCCGGTATTTGATTTCTTGCTGTTTTCATTCAGTGCCAGAAGAAAAATTGTATATATACCATATGACCTTTGAGTTCTAGTGATCTTGCACAAAATATTGTCGTTTCAGTTGAGTATTCTTTACTTTTAATTGTAAGTATGGTTCTTACAAATATATCACATTATGGTACTAAATAACTATAATATATTTATAATTTGAAGTTGTATTCAAGGAAAAAAATAAAATGGTAAATGGTGAGTAGTCGAAATTTAGAGTTGCAATATAGAATTTAAAAAATTCAGTTTAGAGTTTAAGAAATGTAATCAAGAAAAACAGGATTTGAAACATCACTGGTTATGTTGAATCACATAAACTGCTAAATTCATGTGCATCTGAAAAAATGTTGGTAGAATGTTGATGATGTTTTCTAGCTAAATTCTATTAATGATATATAACTACTTTAGAAACACTTGTACAAGCTTGTAAAACATGACATAAACATGATATATTTATTGAGCAGTCGTAAATAGGCTCATTTATCAAGTTTTAGTAGAACTCGTTCCAAAATGAAAGAAAAGTTTGTTTGGTAAGCAAATGTGGTTAGCGTAATTTGATTATGTTGACCCCTCACACCATTAGAATAAAGTTTTATCTTCTACAAAAAGACCAGTTACATTCTGAACAGATATGTTTTATCTAAACTAAAAGGGAACTTTTAGACCAACAGTAGAGTAACTGTGGATAAACTAATGCTATCTCAAACTATCTCACAACTCTTAGATCTAAATATAATCGAAACAAATTTAACATGTTTTGAAATTATTGTACCATTAACATGTGTTAAAAATTATTAAGAAAATCAACATTTCTCTTACTACTTTTTGAAGTAAATGTATGACATAATAAAATACTTACTTTACTTTTACAGCTCCTAAATATTATGTCTATTACAACGAACAGTGTAAAGTATATTGGACAAGTTTATCGTATTTATCTTTTAGCATTGTGCTTCACAAATTAAATAAATAATGCGTAGCACTACACAAACTTTCTAGCTCCTTTACCTAATAAAAATGGAGATATTTACTTAAATCTAGTAATATTTGTGAAACAAAATTAAATACATTGTTGCAGAAACATTAAAACAAAGCGAATACATAAATTAATATACATTGTTATATAAACTAATTAAGATAAAAATGACCACCATGACTCACCAAATAGTATTTCTAAGACTTACATTAATTAAAGATATATATTTGCAAATAGTCTGGAAATTCTTGGTCCTATAAAAATATACATAAAATAAAAGTTTCTTATATTCAATATTCCTAAAAGAGAAGTCATAAGAAAGTGAAAATTGATATTCATCTATTATGAATTATTGATATGTATAGTGCTATGTAAAAATAATCACGTGAAATTTACTATAAATCATCAAAGCTGTTTTTGAAATAAATAGATATTTGTATTTATTGTTTTAATTTATATTCGTATTAATCACCTTCTAATAAACGTACAGAGTGAATATAATTAAGTATTCCAAACTATTATGTCCAAGCAAATCAACAATAGCACAGGAACCTGCTTCAGTGTCCGCATGGGTCTAAAGCAGGGGTCCCCATTTATGTTTGATGGGGGTGCGTTTTAAAAACTCGACATATTTCCGTGGTCCGGCAAAACCTTAACATTGACTCAAGTTCAAGCTCTATAGGGTTATAATAATTCAAAAACGTGATTTTCTTTCTTTTCAGTTATTTTATTTATTCATTATTGCTGGCCTCCCACGTCTACTACCCGCCCACCACCGAACCGGAATAGCATCATTTCTTCTGTTTATCGCTATCTCATCAAATTCCTTAAAAATAGCTCTGCTGTCCGCCATTCGGTGATCACTGGTCTAAAGCGTCAGTCTCTTTTAAGACTAGACTACCGATGACAGGGAGATTGGGGTTTGAATCCCGGTCGAGTGTACTAAGAGTAGATTTTTCCTAATGGCTTTACACTTTATCTCCGTGCAAATGCGTATAACCTGAACAGGTAGTAAGACGCGGTGTTAAAAAGTAAGATTGCGTAGAAGCACTATGACAGTGGTTCCCCATATTTTTTGAGTCACCTCTCCCTTGGTTCCAAAAACTCATGTCCAGGGCCCCCTATCCTTTACCCTAAAAATCAATATTCATAATTGTGGCTTTCAACGACCCACTATGAATAAAATAGTAATAAAATTCAAGGATAGAACAATTATTAATTGAATATTTATTCAAAATTAAATTATTGTTTAAGTTAATTTAATTAAACATGATTAATGAGCTTGATCCAGTGATAATATTTTCGAAGTTATTAAATACTACATATTATTAAATACCACATTTAGTGACTAGGTAGAGTACATCACTATTCTGTAAATTCTTAATGTGGTGGATGAGCTTGATGAAATGATACCAGTTTCCCACTGTCTGGCTTAACATGAGTCTTAAATCACCACGCTTATTAATCTGAAGTCGTTTTCTTTGCTTGGATAGAAGTAGGCTGACGACACTAAAACCACGTTCCACCAAATACGATGCTGGAAATGCAATCAGGAGCCTCTTAACCACTCTCCATAATGCAGGATAGCAATCAGGAATCTCCTGTAACTAAAACTCCTGGTACGATTTCTTAAACTTTGGCTTCAGCTCAATGTCATTTTGTAGCTCAATTAGTTCTTCCTCGAATGCTCCAACTTCTTCAATATATGAAAATGAACTTAATACCAATTCTGAAATTTCCATCATAACAATATTTTTGAATCAATCAGACATATCTTCATGCATAATATTCAAATGATTACAAAAAATTTGCAGATCTTCATCTTGTATCCCAACTTTCTTTTCTAGTTCAGACAAGCTCGGAAATTGGTATAGCTCGCGACGGCCTATATTGCGCCTCAGTATAGTTAATTTTGCAATAAATGTAGATACGACAAATTTTGCTTTAATAAGATTAGTGCCATTGCCTTGCAACTGCAAATTCATTTCATTGAACTTTGCAAATAGTCAGACAAATAATTAATATTATGTTTGATTTCTTTGAGTTAATAACTGAGAAAAGCATTCGTGTCCTCAAAATATTCCACAACAGTGTCAAGAAGTTTGTAAAAGTGTCTCAAACAGTTTCCTTTAGATAGCCAACAAACTTCAGTGTGAAGCAACAAAAGTTCAAAGTTTTCATCATTCTCAGCACAGAGCTAAGGGATAGTCGATCATTGAGAACATGTGCTTTAATTTTATTCACTGCAGTAATAACAGTTTGTAATGAATTGTGTAGGCATCCACTGAGATTTTTTGCGACTAGATGTTGGCGATGAATGACACAGTGAATGGTAAAGATATTTGGCACTGGTTTTTTCAAGTAAGCGACACACCCATGGTAGTGTCCAATCATTGATGGTGCTCCTTTCAGTTGCACAAGAAAGTATGTTAGTAAGTGGAATTTCCTTTTCTTTGAAAAACTACTCAACATGAAATATTGACTCTCCTTTAGTATCGGATTTTAGTTGCCTTGCAAATAACAATTCTTCAGCCAAACTCTCGTCTTTTATGAAACGCATATAAGTGAGAAGTAAGAAGAAGAAACTAGCACGCATTTCAAATTTGACAGATGGAAATATACATTTTAATTCTTTTAAGAAATATTGTTCATATTCATTGACATATATTTCAATCTTTATATTAAATTGGCATTTTATTTTATATTCATCTCTAGCCCATAGCCAACATTGTTTTAATATATTAGTTTTTTTCTTTGGACTTGGAAGAAAATAAAACGTTTTTAAATTTGATTCATGGAACAATTTCTGAAGAATATTAGTGTCTTCTTATTCGGTGTCATTTTAATATGGAGCAAAATTTGTGTGGCTCCTAATTAAATTTATTTTTAAAGTGGAACAATGGCTTGAAAGTAAAGTGCAAGTACACAAAATGGAGAATGATAAATGTCTGTGGACGAACTAGAGATTGTTTATTTTTTCAAATTGTGGAGGAGTTGGAATTAATAAAAGGAAAAAAATATCAGAAATTCGTGCTGTTTCAACATGGACGAAATCATTGGTAAGATTCAGCCAAATCTTACACTTTAAATATATTTGTTTCTCTTCTTTTAGCAAGCAACCAAGATTTATGTAAAAATATTTCAGAAAAGATTAAATAAATTCACTCTTTATCTATTCCAGATAATTAATAAATATTTTATTTTATGTAAAAATATTAATTCTATTGATTTTTTTCTCTCTTTCATCAACAATACTACTTTATTTTTGTCTTACTCAAAACTACAATTATATACTATAAACGTTTAGCCTATTTTTTTACTCTAGTATTATATAATCTAAGCTCCTAAATTTAACCATGTTCGGAGATTGTTATTTCAATTTATTAATTTTGTCTATGTAATACCATATATTTTATTTTTATTTTGTCAGATTCAAATTATATTTATTCGGAATTCCATAGGTAGGATTGGTATGTGGTAAAAGAGAAATAATAATAATAACCCACAAAAGCTACAAAAATTGTTTTTTTTATATATATTTACTTTATTGTAGTCTAAATTAATACATTTTATTTTAATGATCCATCTTATTTCAATTGTTCATGTTTTTATTTTATTTTAAATATTCTTTCAACTCTTGTAGAGACTTACAGCACACTATTGTTATAGGTATGGTAGTGTCATTATCATTAACATTGTAATATTCAGAAAAACGTTCCCGAGCACACCCAGTAGTCTCGAGCATTAAGAGTCATCGATCGTGTCTCTGTCAAAGTTAGCCGAGCTAAAGGTATTTTTTATTATTATTATTTTCTCCTAGATACTACGAGTAGCGCCCAATAAATACATAATTTTATTCATCTCAACGTTACCTTTCGATGTGTAAAAGTAATTAGAAGACAAATGTGTATTTTTATTAAAGCGTTTTTGCAATGAATTGTTGTTGAGATGAATCATCTTAATTATTTCATGTGGTGACTTGTGCAAAACAGTATTCAAAACCTCACTAACCACCAGAAGGATGAGTTTTTCACCAATTGTGTGGGGCTTTCCAGACTTAATAATCAACAATGAAATGTATGATGCACGCAAACCATCAGTTTGTTGTGGTGAACCATTGCGAATTATGTTTAATAATGTTGGCCGCTTTTGAAACTTTTTACGAAGTTATTGAAAAAATGTTAAGTTCTTATCTGCCTTGTCAGGATGTGCCTTGTTTAAATGTTCAACGAGTCTGGAAGGCTTCATGGCCTCATTAGAAAATAACTTTTCACATAACAGGCACATTGGCAGCTGCTGGTTTGTTGATGCAGGTATAAATCCATACTTAAGATATTCCTAATTATATTGCCTACAATTCTTTTTTAATTTTTCTGCTTCTGTCATTTATATTCCAAAAATAAATTGACTGGAGGTCTATATTTAAATAGTCTTTTTTGTTGCTTCTTTCAGAAATTTAGAGCCATAACATTAAATTTTGTTTCAATAATATATGTATGAATAATTTTTAACGTGAAAAAAAAAGAGATTAATTCAGATTTACATTTATTTTTGTTTTTATATACTTTTTTAAAATTATTTTGCTACACTGTTATTTATGTACACATTTTGTAAGTTAATTTTAAATACAAAATTTGAGCTCTAGATTAGGCATTGGTACTGAATTTAATAATAAATATGTTATATCCTCATATAACCCTCATTAAAACTTTTAATATTGAGTAGGCTACAACAAAAATAACACGTTTGTAGCTTCTAATCTCGATTCATAATCAACATGTTGAATAATTTAAAACACAAGAAAACAAGTATCACACTCAATACTATTTTGTTCAGTACTTACCACTAAGATCTTGAGGAGACAACAAAGAAACAAGAACACAGCATGACACTTTCTCAAAATGTGTTATACTGGTCTGAATAGCTCTGGTGACGTGGCCTCAAGACGGAAGGGAGGACGTGTGACGTAATCTTGGGGAGGGGGTGAGAATGCATGACGTGGCCTAGATAATGGAGGGTTTACGAGGAACATGACCTTGGAAATGGAGGAAGAAATTTGAAGCAAGGAAGGTATTTTGCTGGCCAGTCAAACATAAATAAACAATTCATTCGGAATATACCAGCTTAAGTGCCTCTCTATTACCCTTTTGTCTCTTAGCGCTCCCTTACCGCCCCCTTGCAACTTAGCGCCTCCCTGTGCAATCCCACCTCCCCCTTTGGGAACCACTGGACTAAAACCATGTGCGTAGTGTCTTGAGAGGGTTTTAAATGAATATACTATTTCATAAACTCAAAATTATTTAAATTAAGCTTATAATTTCTTATATTAAAGTTCAATCTTGTTTAAATATCTTATATGATTATGTGTCATGCATAGATTAAATATTTAGCTAACTATGTCAAAGTCAGATTTTTAATCTGGATGCTTAAAAGTAAACACATGTTAAAGTAAATATGATGGTTAGGCTCTAATTAACAAATACTTTTTACTTTTAGATTTTATCTAAAAATTATGTGACTTCACTACTTGTTCTTAGTGTTGATTTTGTTTCAATTGGAGAATAGCAAATTGGAGCTATACATGAATGTGTAATTTACCATTTAAAAAAATATATTAAATAATCTGAAGAAAATTAAAGATGATAGATATTTTAAAAACATTTATTTTGTAAACGTTTTTAAAATTTTAAGTTAAACATGTAATAATTTAGGGTACTGTTCTGATTTAAATGTAGAGATTAAGAATGTTCTTATAGAGATTAATATAAATCGTTCAAGTCAACATAAATTATATTTAAATTGATTTGTTGGCACCAAAATATACTTTTAGTTGATTCTTTCAAATAAATTTGTATTACTTTTACTAGTCCGATCTATTCTATTATCTTTTGATATCTTCCCGGAATGTACTGTACACGTGGTTGCCTAGAATATCGTCTTTCCTTCAATAGCTGTTAACACTCAGACATTTACCGCCTTTCAGTCAATCCATTTGGAAATAGACAAGGCCATTGAAATTGCGATAAACTTGGCATGGATAAGAAATACAAAACCAAAGGGAGGCGAGAAATATTCCACAAAATAGGGTTGTATATCAAAATACATATTGGGAATCGAACCCAGGACCTTAACACAATTATTGGAAGATGCGCTACTGACTTGCTAAGGTTTTGGACCAGGTTGTCTTAAAACTTATATATACAATTCCCAATAGATTTTGGTTGAACTAAACTCTTTGACAGTTTTCTCAAGAGAATTTAAGTATTTTTTGTTCTTCCCTATTAGTGACTTTTCCTCTTCCCCCATTTACTTTTTACTTCGCAGTTGAAAAGTTTCTGCTACGAATGAAGTTCTAGCCCCCATTGCAATTATTTCACTTTGTCTTTTTTAAAAAAAATTGTTTATTCAACAAACGTCTCTTTCAATTTACTGAATTTTTCTCCCTGTTTTCGAGGTATGGATCTCTATCAATTCCGGAAAGACTTCAATAAAGTATGTCACTTTTCTTCCCCTCCATATTTGTTCTACAGAGAAATAGAGAGAGAAGTTCTGGATCAAATCGTACTCTTGAAAGTATTTAATTGATATGGCCATTCTCGATTAAGATATATTCACGAGTTCTTAGATCTTCAATATTTTTTATGAAATCTTTTTGCACTGCTTCTTACCAACCATTTGGCTCACCCATATTTAATTACATTAATGGGGTAGACATTATTTAGGTAGAGTATTGAGGAAATGTATCCTCATTGGCATGGGGGAGTGTGATAAACCCTTTAGATAAATATATTCTGCCGAATTCAAGCCCTGACCTCACAGGAAAACCAAACTAGACGAGCTTGACGTTTAGTCATCGTTCTAATCTCTGGGGGTTCCAGAAATCTGAAGAGTTAGAATACTTCCAATTTAAATGTAAACTTTACTTAAATTTAGTACACATATTATTAAATTTGGAACCCGGAGAAGACCTATGCATGGATTCCAAAATTGGATTTTATACCAGGGAATATGTCTTTGTAATATCTTGGGTCACTCGAATATATAAGCTATCAACTGTATCAACAGTTAGTAATGAATATATTAAAGTACACAATGCATTTATAAGAATACGAAAGAAGTTATGATTGGAATTAAAACCCCGATCGCTCCATCATCGGAAGTCCAGTCTCTTGCGAGCGTGACGCCTAACCTTTCATACATCTACAAATTGAAGGTTCTGTTTTTTTAGGTTGGGTAATATTGACATAGGTCTGTCATAGACAGTATTAAAAACTATAAGCGCAAAAGAATGCTAAAATAATTGAAAATATTTCACAGCCATTATTTAAAGCAATGTTATCTATCTGTGTATGAGAACAAAATACTACTTATATTTCATAGAAAATAATTTATCAATAAACTTTAAATTTTTGTATTTTTTTATTACCTAGTCTTACTATCCGTTCGGGTTACTAACCTTTTTGCTATTGAATAGAAACATACACAAAACTATTTTAATCCTGGTAATATAATTGTTTTTTAAATATGACTAAGTAATGTTTATTACTTTCTATATACTTACATAGTCTATGGTATTAGGAACTCAAGAGTTCATTGCCTCACTTACTTAAGTAAGGCCCCTATTCTTATCTTTAGCTAGTCCTATTCAGTCCACCTCATTACTCACGAGGATGACATGTAAATTTGTATACTTGTTTTGGGGGAGAAATTCCGTTAGTAATATTCTGAAGACAACCAAATTAGTCAACTAATACCGTGTCAACGGGCCTTAAGCTTTTTGCATTATAAATAGTAAAATAATCAAATAGCAAAAGCTAGTATTTATGCATTTTAGTGAGGATTACTCCATCTATATATCATAGTTACTTGTTTGTACTTTACTTTATTCCACTATGGTGTAGCTTGTATGATAGCGCCATAGTGTAATCTGTCAAGGTAAATACACAGGTATTTCAGTGTAAACTAAGTGAACATCTTTTTTATAGGACTTTCCAGACTCAGTGTAGCTAGTTACTCGATCAAACCTGCCAGCTTGTTAACAAACATGAACCGAGGTAATGTGGTAGCTCCTTTCATTTAGACTACACCTCACTGCGTGCAAGTGATAATTTGCATCTACCTAGCACGGCTCAATAATTAAAGTGAAGTGGTTTATCTGTATATTTTAAACGTGAAGTTATTCCATTTGACGATGATTCCTGAAGTTTTTCTCAAACAATTTTCATATTTTATATTAAAAAAAAAAAGTTTGATCATCGAGAATGTATTTAAAATTACAATTTTCAAAAATATTCAAAGAAGAAGTTGCAATTTCAGCAAACAACAAATTCTTTCAATTTTTTGTTTTACTAAAAGCAATATTTACCTCGAAGAAGATCATATCAAAGTTTACTAACTTTCAATGGCGACACCACATGTTTTATTATAACTATCATAAGTCTTCAGCCTGTGAGGGCTGATCCTGATGTGCTTCACATCTATCCAGAGATGGGTGTGCAATAAGTCTTTCAGCCGGTTAGTGTCGTCCCCCCCCCCTCCCCCATCTTGGAGAAAGCATATGTCTTAGGGAAGGTGTGAAAGTGTGATGGTTTCTCATTGCTTTCTGCACGGTATTTATATGAGCGAGGGGGAAAGAGCCTACACATTTTCCCGGAAAGATATTTTTTTCTCATACCTTCCAGGGTACTTTCACATACCTTACTTCACCTTCGAAAGAAGTTTTGCTACCAATTTTTATAGATCAAGAAAAATCCATCAACCTTGGTTGGGTTTGAACCTGTGAGCATCGAGTCCTGAGACGAACATCAAGACTAACCATCTTTCTATAATTGATATTATTAATTTGTATTTTTGTACGCTATTGATACGCGGCTTTACCCGCCTCGGTGGTGTAGTTGGCTAACGCGCTAGTCGTGTTGAGCTCGACTGCTGAGGACGGGGAGATTGAGGTTCGAATCTAGGTCGGGTGAACAGGGAGGGGTTTTTCCTAAATGGTTTTCCACTCTCACTCCACGCAAATGCGGGTTCACTTCCTCTAATTTAACCTTCTCAATTCCTAATCTATTAGCGTAATTAGTACTTAAAGCGTATAACCCGAACGGGTAGTAAGACGTGGTGCTAAATAATAATAAAAAAAGATACGTGGCTTTCAATGTCCCAAAAATGTTTGAGACATAAAATATATATTGGGCTGTAGATTTACACAAAAATCTGAGCTTACTCTGGGCTTTGCTACAAACATGAACACATTATAAAGTAGATTTTCTGCCTGTGCACGACTTTTTACGCTACTTAATATGAATTTATGAAATAAAGCCTGAATTTTATAGAAAAAAATCCACGCCTGTTCACAAACATTGATCAAAAGTAAATACATCTAGCGTTTTAGAAATATGTCTCATTTGATTTATTATTTATAAAGTTAATCTAAGAAACTATAAAAGCTTCCAATAATACTTTCTTTTGGAAATATCATTACATTATTAATCAAACGGGTTAGTAATGTAAATATATTGCAATATTTTTATTTCCAACTTGAGTTTTCAGTTTTTAAACAAGAGGCTTCCTATTAAAATCAGACTGCACATGTGACATAAACATTAGTTGAATAACTAACGTTAAACAAAAGTTTTAACCTTCGTACTTGAAGAATAGGCCCGCATATTCATTTTCAAAACTATTAATTTTTGTAGTCTCCAGCGCAGCTCATAAAAAGCTCCGACTGTTTTAACGGGACTGAAAATAATATGACGTTTCAGATGTGTTCTAAGCTTTGGGAGAATTCCAAAATATCTACAAGGATTGAAAAAAATGCATCCAAAAAGATACGATTCTCGGATGTAAGCTTTACGAATTGATGTGTCTTCTCTGGTTTATGTTAGTAAGCAGGAGAAACATTAGAATGAAGAATATACTTGAGTACAGAAATTATCAAGCACAATACACAAGAAATTATAAATAAAATATATCTCACATAGCCAAAATTGTAATATTTAACCTGTGGTTAAATAATATTTATTTTATACTAGTAGAACCACTTGGCGTTACGCCCGGTAAAGATTTTCTTTGCTCCAAACAGGACAGAACAAATTCTTCATTTTGTTTCTTCCGACCCGGTTTTTAATTAATTAATAAAATGATATCCTAGTTTTAAAATTCCAGCTTTGATGCTAATTTCTAAATTTAACATCCCTGCGTGTAGAAAATACTGCACAATACTTATGAGAGACATGCATACACAATTATACACAATTCTTTATTTTATTAAAATAGATAGAAGAAGAGAGAAGATATAAGTTATGACATTATAGTTAAATATAAAGTTTCCATGTACAGTACATACATTATAATAATTGGTTTCAGAAACAAGTAAATGAAGACTTTTTTTTTTACATTTCCTAGACTATTTTTCTTTCTATCAATGTATGTAAATAAAGCTCTCTATCTACATCTTATATTTATAATTACTTTACTTTTCCCTTTCTCCAATTTAATATAATAAATAATCTGAAAATTACACCTAAAATTTACAACTAAAAACTAACGTCCTTAATCTTCTTTTACTTTAAAATTTATGCCAAATGGCCCTGCCCGGGTATTTTAATTGAGCGGTACCCTCCACCACTTGATCCCTGAGCAACCACCTTATACTATGTTTTCAAAGTTGCTAAGGGCAAAGTAAATGAAGACTCTTTAAAAAAATATATTTATCCAAACTACCTGTCCCGAGACCTAGCATGCAACTCGGGACCTTCGTTCCTAAATATAATTTTCCTCCTTTTATATACTCTACTCCAATTTTATTATAATCTCTATGTTGTTTAAGCACTTAGCCCAAATGTCCTAATATTTCCTATCTGTTTATGAATTACCTAATAGTTGGTCCTCCCCGGGTATATTACGTCCCAGGTACCCTGCCTCGCTGGGTGTCCCACCACTTCCGGATCTAATAGTCCCCGGATCAGCGTGAGCCCCAGTGGGGGTGGGCATCCCCATATCCGCCACCTGGGTGGGCAACCCACCGGAGATTTCACTTCACCTACCTTAGCTGTAAGCCACTGCCTAAAGGACTTAGAACGACTAACTACAACTAAAGAAAATAAGAACACATACAGAAAAACTAGTACACTCAACCTTATAGCTAAATTAACCTAAATATTATTTCGTCAGCTGCGGTTTGTTGTCCAGGCTCCTCTTTTACGCAGCTGTCGTCAGTTGAAGGAGAAGGACCCTGACGGATCGGGAGCCCGACAGCTCCGGCCCAACAACGCACTTGTCTCTATGTGGTGGAACCATATGAGCAGAGGGGTGATCTCCCCCATTGGAACTTCTTCCTTCATTCCTTGTTACCCAGCTGGAACTAAGGCACCCTCTGGTTCATCAGCTGGAACCCATAGGGTGCCTTCCTCAGCTGGGCTCCGGATTACCAGGTGCTTCTTACACTGTCCATCCTGCCAGCCTAACTATCATAAAGACAGTTGGTACCATTTTATTTTATACTTACAGTTCTTAATATTAATAAATGTGCCCTCCAGTATTGATTCAAAGTGTTGAATTGAGTCGCCAAAAAATAAAATATTAGTAAAATGTGTTTAATAGTTGGATGCTTCCAAGAATCGGAGAATTTTAGGTTAAAATAATATTTTGAAAAATACAAACAAGATTTTTTTTTTCAAGTCAACATAATACATAGTTTAACTTATTATTCGTAATGTTTTATAGGTATATATACTAAAGTGGCAGCTGTCTGTATATTATATGATCCACTACTTAAATAACATTTTATGACAGTTACTAAACCTACTTGATCAATTTAGATATATTTTAATACGAAAGAATGTGTTATAAAGCTCTTACTTTAAATAGATAGTGTCAATATCGATAACTGGATGATAAATTAATATATTTAAAGTTTGGTCATTTTGTTTACTATACATTTTTTTTAATTGTTCAAACATTCCTACTGCTTTGCGTGTGCGATGTTTTATTATTCATCCAATCTATCCACATATCTATAGGCCTAATATTGACCTATATAGGAGCTAAGGTGTAATTGAAAGTATTTATACCGTCAATTACGATAAGATAAATTGCGAATCAAGTCTTTAACAACCCCGATACACCTAGCGGAGATTCAAACCCCAACATACTTGTTATCAAACACCCGACCAGAATATTCTACCTTAGCCAATACACCACATGATGTGTATTCCAGCGTATTTATCTGTCTCTTTTCATTATATTGTGTACTAGTATTATGGTAAAAAGGACCTTTTAGAAAACACAAACATAATATTATCTTGTTGTTTATAGCCAAAATTCATAACAATTTACCAAACTGTTAGTTTTATTTTATAGGTATATATAGTATCTATCAAAAACTATAGCTAAAAAAATGGCATGACATAAAATATGAATATATGGACATATTAGTTGGGTGGAGGTGTGATGAGCTTTCACCGTAAAAAAAAAAAAAATCAAGAAATACCAAAAAGGTTTGCCACGGCTGTTCTTAGGATGAAATCTTTCGATGATAAAATAGTTCCATAATCGGACCTCCATGTGGTATGGGAAAATTTGGAACCGTGTTCAGGGTATTGACCGGCCAACCCAATGGGAAGATACTATTGGGAAGATCTAGACGCAGATAGGAGGATAGTATTAGAATGGAACTGAAATATATAGGGTGTAATGAGGTGGACTGGATAGAGCTAGCTCAAGATAGGGATAGGGTGTATTGAACTGAACTGGATATAACTAGCTCAATATAGGGATAGGTGTAATGAGGTGGATTGGATAGAACTAGTTCAATATAGGGATAGGTGTTTTGAGGTGGACTGGATGGAACTATCACAAGATAGGGA
This sequence comes from Timema monikensis, assembly GCA_902151445.1. NCBI lineage: Eukaryota > Metazoa > Arthropoda > Insecta > Phasmatodea > Timematidae > Timema > Timema monikensis. Next base: position 211,107 of record CABFVZ010000257.1, on the reverse strand, counting down.
TAGGTGTAATGAGGTGGAGTGGATAGAAATAGCTCAATATAACGATAGGGTGTGTTGAACTAGACTGGACCGAACTATCTCAAGATAGGGATACGGTTTAATGTGGGGGTATGGATGGAACTAGCTCAATATAGGGAAACATTGTGTACTTTTGTAAGTGCGACAGTAAACTAATAAGTAGAGATGGGCGATAAATCACTGATTGTGATTTTTCACCGATATCATTTGATCACCTATACTCCCAGTGACTCGATCTCAAAAGTATCGGTGATTGAGATATCAGTGATCGCAAATACTCCTTACTCGCATCAGATGGCAACAGTTACTCGAGCCACGGAGCTAGTATTGCTTCCTCCAGACACTCAAGTAAATACTCGCTTCACGGCCCTTGTTTTTTCTTTTTTCTTTTCTACCAAATAATTGAGAATCGACCTTATTGACTGGCATGTTTTACGTGCTATTTCTATTTAAAACACTTGGTTTCGTAGAGCTCATTTTTCAAAAACAGTATCAGATTGCTACGTAAAAATTACTTTAATGGTTTAAATGTTTCATTAAAATGCGTTTTCAATACAAAATATTTGTTGTTGATAACAAAATCGAAACGCTTGCTTACTAAGCAAATCACATTTTGGATTCTTTTTAAAAGTAAGCTACGAAAAAAATAATTTATTATTTTTTTCGGTGATCCTATCCCCAAAATCGCTAATAATAAATTAATATAAGTAACAAAATAGAAAATATATAAATAAACCTTAATATTTACTATGCGTTTATGATTCTAATCATCATATAGTCTAATCTAAAGTTTATTTGCTTCTAAATATATGTATAGTTCATCTACTATGGGATATACGGTATTTAAAATAAAATAACACTACAATTATTAATATATGACCTGCATTCCAAACAATATTTCCTAAAACAATCGCCATTATCTTATGTTCATTTTTAATGTGACATACATTTTAACTGTAGTAAAACAGATCACTAAATAAATTATACAATTACAAGAGTTTCTCATAGTACGTCAAATAAGTTTTAATATTGATATTAAAGTTTAACATAATTTTTGTTGGACCACTAATTTTGCCCAAATTACATAACATTTCAGTATAAAATATTAATAACATATGTTTTGCTTTCTTTTCTTATCAACTGTATAAAACATTTTAAAACGCATACTTTTGTTATTGACTGTACATTAGTCAGGCAACATGAAATCCAGATGAAACCTTGAAAGATTAGGTAGCTGTTTGTCGATTGTCAATGTCGGTGCCGACAAGAAGAGTTTATGTTAGGCCTTTAAGTATCAAATTCCATTGCAAGCCGCCAAACACCCGAGTAATTAGTTTTCCTTTCAACCGATACTCGTGGGACTATTCGAGTAAATACTAAATATCCCATACTAAATACTCATAAATACTCCATACTCCATACTCGATATTCGATACTCGCATACTCGGACAGCAGCTAAATACTAGCCTTGACCGTGGTTGGAAAGTGAAAAAATATCAGTGCATCAAAACACCATGATACAGGTCACAGTGAAAAATCACTGGTATAAATCACCGATATTTTAAAATCACAGTCACTGTATTCACTGATATCGTAAGATCACAGTTTCGCCCATCTCTAGTTCCTAATGTCAAGAGGAAGTAATTAACATCTGCAACTATTTGGCACATTTCTTTCTACAAGAATTTTACTACAAAACCACTCTTTCAAAGTCTGAAAATAGGTTCCCACTAATCAGTGCCATTATTCACCTTCACCTGACTTATTACACCCAGGTGGGATTCGAACTTTGACCTCATCTTCACCGGAAAATCAGACTGAATTGACTTGACATTTTTTACGCATGCTCACTGTCGAGGGTAAAAATATATATATATACGTACAGTGCATTATTATATTTATTTGTATAAAGTTTGATAGATGTTTTAAATAATGAACATTTATACTGACAAACACATGCACTCACATACAGTTGGTATTTTTTACACAACCTATATTTACTCCGCAGTGACCTGCATTGATGGCCACCTCAACTGAATTTCAAGTGCATTTAGTCTGGTTTTCCGGTAATGAGGAGTTCAGGTTTTGAATCCCGTTCGGAAGTACACTTAATGTTTTTTTTTAATAAATGATTTTCCCATTTCTATCCAGTAACAGGTGGGTACGTTTCCACTAAATTGTACCTTACTTCCTCATCCTTATCACAAAAGCGTAATTAATAATAATGGATTTAGTCCGAATGCATTCAAAGATGTTGCAAGAAAAATATACTCGGTAACTTTTGACTAGATGCTAGAGTTTCCCAATCCCGGTTACCAGGTTCCCATTGCTTTATTTTGGTTAAAGTTTTCAATTAAATGTCCTAAAATTAACCTTAAAGTTATTTTGTTTCCGTTTTAAACTCAACACTCACGCTGTAAATATTAACGGAATTAAATACAAAGTACATAAATCGGCTCAAGGCCACCTTAACCATGAGCTCTGAGCTTGAGGGTATTTAAGCGAGATTTGGACAGTTTTTTACTTATTTTTGAAGAAAGCACGTGTGTACTTTCTTTATTAACAGACTTAGTTATAAAATACACATAGTTGGGGAGCCTTTAAAATATTATCATAGCTTTATTAATAAATATAACATGTTATCAAAGTTTTCACTATGTTCAGTTAAACCTCAATGAACTTCAATAAGTCTAACTAGTTGTTTTTTTTATAAAATATTAACATTTCAAAGGTCTCAAACTAAATTTATTTTAAAATAAAGCTTTGTTAGTCAAGATAATACAAAAGGTTTTTCCCCCTAACATATTTTTTAAACAATTAAGAAGTAGCTTTAACACTCTTAAGTGAGAGTATTTAGTTACAGTTCATATAGGCCTATATTATCGAAACCAAATTACATTCAGAGATCCGCTTCGGTAAGCGAGAGATGGCTGCAAAGACGTTCAACTCTAACGCAATATTTAATTCTATTATGCGTTATTTCAAAGTAAGCTAAAGATTACAACAGCGCTCTTTTTCCTTTATTTTGAGTTTTATTCATAGAAAAAAAAAAGTGTGAAAATGTTACATCGGCATATTCTTAACGAATTTTTAAGCATATTTTCGTGGCTATGAGACTTGGCTTGATGTAAAATGGCTCTAGATTTAGCGTGCCTCTAAAAAATAAGGTCATTTTTTGATACGCTATCCACAGTATAATTTTAAGATATTTGAGAAAGACACGTTTTAGTGGCCACGTGATCTAACGCGTTATTCTCGTAATATACTAGAATGCCTAATATGGGAAAATACAGGATCGAATCTCGGTCGTGTGTAGTGAAGGTGGTTTTCGTAAAATGGTTTTCCACTCTCCCTCCATGCAAATTTGGATACACTTCCTCCTAATATAATATTACTAATCCCTAAAGCCATTAGCGTAATTAGCACATGAAGGTGCAAACCGAATGGGTAGTAAGAAGCAATGCTAAAAAAAAATCTTTGAGAAAAATCAGCTGACTTTCTTCTTGACCTTGAAATAATAAATTTCTTAGTTTTCTCTCTCCTATTTCTTAGGGATATGAAAAAGTTTAAGGGCGAAAGGGAGCCTAGACCGAAAAGTAGTTTCAGAAAACGAAACAGACTATTGTATTTTAAACCTTGTAGTCTGACAGCGAGCGATTGATACTTTCTCGATGACCGAAGCGGCCACCCTAGCGGTGATTTTATCTGTAATATTAAAATATAATTCTCTTATCTAATATTTTATATAAAGATAAACCTTGTTTAATATCTAAGTACACTCATCGTAATGTTTTTATGTATTATTTAATTATAATAAATCCTTGTATTAGTGGTATTTATTATATTTTGGCTTCCCTATGGCTTAAAATATTATGTTTAGCTTAATTGCAATCTTTTCTAGAGCTATTTAGAGTAAATTTCGGGAGGTCTGACAAAAATCTACTTTGAAAAATAAAATTTTAATGAATATCTATATAGTAATGCCTTGATAATTTTCCAAAAGTAACTGTATTTTAATTTTAATTCATTATCATCTAAACAGTCTGCCTTTAGAATACGAAGCGATTTATTTGGACAATGATTTGGCGAATCAATTTTCATAAAATAAAACATTTCATACTACAAACACTATGTGCCCTAAAATTAAAAAAAACTTTTTAAGGAGAAGCTACTGTTTTATAATACAAAATCAACATCCCAAATTATACCGAAACGATCTTATTTTTATAAAATAATACTTCAAGGATTATTATTTCAAAGTCTGGAAAAACAAATTAAAAGAAAAGCCGCAATCCATAAATAGTTTCCGTTATTTGGTGAGTATATTAAAGCAAACAAAGGAAGTTTTCCCTTTTCATAAAAAAAAGGGGCATGAAGGTCTCTGAAAAGAAGATCTTATGCTGTATATTTTAGCAAAAAATCACAAAATTTACTCCAGCCTTCAATATAAAACCTGTGATTTGCACTACCTAGAAAATTGGCTCATAAGATGGTTCACTTGAGTTAGACTAGTTTTATTTTCAACATTTAATTAATTATTATATTGGCTATACTTTTTTTTAATAATAGCTACACCTACTTTTAACATACCGTGCATGAGGTGTGCACCCATTATCTGTGTGATTAGCAGGAATGTTGATAGATCTACATTCGAAATTCAATATTTAGACATAAGGCATTGCCTCTAGACATCCTTACTGTAAAACAAAAACCGTTTTGTGTTTACCGTTCGCAGGATACTGACACGGCTGCAAACGACTTGAACTGATCCATTTATGTTTACATCTCTCTCGTTACCAGCACGGATCTTGTTAGGTTCAACTAATTGGTTTACGTCGAGTTGCTAAATTGATACATCCTAAAAGGTTAGTACAGTCCAATTTTCACGAGAAGAACATTACCTGAGAGCTATGAAGACTATTAGATATACTGTCACGTCATCTGTTCTGCAGATGTCCCTTACTTTAAAAAAAATTATGAATACCCACAGCATAACATTAACATTTGATGACATGACTATTTATCGGAAACAAGGTCAAATGGGACACATGTTTATATTTACTTTTTAAACGGTTTTTGTGTTTATTGTACAGCACTGAAGTGGGTCCTACATATTAATATACATCTTGTATATTTTATTCTAGTTTGTTTACGTAAAGTAATTAATGCATAAGACAGTTTTAATGGTGTCACCTCATAGAAAAAAATAGAATATATAGACAAAAAAAAAACTTGATTTCAAAAATGATCAATGTTTTTGGTTTGGTTTGTTACTTGTTTGAAATATGTGCCAATTTCTTCTCCACAACCATCTGGACACAACACTTCACGTCCCGTCCCAAAATCAACAGCCCTGTGTCAACAACTCCTTAACGCCAAAGGGAGGCCACTTAACCTAAAAAATTGCAACTGTACAAAGATTTCATTAAAGCTCACAGCGGAAGTATTAATAGTCTCGTGAGGATGCATTTGTTTTGATCTGAAACTTGGCACAAACGAATGTCCAAACATGAGTGGCCATATGAAAGTAATAAGGGGTGGCCAAACCATTTAAAGCAGTGGTTTTTAACCAGTGAACTCCAGCCCGTCGGTGAAATATGACACATGACACAGTTCTGAGTGATGTTATCTTCTATGATTTTGACAAGTAAAGACTGTTACGCGCGATTCACTTCCAAACCAAAAAAATATACTAGTCTTGAAAATTGACACCAAGAAACGGAAATCAAACCTGGGACCTTTGACTTAATACACAAATGCTATAACCACTGAGCTATCCAGGAATCGTCCCGTGCTCAGGGTAATTCTTCACTCATATTTTATGGCAGAGTCTGTGATGGAAGTGCGGAAATCGTCATCTACAAATGTGTGATCAATTAAGATCATGAGCTATCATTTAACGCAACCATCTTAAACTCGAGAGGACTTTATGTTGCAAACAGTTCAATGACAACTGTACGAATGCGCATATCATGGTAGCTTACATAGCTAAACTAATATTTGATCGTTACGATTAAAGCCGTATCTAAATATAATGTTCTTTAAATTTAAAAATGACACCTTTCCATGGGTGCTCCTCAAATTTTTCTTATAATTAAAATTGTTCCGTGACATACAAAAGATTAAGAACTACTGATTTAAAGCCCTAAGCTTGATTTGTGCTTAACTGCCGTGGACGAGGAGGCCATGGTTTGAAACCTGGCTGGGTGAAACTGGGGTGATTTTCTTATGTGGTTATAAGCACTGTGGTTTCCATATTTCAACGGTAATTTGGGTGGATTTTCTTTTAGTGGTATTTATTAGTTTTATCCTTTAAATAAAGACGCTAATCACCCCTGCGTTACGCACATTGGTGGTCAAGCGGTAAACATATGTATCGTCTCCTCTGGCTTTCTAGTGATGGGGGAGTTGGGGTTTGAATTCCAGATAAGTGTACTTAGCAATTTCTTTATTTATGGTTTATCAATCTCCTTCAATGCAAAAGTTGGTAGGCTTCCTCTAATATTTACTACCTTAATATTCAACTCTTTTTTTTTCTATATTAATTCCCGATATGACCGTTCTGTTAGCTGGCCGTGATTTCATAGAAATATGGCTGAAACCAGAGTATTTATTTCGACAAAAAGAGAGTTTAATATAAATTAAAAAGGGACAGTGTGTTGAGTCGACGTTATAATGGCACATTCTTCAATGTTTAGTGAGAGGAAAGGGGAAGGGTTATATAATTGTTAGGACATACAAATATATACTTTTTATTAATATTAGTATAGGTAAGGGTGTGAAATAATATTAAAATATATAAATATTTGTATACAATTATGTTATAATATATTTATTATATATTATGCTATACTAATATTTATACCTCTCTCTCTCTCGGTGACCTGGTGGTCTAGGGGTAAGGTGTTAGACTTCTATGCTGGCGGCCGGGGTTCAATCCTCGGTCCCGGCAAAGATTTATCTGATTACCAAACCCTTCCTTCACCTCTGACAAGACATCTTGTGAATGTGAGGAATGCCAGGTCTCCACCGTGGTTCGGATTCCACGTTAAACTGTAGGTCCTTCATTTCATCTCACAATCACCCTACCATTACACATTAGCGTAAGTGCGTATAACTCGAATGGTTAGTAAGACGCGGTGATAATAATAATAATAATCTCTCTCTCTCTCACACACACATATATATGTGTGTGCATGTATATATATAAGGTGGGACTGAAACTCCACTAGCTAAATAAAAGCAAACTACATACTATAGTTTCCCACTTTTTGAAGATAATGTTCCTCAGGTGAGCTCCACCGGACGCCAGGCAAACCTCAGCACGCTGTCCATCACTTTCCTCAGGATAGATCGTCTGTTTACACCCCACCCTGTATTATATCAGGTTCTATAGCTCGAATGTTAAATACTTTGTGTCCGGTTTCTTAGCTCAGTAAATATGTCTGCTTACTTATTTAAGGCACCCGGCTCCGGTGGGAAATCTATTATCTTTGCTGAAATGGCTGTTTCCTCTTTCACAGTGATGAAGTGACGGTTGGGGAACCGGGTGTTGTGTCTATTTTATAATTAGGCTGGGATGGAAGGGGGAGGAGGGGGGAGAAAAAGTGAGTGTTTTTGCAGTTTTTATGGTAAAATATTTTTTTTAGCTAAAATAAATAAAGTATTGCTCCAGTACAAAAATAAAGTTTAATTTTCTTCACATGTTGATATCAGATGATCCTGAATTTCCATCACGAGCATGGTGGCATTATATAACAAACATTTTAAATGAAGAGGGAAAACTATCATTAAGTTCCAAACACCCTTGACAGCTATTCAAGAAATTTTGAAGTCACCATGTGAATAAAATAAAATTCTATATTTATACTGAAGCACTATATTATTTATTTTGGCAAAAAAAAAGTTTTGCCATCAAAACTGGAAGCCCACTGGCTTTTTCTCATGTCTCACTCCATCCCATCTTAAGTTCGTTTCATTTTACGTGCCAATTTAGTAAAAGTGTTTTTTTTTAAATAAGTAATTATTTCTTTAAAATGAAATTTGTGGTTTCATTTCGAGGCTTTTAATGAGATGCCCTAGGCTAAGTTCAGTTAAATTTCACATGCCGAAGTATCTTTGTGTTTATGTGTAAAAAAACACAGCTTCGCACTCAAATAGCGAAAGAGGAGTTGGTGAGAATTTATTAGGATTGTGCTGATTAAGCTGCAACTTTTCCCATCATTTTGAAAAAAACAATAGGGGAAAAAAATTTGAGATAGTGAAACTTTTTAAGCTTTATCCAAGGAGAGTCAAAACTATAGTAGGATTCTGGCAGGAAGAACAGTATTTAACAGTTATTAAGGTTATTTAAACAATTTCAATATTTATGTTGGGCAAACCTTGGTTTGAACCTTTTATCTCCAAGCCAAACCATAAATAAAATTTTGATAAAAATAGTTAGTAAAATAAATTATTAACCTGTCACCACCCGGATATTAATATTTATATATAAATAATAGGCTTATAAGATATTTAACATTTTATTCATCAAGATTATTTTATTTTGGGCTTGCATTATTTGTAATATAAATATTTCTTGTTGAAATATCTTTATTTATAGATCCTAAGAACACAAATATAATTTGTAGAATAACATTTATTTTGGTGAAAGAAATCATAATCTCACAAATTAGTTTTTTTTAATATATCTTGTTTAGTTGTATTATTTTAGTCATACCAAAAAATATATTAATGGACACCATTTGCTATGAAATTATTTCTTAAAATTGAATTAAATAAATTAAACTTTGAATTTTCGAGAAAAAATTGAATATTGCGAGTACTCGAATGTTTCGAGTTTTGTAAAACTCTTCTAGTTTAGCTCAATCATTTTCTAAAACTCAACTCAAACTCGAGTACTCTCACACCCCTAGTATTAAGACGTGGGGTAAAAAAAACATGGAAAAAAATAGGTTGACAACACATTGTTTTGATTTTACCAAGATTTTTTAGCGCTAACTTCAACGTACTGCATCTGGTTCAGTGGCCGTATGGTCTAAGGTGTCACTCTCATGTTGGGCATGACTGCCGATTACAGGGATATTGTGGTTCAAACCTCGGTCGGTTGTACTGAGGGTGTTTTTTACAAAATAGTTTTCCACATTACCTCCACTTAAAATCACACTTCTCTAAAGTTCAATCTTCCTCATCCCTAACTCATTAGCATAATTAGTACCTGCACTGGCAATAATACACAATGCTAAAAAAATAAACATCAAAGTAAAGTTAATTAATCATTAATTAATTAATTCAGCACCGCATCTTACTAACCGTAAAGGTTATACGCTTAAGTACTAATTACGATAATGGGTTTGGAACAGGGCATATTGAATCTAGATAAAGTGAACTCGCATTTTCATGGATGGAGATTGGAAAACCATTTAGTAAAAACCATCCCCAGTTCACCCAACTGAGATTCGAACCTCAATCTCCTCGTCCTAGGCAGTCTAGCTCAACACGAAACCGGTAAATTAGCTAGATACGCCACCGAGGCGGGTCAGGTAAAGTTTCTCGTGGATAAAGAACGAGATTTACCTTTCAGTTAGTAAACATAAACAGTCCGTGAACTGAGTGGTTGTTAATTTGTATTATTATGATGATTACTTTGACTATCCATTTTTTATTTTGAAGAGTTCCGAGACTTAAAATTGAGATTCAGGAAAAATAAAAATGTTAGTCATTTTTGGTTTTTATAGCAGAACTTTTGTGGGCAATAAATAAGTCAATTATTGCTTCTATAAAAACACAAAGTTTAATTTTCTACACATGATGATCCAAACATTTATTGAATATCTGTCATGAGCATAGCAACATTATATGAGAACCTTTTTAAATGAAGAGAGAAAGTTGTCATTAAATTCAAAAATATTCTTGACAGATATTCCTTAACTGTTGAGGTCCACATGTGAATAAAATTAAATTCAATGTCTGTACCGAAGCAACATTTGATTTATTTTGATCAAACAAATGCTTTGATATGAAAACTGCAACAATTACTGACCTATTCTCACGTTCGCTGCATCCCCACCTTAAACAATCAAAACGATACATGAACGAAATAATTTCCTGGAATAACATTAAAAGGATGAATGTGTGTTTTACGATTTAGTTGAAACAAAAAAAAAATGTTTTATAGATTCTTGATAATATTATCAAGTATTAAATATATTCTACCTTCTATCTAATTTATTTCAAAAGAGATTTTAATTACAATTCATAAAACATCACATAACTTAAAATGTTTCTGGGGCATGGCTATAAAAGGATCTTTGCTTTTAATTTGTTTTCAGAACAACCAAATAAAATTAATTTGTTTTGCTGGCTTTCACAAACAGGGAAAAAAGTGATACCTCAAATCGAATAAAAAAAAAGGTCGAATCGGAAATGAACAGTCGAAATTACTTTATTTCAGTTGTTTTCAAAATTATTGTCGGTGGTTGATGCTAAACTTAAACTAATCAAAATAGTCCGCAAATATTTGGTGGTGAACATACAGGAACATACTTAACCAATCAATTTTACAAACGGTTAAATTACGAGGACATTAACGTGAAATTGTTAGTCTGATCCTTGGTATAGCAAAGATGGCCAAATACAAAGATTATATTCTCTTCACATAACACATTTATTAAATAAATTATATGAAATTTTAGTTAAATTCGGAATATCCAAAAAAACTTGATAAGCTAATTGAGTGGTGTTTGACCGATACGCGTGGCAGAGTACGGATTGGATGCCACTTATCAAATACTTTTGAAATATATTATGGATTGAAACAAGGATATGCACTTGCCCTTTAACTTTTTGATCTAGCCTTAGAGTATGCCATTAAAGTAATGCAAGAGTAGAAAAGGGTTAACATTAAACGTTACAATGCATTAATTAGGATACGCAGATGATTTAGCTTTGTTGGGAAATAGTAAGGAAGATGTTGAATGAAATGTAGAAATTTTACTAGAGGCTATTAAGGAAATAGGTTCTGAAGTGAACGCTTAAAAGACTATGTATATGATCACACATATAACATGGATTGGAAACGATAATTTAGAGATAACTGCAAACAATATTATCATTTTTCAGGGATAATGAGTTTAAATATTTAGGATTCATTTTGACTAGTAATACGATATTAGATGGGAAATAAGGTAAATAATACATTTGGGAAATGCCTGTTGCTACTCGGTCAGTAAGTTTTTGACATCTCATCTGTTGTCTAGGAATGTAAAACTCAAAATATACAAAACCATTATTTTATCGTTTGTTCTTGATGGGTATGAAGCGTGGTTTCTCACCTTACTTGACAAAAACTAATTTAGGGTGTTCAAAAACAAGGTGTTTAGGAAAATATTTCATCCAAAAAGGGATGAGGCTACTAGTGACTGGAGCATGCTAGATAATTATGAGTTATATAGCTACTATATACGCATTCCAAGATAATGTTAGGATTAATCATATCTCGTAGATTACGGTGGGCAAGGCTAGAAGCGCGGATGGAAGAATATAGAACATTGTTCAGGGTACTGACCGGCAAACCCAATGAGAAGAGACCATTGGGAAAATCTAGACTCACATGGAAGGATAGCATTAGAATGTAACTGAAAGGGATAGGGTGTAATGAGGTGTACTGGATAGAACTAGCTCAAGAAAGGGATATGGTGTAATGAGGTGGACTGGATATAGCTAACTCAAGATAGGCATATAGCGTGTAATGAGGTGGACTGAATAGAACTAGCTCAAGATAGATATAGGTGGCGTACTTTTACAAGTGTGGCAATTAACGTTCAAGCTACTAGTGTCATATAATAATTGTTTTAATAATTTTAGTTGAATTGGAGCAGGCTCATCTCGAGCTATCGAAGTCTCAAATTAACGGAACTTCATCTAAAGCAGCAGTTCCCAACGCGGGAACGTAATCAACGTGCTCTTTTTTGAACCAAATGATATCTGCACATGACTTATAGACTAACTTAAATCAAGAATAGACATAACATCAAACCGCAGTCATTAATTTATATCTGTGAAAGGGGAACCCCATATATCATCAATGATACATTTTTGGCCATAACAGTAATCGAATATGGGACCATTAGTTCAACGGACAGACACGCTACCGTCCGAGATAAGATGTCAGCCGACACTATTATTTATATATATATTAAGGGCACCACGTCTTTGTGGATAAAAAGTTGAATTATATTGCGTGCAGTAAACTACGTCAATATGATATTATAATTTAAGGATTAAAGATAATAACGTGTTTAAAAATTTACAAACCTACTTTTCTATTTAATATTTCTGTTTCTTGAGGCAGTAGCTAGTGTTAAACTCAATTATAGGGGTGAAAGTCACCACCGTCAGCACCCCACAGCCAGAAGCACTTCACTGGCTGCGAATATTACCATGATGGAATCAAAAACTGATGAGCCTTACTAACTGTAATTAGGTAGAATATAGGCTTATATATTTTTTGAAACGGGTGGAGTAATAAAATACATGAACATATTTTGATAAGTGTTAAGAAATTTTTCTTTTCAAACTACACTTGTAACCATGGTATTTATTACATCGCATTCAAAAAATCCTACGATAAACATAAGTTACATACCGTACATTTTAAAATATTTCCAGTAGTAATATGAAACCCTGATACTGGCTTAGGCAAGAGCTATGTTATTGATGGTCAAATATGCATATATTACGGAAATGATTAACCAGGTCACTATGAAAAATGACCTGACATTATGCATAGTGACCAAAGAAGTCGAGCAAAGTGATAAATATTTATTAATTTATCATTTTGACCGGGAAGTATGCATATTGCTCTACACGCTTCAGGCTAAGTGAAAAACAGTGCAGTACTACGTCACTGGCAGGGTGGGAACAATTTACATCCGATCACGTGCCAGGTAATCAACGTCTAACTAACCTAAACCAACCTAACAAACCTATCTATTCTAATTAATCTAACCTAACTAACCTAACCTAGCCAACCTAATCCAACTAGTTTTAAAGATTTGTTTTTATATAAGAAGTAGGCCTACCAAATATTACAGATTATTAAATAAAAAATATTATTAAAATAATCATATTGCCCAGAGAGTGTGGAACTTTTTGCATACTGCCCGGTCAAAATTATAAATTAACAAATATGTATCCCTTTGCTTGACTGCTTTGGTCACTATGCATAATACCAGATCATTTTTCTTAGTGACCTTTTATTAACTATGTCCATAACATATAATTATACTTTACACGTTCGAATATCTAATAGTTTCTCTTAGCAGCAAACTTTTAATCACTCATAATCTTCCGGTTATTACAATTCCTCTGAATTCTCAACTAAAATCATTCAGAGGTGATTGATTGATCTATGTTTCAACCATAATATAAAACGATTTAGACCACATCTCGGGTTCTTTGTACATATGTCCACAACACATACTCATCGTTAATCGTAACTATTTAGCTAAGGTGTATTAAAACTTCACAGTATTCCTTCAAAGCGCAATTACTTATAACAAAATATGATGGATTTGTGCATCTGCTTCTGTGGCCGCATGGTCTAAGGCACAATTCACATATAGAAGACATGGCGCAGGTATGGGCGTTGACGTGGCGTGGACATGGCATATTTTCAAGTCTCCTCCTTACTTATATATGAGACAATTTAGACTGAGAGGACAGGGTGAGGGCGCGTCACTTCACCGTCTGCGCCATTTCCTTTGTGAGTCTCGAGTGTCGCATCGGAAGTGACTTTGTGCTTGGACCTTGTGTGTGCTTGATTCCAAAATGCCTAGAAATAGTGTGGTTTGAAAGGGAATCTAGAATATTAGTATGAAAGAAGCGTCTTACGTTGGTGTGAGCATATTTATAAAATTATATCTTGATTGAGTGTGGCTCGAAAGACAAAGCAATATATGAAGGTATAGTGTGTAGATCAAAAGTGTAACGATGTTGCAAAAATAAGAACAACTAACTCAATATAATGGGAGTACACTCACCATCTGCCTTGTTGAACGTAAACATTGGAGCACACATGCCGCGACATCCCCTCCCTACAACTCAATTAAATGGGAGTCCAATCACTCTCTGCCTTGCTGAACGTAAACTTTGGAGCACACGTGCCGTGACATCATCTCCCTACAAATCAATAAAATGGGAGTACACTCACCATCTGCCTTGCTGAACATAAACATTGGAGCACACGTTCCGCGAAATCCTCTCCCTACAACTCAATCTAATGGAAGAACACTCATCATTTGCCTTGCTGAACGTAAACATTGGAGCACACGTGCCGCAACATCCTCTTCCTACAACTTAATCTAATGGGAGTACACTCACCATCTGCCTTGCTGAACGTAAACTTTGGAGCACACGTGCCGTGACATCCTCTCCCTACAAATCAATAAATTGGGAGTACACTCACCATCTGCCTTGCTGAACATAAACATTGGAGCACACGTTCCGCGACATCCTCTCCCTACAACTCAATCAAATGGAAGAATACTCATAATTTGCCTTGCTGAACGTAAACATTGGAGCACACGTGCCGCAACATCCTCTTCCTACAACTTAATCTAATGGGAGTACACTCACCATCTGCCTTACTGAACATGAACATTGGAGCACACGTGCCGTGACATCCTCTCCCTACAACTCAATCTAATTTGAGTACACTCACCCCCTGCCTTGCTGAACGTAAACATTGGAGCACACGTGCCACGATATCCTCTCCCTACAACTCAGTCTAATGGGAGTACACTCAACATCTGCCTTGCTGAACGTAAACATTGGAGCACACGGGCCGCGACATCCTCTCCCTAAAGCTCAATCTAATGGGAGTACACTCAGCCCCTGCCTTGCTGGACGTAAACATTGGAGCCACGTGCCGCGACATCCTCTCCCTACAACTCAATCTAATGGAAGAACACTCACCATCTGCCTTGCTGAACGTAAATATTGGAGCACACGTGCCGCGACATCTTCTCCCTACAACTCAATCCCACGGACTAAATGGAGATACCGCCCAACGATCCGCTCGTGATAGAAGCCCCGCCCATAAACAAAGGGAAACAACAACTTGACCTGTGTAGTTTCCGGTTCAGCCGTCTAGATGGTTCTCCGATTTTCTTGTAGCTGCTAGAGTTACCGCTATCCCTCCTAAGCACTACTTGTCTCCCCTCTTCAACTCCATTTTCTCCCTCCCTCTTGCCCTCACTTTGTGGGCAAGTCTGGTATTTGTGTCGACTATATATTGCGATGTATCTTTTACATGGTTACTAATTGTATCTCTGATTTGCTAAGGCGAGAGTGCCGGATTTCTTATTTGAGACCTTCTGTCATCTTAATATCTTATAAGATATTATGTTTAACATCAAATTTCAACTTTATAAACTAAATGATATTACTACATTTGTAATTCAATTTATGTATCATCCATTGTTTAATTACAAATAAAACAAATAGTGTTATTCTCTTGTAACTCCTTGACCTTTTTTTTACGCTTCCTAGTTAGTTAAGGTTGTTACAAGAGAAATCGATAGGCCATCTAAGAAATGGCTAACTGTTCTAAGTGAGTGTGTGAAAAAGAGAAACATCAAGAGTTTAAGAATAAAAAAGGGTATGTGATTCGGGGAATGGATGTTGTTGAAGCGAAGGGAGAATGTAAAGATAGAGAAGTGTGTATGGAGTGTTAGTGAGTATGTGTGAGTGTGTGTTAGTGAGTATGGATAAAGTAGGGTGGGGATGTTTTCTTAGCTATATGCGCAGTTTCTTGCCTATCCCGTAAGGTAACGGCGTAAATGGGTATGTATATACGCATCTTGTTGGGGTCATATATAAAGATAAATGAGGTTGAGGAGCAGTTGAAAGAACATGCGAACGCAGATATTTCCACGAATATTGACGATCCCCTAAAGAGGTTTAATGCTGCTTAAGCTACTGCAATGCCGGCATGCTCCAACACGTGCTGACAACCCTTGTCCTAATTAAAAATTCAAGGTTGTAACTGTTTTGAACACCTACTATCAGCAAGGATGGCTCTATGTTTTACAAATTAAATCATTCTCTGAGCGTGTTGTTCCTATTGGTAGTTGGTGGCTTGGGCATTGATTTTGGCCCCACCCCCAAGCTAATACCAACATTTTACTCCAAGGCGGATTGTGGTCACTACTACCTAGCAGTACGATTTCCCTCCCAAGGTAGATTGAGAAATGCTAACCTAACTTAACTTAGCCTAACCTAACCTTGCTCCCCTTCTCATTAAGAATGTATTTTACCATGGACATACTGTACGTAGTAGCTAGCGTTAACACATACACACACACACACACACATACACATATATATAAATATTGTATGTACCATATATATATATATATATTGTACAGTATATACCATAAATTTAATTGAACTGGAGTCCACTGATGATTTATTGTATTCATTTCCAATTAATATACTACTATTTAATCCTACCTATTAAAAATGCCCAATCAACATGTTTACAATTACTCCTGGTTGTGTTGACGGTGCCCAATCCATCAATATCTCACATAAAAAGTGTCCAACATATCACCACCTACGAATTCTATACCGTGTCTTGAAGCAGTGGTGTGTATCTTTACCCTAGTTGACGGTGTCACCTGTTCCGAAAACTAATCTTAGACGACGTTCGTGGTTTTATATGCTCATCTTGTTTTTGTTATAAGGAATCGCACTCTGAATAAGAAGAACCCCGTGATTGTGTGTGCAACTGGTAAACGGGACTTGTTTCGTCCGTTACAAAAACATAAGTACAGTTTTAAAATGGTTTGAAAAAATGACACCATATTCAATACCGAGTCCTTTGAAACATCAAGACCAAATAGGCAGGTATTTTATTCCATTACTTAAGTGTCATTTTAAAACTATTTTAAATATTCAAACATTTAGTATATGAATAAACTTACCTGATAGTTCATAACGTGACCATTTAGCCTACTTTTGTGCAAGTTCTTTGACATGTTTTAATATAGTTTTAAATAAAATGCAGGCGAAACTTATCATAATGTTTATGACAAGTTAAAAAGTTTAAATTTTGAGATTAAAGTTTTAAAAAAATCAACGAGACTTTACAAGAAAAATTGTACCTTTGGAATTATTATTATTATTATTATTAGCGCCGCGTCTTACTACCCGTTCGGGTTATACGCACTTACGCTAATGTGTAATGGTAGGGTGATTGTGAGATGAAATGAAGGACCTACAGTTTAACGTGGAATCCGAACCACGGTGGAGGCCTGGCATTCCCCACATTCACAAGATGTCTTGTCAGAGGTGAAGGAAGGGTTTGGAAATCAGATAAATCTGTGCCGGGACCGAGGATTGAACCCCGGCCGCCAGCACAGAAGTCTGACACCTTACCCCTAGACCACCAGGTCACCTCTTTGGAATTAAAGAAGAAGTTTAGAAGCCTATAGATATTCTTCTTCTATCAAATTAAATCATGATTTGTTGGGGTCACAATAGACAAATTCTAAGAAAATTTGGGATTGTATAATAGGGTTTTATGAAACTTATTACAATTTTTTTTACTACACCTTTAATTAAAAATTAAAGCTTTTAATTGGTAATTACTTTTACCTACATTTTATTGAAGACTATAATTAAAAATATCAAACAATTTCTCAAATAATACGGAATATCTAAACGTTTACAACGCATCCTCAGTGCTCTTGTATGAAGCACCCTTAAGATGGCAGCCACCCACTTCAGTGACCGCATGGTCTAACGCGTTGCTATCACAGTAGATTAGACTGCCGTTGACGGGGAGATCAAGCTTCGAATCTTGGTCAGGTGTACTGAGAGTGTTATTTCAAAAATAGCTTTCCACTTTCTCCTTTTCTCTCTCCACGCAAATTCTGATACACTTCCTCTAAATATAACCTCCCTAATCTCTAAGATTATTAGCGTAATTAATACATAAGCTTATAACTGTAACAAATAGTAAGAACGACTGCTATAAAAAAATATGGACATGTGCTTTTTGACAAATGATGTTAATACTGACTGCTTCCAACAAAGTGATCTGACACATGGTCTGTCAATAACTTTACATATATGTGACAGTGCCATATAAATGACAATATTCGCGTATGAATCAAAAATATACTGGAATGATTTATCAGAAATTCATTTGGTAATAATTTTTGCCTCCGATAATGAAGTTGGTTTGGCCTTATTGAATTGAATAATAAATATTATCACAGTAAACTACGAGTATTTTGGTGCATCCTTATTGACCAGAAAGTATAAACAAAAGTGGTGCTTTCAATGTTTTCAAAAAGTTTAATATCTATCCAGAAAAATGTCAGTCATTTTACAGAAAGCGTAAAGAAAAATTTAGTTTATTAATGAGAAAATTTTAACCTGCAATTTTAAAACACTATACCAACTTTAGGAACTGAATAACGTATTTTAATAACTTTAAATAAATTTTCAGTGAATTAAACAAACCGACATATCCGTAACATGTGACAAATGTGTAGTATGCATAAATCGTCTAACGGGGCGTGTTTCAAATCATCAATATGTCACACCGCTTCAACGGGCACTGATTCATAAGTTTACATTAATTTGAAGAAAAAAAAAGTCCCGTGGTGTACTGGTAAGTGTACCTGGTTATAACAATAGGGATCCCAAACTCGATTCCCAACTGGTACATTGGATATTTTTACCGAAAGGGGAACCACCCAAAATGTCACCAGGGTTTGGTTTAGTTAGTCTTAGGTTAGATTAGAACTGGTTCCACTCCTTCGTACTCACTATAAATATCACCTCATCTCACCCGCCTCTGTGGCGTAGTTGGCTAACGCGCTTGTCGTGTTGAGCCCGACTGCTGAGGACGGGGAGTTTGAGGTTCGAATCTCGGTCGGGTGAACTGGGGGGGGTTTTCCCTAAATGGTTTTCCACTCTACCTCCACGCAAATGCGGGTTCACTTCCTCTAATTAAACCTTCACAATTCCTAATCCATTAGTGTAATTAGTACTTAAAGCGTATAACCCGAATGGGTAGTAAGACGCGGTGCTAAATATTATTAATATTAAAAAATCACATCTCATCGGCACATGGAAAGAACTTCCATGGAAAGGGTGTACGATTAGTACATTTGGGCGTCCCCTGGGCAGTGGTACATTAGTAATGGATAACCTTACCACTACTGGACTATGAATTATGTAGACCAAACTCGCAGTATTATTATTGGTTTGACCTGAACATGCATGCGTTATATCACATGTCACGTCATTTTAGTTGGCGCTCTAAGAATAAAAACACTTGTTTGATTCCAATAATTGGTCCAAGCATTTACCTTCCAGTTGCTACACCTAGGGTCGTCTAATTGGAACAATTTCATTAAACTATTCGGAACTAGCTCACCTTGAAGTGATCAGGTTCAAAATTAGATACTTAGTCCGATCTCAGTAAAAGAAAACAATTGTCATTTTTTTTTAAATGAGACTCTTCAAATTGATTTACTAGAGCAGGCTTATGCGTGTCAAAAGGGAGTTTAATGTTTGAAAATTTATCAAAGCTATACCTTGATTGTATTAGAAAAAATACATTTGGGGTGCCTTTCATAAAAAAACAAACTTTGTTTGTGAGCAAAGTTGATACCATTTTATTATATTATTAGTATTATATTATAAGTATTGTTAGTATAAATCTAAAGAAAAACTGCAGATTACATTACTTGACGTATGAATACGTGAGAGTAGCTTTAGTAAATTTTCTAGCTATCATATCTGTAAATTCTTAAGAAAACTTGAGTACGCATACCCCATTTTCACTACTCATCTTCAATAAATAAACATAATTATCTCAATATCTATAATTAAATACTGATATCCCGGGCATGTGTGTAGGTTATGTACTGCTAAAAGACCCAAGGTTGTAGATCGGTAGCATGCATGATTTAAATAAAAGCTGTAGTTCGCAAATCATTGAAATACAGTTTGTAGTTAGAGAAGGTTGAACTACAGGCTATAGCTATCGAACAACTGAATTACAGCAGTATTTCTCAAATTACTGAATTACAATCTGTAACTCTCAAATCACTCAGCTAATGATCTGGATAAATGAACTGCCACTCTCAGTGGAATTAATCACTTTGAACCAGTTCCAAAAATGTATAGCCCGAAAACTTAGTGTTAAAAAAAATTTGGCCCAACAATGAGTAGATCTGCCCAGCTCTGGAAACATAATTCAGCTTAAAAAAAACCATCAGTTACAAAACAGAATGTGAAAGTTTTCTTGCTGTTTACATCTGAAGTTACTCATATTCCAGTTCAAAACTCTTCTTAGCACGTGCGCTTGCCTGATGTTTTTTTTTTCTCTTCCCCAAAACCATGAATGATAATTGAATTATGGTGCCTGCATCTTTTTTACGCCATCGGAACAGTTGTTTGGTCATAGTACACCACTTGCTCACTAGTGGTGCTAGTTGTGCTGATCCAGCTGCCTTGTTCGGCCTGTACGGGTGTATTCACTTCTGGAGGCATTCTGTTACAATGAGAAACAACCACATACGTGTTAAATTTGTTTTTGTTATTATTATTATTATTATTATTATTATTGGTGACCTGGCGGTCTAGGGGTAAGGTGTCAGACTTCTGTGCTGGCGGCCGGGGTTCAATCCTCGGTCCCGGCACAGATTTATCTGATTTCCAAACCCTTCCTACACCTCTGACAAGACATCTTGTGAATGTGGGGAATGCCAGGCCTCC
>CABFVZ010000257.1:167712-179860 GCA_902151445.1 Timema monikensis | reverse complement strand
TATATATATATATATTTGTATGCCTCCTTTAGGTCCTGGGAGATAAGAAGGGATCACAGTAGATCCTCAGACAATTCGAATACCAAACCGTGTGGAACGTTATTACTTAATTACTCTATGGCCTTAGGAGCTAAAAAGTTCATTGCCACACTTACAAAAAGATACGCCATCCATCCCTGTCTTGAGCTAGTTCTATCCATTCAACCTCGCTACACCCTATCCCTATCTTGAGCTAGTTATTCCAGTCCTACTTATCATACCCTATCCTTATCATGAGCTAGTTCTATCCATTCCACTTCATAATACCGTATCCTTATCTTGAGATAGTTCTATCCAGTCCAACTCCTTACACACTATCCTTATCATGAGCTAGTTCTATCCAGTCCACTTCATAATACCGTATCCTTATCTTGAGATAGTTCTATCCAGTCCAACTCATTACACGCTATCCTTATCATAAGCTAGTTCTATCCAGTCCACTTTATAATACCGTATCCTTATCTTGAGCTAGTTCTATCCAGTCCAACTCATTACACGCTATCTCTTTCAGGTCCATTCTTATGTTATCCTCCCATATGCGTCTATGTCTTCCAAGACTTTACATATATGTTTGTTTTCATAATAGATAGTAGGACAATCTGTTTTATTTACATCCTAGACAGATAAAAATATCAAATTCTAAGCACATTGTGTCACCGTTGAAGGTATTACGAGATTTACGTACATTTTTCTCCTGTCGGTTTAAGATTTGATCTACTATCTAATTTATAATAGATATTTTTATATCTATCTTCTCAACCTACTTATTTTAATATCTTATAAAATTATTATAATTATATTTTTTTACTAGCGTTTATAGACTCGTCGAAACAATGAGGTCATTAGGGCCTTAAATCAGAATATATTATACTAATGTAATGAATACAATACAATATTGTTATTTTAATGGATCTATTATAATAAAAGTTTATCAAAAGATTTTTTCTAAAGAATAAATATAGCCTAGAACATTAAATAACTCTGTAGAAAATAGAAAATATAAATATTACCTCTTCATCTTGTTTTGTCTTAAATTTTTTCGCTTCAGGGCAGCAAATATTGTTTTCTTCCTTGCGACTATCGGCAACACCTAGAATTCATAGGCAATTTTAATTTTATGTTTGAAGCAAAACATCAGTGCATGTATTTAATAGACGATAAAAGAGGGTATAAAATAATATTTGGAATACATCCCCTAAATTATTTTAAAACATTTTTGTATGGTATTAGAACCCCGACCTCGATTTCAACGCAATAAAGTGAGAAGAAAATCTAACTATAGGTTTTCCTTATTTTGGTATGAAGCCCTTGGAGGTCTTATTTCGCGCCAGAATCCTATTGGTGGGGTAAAAGATCTCCCAATACTGTAATACCGTGTACGTTCTGGAAGGTCTTTTATCCTACAGAAATTTCACTATACAATAGGATTATGCTACTAAATAAAGCCTTGCAAAACGAGCTTTCTGACAAAATTAGAGTACACTTATACTATTTTACTACCACTGCATGTTTTATTACGATTTGTTTAAGTAGTTTTTTTTTAGCCTCAATTAAATTTCTATCAAACTAATTTTTAAAATTGTAAAATATATTTCCCTTTATTTTGATAATTTATTTTATCATATTGTCTCTGTCTGTCGGAACACAAGAATATCAGATTTCGGGGTGATTGAGACTATGCTAATTATGTTTAAAAAAATGTTAAAATAGTTAATTTTTTTCTCTAACGCCTTTAGAACTATTTAAACGCAACTGGGATAGTTGGGTTTTAGTTTGAAGCTACTATTTTTGCTGACATTTTGGACCCCTAACATTTTAAGTAAATGTCCGTTTGTTAACATAGTTTCAGCAATTTTTTTTGTGATTTTAACTACGGAAAACAAGCTTATAAAATTTTATTTACAACTATAAGAAGTGCATGTTGTTGCCCGTAATAACGCTTTTATTTGCTTAAAATACTTCTTAGTTTTATTTATTTCAACCCAGTTTTTCATTCACTTAAAAAAATTCAAATCCAAGTTTTATAATTCCGGCTACAAATTTTTAAATTTCAGACCTCTGCAAGACAAGCATAAGTTCAGGCGTTTTGTGATTTTTGAGCCAATCTAAATTTTAAGGCTTTTATTTAATACCTCAGCCACTTTTTTATGTCATCGGGAATCTTGTCTTAGTAACGTCAATACAGTCACAAATGATGTAAATTATATATAAATTGTGGCTTCGCTATTAAAAATGTGTAAACTTGATTTAGCTATCCTCAAAATATAGAATTTTATTATTTAAAAAAAAATCATTGGTAAGACTCAAGAAATCGCTGTCCAAGGAAATTTGAAGTTTTTTTTATCATTTCGGATTCCAATTTAATTATAATTTTTAAACTTGACATTTTTGGGAATATTTTCAATTATTTATAAGCTTAATTGAAACATATATACAAATTTTCTATTAAGAAGACTAAAAATATTTGTTGAAATAAATTGTTTCATGTTTTAAATAAATATACAGTAAACTCTACAACAAATGACTAACTTTGATAGTTATGATTATAATACAGATGAAATAATGAATTAAAATTTATACAGCTACAAACTACTATTTATCATTTAATAATGAATAATTATATATTGTTTATGTTTTACTAAGTTTATTTTACTAAAATAACAAATATATATTAATGCTTTGATAATTTTGATTAAATTTCATAGTTAATAATAAAATAGTATTGTGTATTTCATGAACATAATAAAATTGCATCTACATATTTTTTACACGTACACGTACCTAATCACACCGTTCCCAAACAGGGTAGATAATAAACTGTACATATAACTAAAAAATAACACCGTACTTAAACCATCCTCACTAATTTATTCCTCACATCTCTATCTTTCAAACTCCCTTCGCTTCAACAATATCTACAAATATTCGAAAAAACTAAATAATTTATATTTAAAAATATACTTAATTGAAAATAATATTAATTTAAGAGAATTAAAAGTGATTTTAATCCTTTGGATATATATATAAATCCTATTATTGGTTTGCAAATGGTTTGAAAACTTTCTCTAGTGCTAAGCTACTTAAACAATAAAATTACACTAATTTTTATCTAAAGTGCTATTAAAATAATGTTTGTTAATTAGTAATCAGGAACAGATGTGTCACTTACATAAAGATAGATCAGACATTTCAGACATCGAGAACAAGTCGTTTTTGAAAACTTAGATATGATCAAAAAATAAAACTAATTCATCCGATTGCTGAGCGTGTACGTGAAATGTCAGACAAACTCAATTTCTTGCCTGTTGTAAAACTTAATTGTAAATTTAATAATCTTTCGAAATTGTTATGTTTATTGGAACAATACTAATTGGCGGTGAAAGACTCATATAATATTGTCAAAGGTTAAGTTCATTGTTATAAGCTATATATTTTTGTGCTCCATTAACTATGATTAAGTAAACATTATTTTTACGATTGTTCAGAACTAAATTTACACGTCATGCATTCATGGAAAAATTAATGGTTTATAAACACAATAGAGCTGGCCTGTGAAATATCACAGTAAACTATATTGTTCTAAGAATTGAAGTGATTCAGATTACTTTATCAGAGAGGCTTGTTTACATTTGGACAGCGAGTTAAATAGAATTACACGCACTCACGCCATTCGTGAAAGTTGACATATAACACTATGAAAGGTTGATTTGACTCATGTTTAAAAACATTTAGATACATTATTACTGGTGAAATCACGTTTAATATCCATAAAATGAATCTTATATTTGGTCCAAGCCAGTGTTTCACAAAAGGTGTGTTGTGGAATACTGGTATACAGCGTGATAGTGTGCCGCGTAGCCACAGCCCAGAGCGCCACGCATCACTTCAATAGTACACGTGACATCTTACTTAGTCGTACTTAATAATATTTTAAACATCTGACAAAATCAAAATCTTACGCGCAAAATTAAAGCTAAGGTTTACCAAAATTACTAATGATTTGAATGAGTTGTTTCCAAATATTAAAGAAGAGAGCATAGTTAACAGAGCTTCAGGAAAAAAATTAGTCTATACTTTCCTTATTCTGATTTACCGTACAACCGTTGTTACGTAGTTCATTTTCTGGTGCCGTGGCACTTACTCAAAACAAAAGAGTGGGCCACGAAAAAAATGTAGGCTGGTTACGTATATCGTGAACTTTTAATAAAGTTTGCATAACTCTGGCCTGGGCATCACTTTATAGGGGGTTTAACCCACATAGGCGGTCAAGTAATCGAAGGCATTGATCTAGTCTCTATCCAATCCCTTATCTTCCCGCTCTACGACTATTGTGATGTAGCGTATAGTGATGACCTGATAGCTGACTTTGCGGTAAGACTACAAAGACTCCAAAACACATGTGTTAGATTTAGATTCGACTGGTCACGTGATCATATTTCCCCATACTATAAGAGACTGACTTGGCTATGACTTAGAGACGATCTCTACACTCGATGACCATCATAAATAAACTATTGACTTCCAACTCCCCACAATACTTTTCTTCACGTATACGCTCACTCAACTCTAAAAATAATGTCAACACTCGATCACAAGAAAATTCAAATTTATTTATTCCTCTCCATAATTCCAATTATTACTCGCATTCTTTCACAGTTTCAGCTTCTAGTTCATGAAATACCCTTACCAACGATGTAAATAAATTATAATTGAATGTTTTCAAGCGAAAAGTCGCAAATAATTTGCGTATGGAAGCTCATTTGTTAGATCGAGGAGTGTGTGACGTAATCACGCCTTCTTGTGTGAGTGTGTGTGTGTGTGTGTATGTGCGCGCGCGTTATCATATTACATAATCCTTGTGTATTTTAGCTCTAGTTTTTATACATTTTTTGTGTGTTTTTATACATATGATTTTTATTAAACTTATTTTAATTGTATTTGTTAAGTGTAAGAAAAGGCCGTAGCCTTAACTTTGCCATTAAATTCGATTCTTCTTCTTCTTCTTATTATTATTATTATTATTACTATTATTATTGTTGTTTGGTTTATTATTGAAAAGAGTATTAATATCCTTACGGGACATACAATTAGCTACGCTAATAGGATATAAATGATGAGGTAGAATAAATGTACCCACATTTGCTTGATCAGGATTTTAACCACAGCCTACCCCGTCACTGACAAACTAGACAAGCTAAGCTTTATATTTAGTTCTTATGCCCACTGGTGCTGGTATAAATAACAGTTACACTAGTAATAAATATAGTCTGCTGTATCTTTATTAGTGATTTTTTTCAGATACTGTATGTATTACAACAAATATTTAACGCAATAATTTAAATTAAAACTTGAACATGTCGGATTTTGGTGGTTTGATTGTTAAGTTATGGTTAACACTCAGGCTTGTTGTCTACTTGTGCGATTTTTTACTAATTACAAATAAAATATACGTGCATTGTTAAATTTACTAAAATTATCCGTGAAAAATATTTAAAGATATTAATGGCACCTATTATTTATATTCAATTTTACAGAGGTATGTTATTCAATTATTATTACACAATTTCTCGTTTAGTGGATTTGCCTAAATAGATTTTTTCAAGTTCAATAGTTATAATTATTTTCCCTTACAAATATAAAAAATATTTGGCTTTATTGATATATGCCGATTTTGTTCTTTATTTCTATCAAAAACTGATCTCCGAGCACGGGAATTGAAGCAATGATCTCAATGTTTGAACTTTCTACCCTTGCTCGAGAAAAAGTTTAATAGCTACCCTCTTCAGTGGCCACATAGTCTAAGGTACTACTCTTTCAATAAGCTAGACTGTGCATAGTGGGTAACTCGAGGTTCGAATCTCAGTCTGGTGTACTGAGGGTGATTTCTCCATAGTTGATTACCCTCTCCTTCTACGTAAATGTGGGTACAATTCTTAATCCATAAAACCATTAGCGTAACTAGTAATTAGGCGTATAACTCAAACGGGCATTAAGACATGGTGCTAAAAAAATTAATAGTTAATCATGAATTCACTAATCACGCATTAAATAAATTTAAAATGAATGTATTTTAAATTATATTACAGTTAAAATAAGGAAATAATGGGGCTGAATATTAATTTTTAAACATTCTAAAGATTTTTAATCAAAACAAATGAGCTAGAGAACAATATTTATAGTATTATATAGAAATCCTTATTAAAAATAAATTAAATCATATCAGTTATATAATGCTAATAACTTAAAATGTGCTTTCAATGAAATTTAAGACATCAATATCCCATAGCTAAAAGTATTCATTAAAAAAATGATAGAAATCTAGGTTTAATCTTTATTAAAAAGTTATGATTAATGTTTATTTAGGAGTCATAAATTATTTTTATTACTTAAACCAGTTTTATTACATCTTGTTTGAGCATATATTCGACGAATTTATATTACTAACAAAACATTTCTTTGAAACTAGATACTTGAGCAATCATGATAATCAACGTATAACTCAAAACATATCTTAAAGCTAGAATTTAATTTAATTTAAAATAGTATCGGTCATAAAAATATGAAACCTCATTTATAAGTGTAATCAGTAAGGAGTTGTTTTATAAATAATAATGATCTCCTAACGGAGTAATCGTGCACCTCCTTAGCACAACAAAACTAATAACTTGCAGGAAAAATCGAAACTAGAGAAAACTAAGCTTTTTATAGACATTTTGTTTATGTACCACAGCTAATAGAGATTTGTTAACAAATGTATATTTATCTAGGTTTGTAAGTGAGAGTAAAATAATCAGACACAAATTATAAACCAATTTTGATTTGTTTGATGAGAAGCGAAAATATTCATATAAATTATGAATTTGCCATCAATTTATTGAAACATCATTGATTAAAAATATATTTCAGAGTAAAGTATTGATTAGCGATTTTAGTTGACATCATACAGTCCATTGTGTTATTATTATTATTATTATTATTATTAGCACCGCGTCTTACTACCCGTTCGGGTTAAACGCACTTACGCTAATGTGTAATGGTAGGGTGATTGTGAGATGAAATGAAGGACCTACAGTTTAACGTGGAATCCGAACCACGGTGGAGGCCTGGCATTCCCCACATTCACAAGATGTAGTCCATTGTAAATTATGAAAAACTAGTGATTAAGTGAAGTTTCTTGTTTTATGGCAGAAAAGGAAAATGGTTTGAAACCTAGTTTTTTAAAATATTACCATACAGAACTTGTTTCAGTATTTTCAACATATTTATGAGAAAGTCTAGGTACTTACAACCATGCTTGGTTGGAAATTAAATTGGGAAATTGACAGATTACTTAAATTGGTTAACTAGTACTATAAAAAGGTTTCGAGTCGGTGTTTGTAACACAAAGACGGGCTCAGTTTCTCATTTAAATTAGAATAATATTTTTTATACAAAAGTTTAACATGTTTACATATTATAAAAAATAAAATAAAATTTTATTTTTATTTGTAATATGGTATTGTTTAAAATCTGATTATATAGGCTTAGTTACATCCATTACTATTTTCAGCCTGTAGCCTGGGTCAGTTTTTTATTCAAGTCATATATTTTCCCACTACAGCTTCATATGCCTTATAATACAACTTAAGACTAGGACAGGTACAACATTAAATCCCCAGCCGTTAATTTGTCAATGTGAAGGGGTAAATGGATATTATATAGATGATAGGTGACCTGGTGGTCTAGGGGTAAGGTGTCAGACTTTTGTGCTGGCGGCCGGGGTTCAATTCTTGGTCCCGGCACAGATTTATCTGATTACCAAACCCTTCCTTCACCTCTGATAAGACATCTTGTCTATGTGGGGAATGCCAGGCCTCCACCGTGGTTCGGATTCCACGTTAAACTGTAGGTCCTTCTATTTCATCTCACAATTACCCTACCATTACACATTAGCGTAAGTGCGTATAACCCGAACGGGTAGTAAGACGCGGTGCTAATAATAATACAGCGTAGTTGTTTGTGGGTCTCTTTTAAAATGGTATCCAATCACGGAGGATAATATATTGACGATGTTTTTGTTTTTGCCCTTCGGACATAATTTTTGAATGTAGTAAAATACTGATTATTATTTGTTATAAGGTTTGGTGGTAATCCGTGGAATTTTTTTATAGATTTCAATTTTCCTCTATAAATATACGAACTGAGTTTCCGGAGAAATGGCGGAGCTTAGCAGGGTCGCTGTTCACCCTTTGTCTGGCAAACATTTCGATCAGTATTTATGAATAAACCCTCTTTGTAAATGAAATGTTAGTTCTTGATGAGATTTGAGATTAAATTTACAATCAAATTGAACTATACGTGTTTTTCGAGTATCTATTCAACTCCTCACTTTAATTAAATAAAATAACAGAAATAATACTGTATATTAAAGCAAACACATCGATAATAGTATATCCCTCCTTTAACATCACTGTTTTTTTTCTTCAAAATATACAAAATAGCAGCGGTTTTTCTAAAGATAAAAAAAGGATTTGGTTAAAACTTTCTAATTTCCCCCCCTTTTGATTACTTTCTTTCAGCCCTTAGGCGAAAGAAGTATTTGTAATCGTTAAAAAAAAATGAATCAAGTCTTTGATATCGTGACCCCCTGAAACTGGAAAAGTGGTTTTCGTGATGCCATTTATTTGTACCTCTGTCTAGAACTGGAACTATTTTATCGATTGGGCTAAAACTGGGTATCCAAGGTCTTCATAATACTCCCACAAAGATTTTTTAAATTATTTATCTAAGAGCAAAAGGCGAAAGAATCGATTTTCTCTAAATATGCTTGAAAAATTTGACTAAATTTTATATCCAGTCACTTTTCAATACTATTTTTTTTAGGGTTGTAGTACTATTACAAACTAAAGTCTTTTACTTGAAAAATATTTGTATAAAACCAATAGTTTCTGAGCTATAAGTGAATGTTCCAGTTTTATTTTTTGTGGACGTATTTGAAATTGCTATACTCTTTGGTGGCCATATATTGTTTCTGTAACAGTGTATATTATATCATTAATGATATTTGATGGAGTGTTTCTATAACAGTGATTTTACAAACCTTACAAGTTCATCAAACTTTGCAGGTAACAATTGCAAATAATTTCTGTAACCATCTGCATCTTCTGCCAACAACTCTATTAAAACGGTTGCTAAGGCCCCCAAATGATTTCTACGATTTTCTCACGGTTTCGACCATAGCTTTTCATTTTTTGATTTTTTTGAAGTGTGTCACACTTTTACATAATATAGGAAGGTCTATAACTAAGCTTACAATGCCTTCCACTACTTCACTTGCAGTCATTTTTGGTATTTGTACTTAAATACTAATTATTTATTTGATATTATATAAATGAGAAAACAGGTACTGTATTTTGTATACTATGCTAGTAGCACCACTCTCCTAAATGAAAGAATGTTACAGTTAACCAAGATAGCAAGCAAATGTTAGAGTTGAATAACCAAAAGGGCATAAGCAGTAGATTGAGATTGACGGTTTTTATCAGTTTAACTGTTTACATTTAAATTTGAATTTTGCACCATCCTCTGATCAATATAATCACTTTATAAAGTATACATAAGGATATAGACTCAAAAAGCTTTGAGATTCCACCTGAAACATGCCACGGTCCAGGTTAGGGTCACGACCCCCAGGCTATAAGCCACTGCTATAGACGATGACTCGCACCCTTGTTAAATCTCAGCCTCGGTTATAATTGGTCTGTACCATTTGGAGAGGGACAACCCCCAAACACACCGTCACCTTCCACCAACATTTCGGGTCTTGGATCACAGGTAGCTTATTTTAGCACCGCGTCTTACTACCCATTCAGGTTATATGTCTAGGTACTAATTACACTTATGTGTTAAGAATTAGGAAAGTTTAATTTCAAAGAAGTACAACCACATTTGCGTGGAGGGAGAGTGGAAAACCATTTAGGGAAAAACCAGCCTCAGTGCACCCGACAGGACTCGAACCCCGATCTCCCAATCTTCGGCAATCAAGTATAATATTAGAGCACATACTTATTTCCTTGTTTGCGTACTAGAGTCGTGCATTAGACCATGTGGCCACCGAAGCGGGTCGCAGGTAATCGTGAAGAATTAACGATGAGAGAAAAACATTTTCGAACCTGGCGATGGGAAGTTGTGAGCCCTGACGACCATTTTTATGGACTGTAATAAGGTTTCGTCGGGGAGTTTCTCCTGTTTTTTGTCTCGATAAATTGCTTGACCTCTTTGTTGCTGTATTATGCATAATGAGGGTATCAGGTCCAAGATTATACAGACTATAAACCCAAAGTGTAGTGTGTTTTAAAAATGGATACACGAGTCAATAAGGGAAGTGCACCTCTCTCATTTCTATGTCTCCCCCAGCTCGGCACCCTGTACAAGGCCACATACCCCAAGGCCATCACCGACTGTTCACTTATTAAATATAAAAATGTGTATTAATAAGATGGAAATAAAACAAAAATAGAATAACAAACATGTGAAGGAACTGTTTGTTCTGTTCATCATGATATGAATCATATGTGAATTATTCCTATGTCTATACTAATATTATAAAGAGGAAAGATTTGATTTTTTGTTTTTTTGTTTGTAATGAATAGACTCAAAAACTACTGGACCGATTTTAAAAATTCTTTCACCAATATAAAGCTACATTATCAGCGAGTAACATAGGCTATATTTTATTTTGAAAATTTAATTTACTCCTCATAAAAATGTCGATAGTATATTATATAGTCGTTGGAAAAAAAAGGTTGTTGAAGGGAAAGTGGGGTTGGTGAAGGTGGCGGGGGGTAGGGGTGAGGAAAGAGGAATGAGATGAAAATGGGAGGGAGGATAAAAAGAGGGAGGGGGCTATACAGTGATGGTAGGACTGTATTAAAAAAAAAGTAAAAGAAAAAGTTTTGTTTTTATATTGACATGATGGATGATTTGAAGTTCTGTTTTACAGGATTCTTTACAATATTATTTACGGGGAGGGGGGCTAGTATATTATAAGACTCAATGCTTTTTCCTATCTCCATGAAATGCTGCTCTCCTAATACATGTATCTTGTTCCAGACGGAGCAGTTTACCGTTATGTGGGTCTTGTTCGCTCTCATCGTTTTGGGGAACTCCTCAGTGCTGGTGGCGCTTCTTATAAACAAGTCAAGAAAATCCAGGATGAACTTTTTCATCATGCAACTGGCACTTGCAGGTAGGTTTTTTTTTTACTCCCTCAACTATTGGGGTGAGAAAAATACTTATTGGAAGAAGTTGTGTGTTTTTTGAATAAAATAAATAACCATCAACTTGATTCTAATAACACATCCTTTTAGAATAACCTCTTAGTTTTCAGAATCACATCACGTTTCATTAATGTTTATAAATCCAAAATATTTAGCTATATTCATTAGATGTAATTTATATAGCATACCTAAAGGACTATGGTTGTGAAAAGTGGTCAATCTGACCTTTTATTTCAGTAAACAACAAACAACACCATATTTTCTTTAATGGTTGATACGTCTCACTATTTAGATATTTCTCAGTTTAGAATGTGGAAGAGAACATGAACGCTTCTCAGATTGACTGGAACATGTACTAAGAGTCAGGCTATTCTAAACCAGTGGTTACAAACATTTTTAGGCCGCTGCTCCTTTGTTCCATAAACTAATACCCAAAACCACCTCCCCCTACCTTATATAAATTATTATTCAGAATATAAGTTTGCACGATCCACCAAGGAGAAAAATAACACAATAAAGTTCAAAACACCAGCATTTAGCGGCCTATTTATTTAAAAATTAGATTAAAACATTTTTAGTTCAATTAGTTAAACAAAATTGGTTTATTTTATTCAATTATTCAAACATTTTAAAGTTTGGTCATTATTTAATGTCTCTCATGATTACCACATTTTGTAATAACTTCACTGTTTTTTTTATCAATGCGTCTTAATACCTCCCTGAATCAGGTAACTTATCTGTTCTGTAAATTATTAATGTGATGGATGTGCTCTATGAAGTGGTATCTGTTTTCTAGTATCTGGTTTAAAGTCACTTGGCAGGAATCTAAGAACATCTATGACCCCCCCCCC
>CABFVZ010000257.1:142301-167691 GCA_902151445.1 Timema monikensis | reverse complement strand
CCCCCCCCCCTTCCCCAGGTAGTCCCAACACTCCTCAGGGGGCTGTACAGCTCACTTTGGGAACCATTTAGCTACTCTTAATTGAAGTTGATGGAGAGATATGGGTTCTAATCCTGGCTAGGTATATTGAGGGTGGATTTTACTAAATGGTTTCCCCAGCCCCACGAAAATGTAGCTGTGTTTCATATAACTTTCACCTTCCTCATCCTGAACTTAATTGTTTCAATAGTTAGTTAGCTATGGTGTAAAAACCATTGACGTTTTCTGACAGTTAATGTGGAAATGTAGGGAAGGCGCGTAAAGGTTAGTGTTTTTGCAGTTTATGCAGCAAAATATGTTTTGATCAAAATAAATCAAGTATTGTTTCAATAAAAACATAGAGTATAATTTTCTTCACATGATGATATCAACAGTTGTTGAATATCTGTCAAAGTTGTCCTGAAATTTAAATGACAATTATTTTTTCTTCATTTAAAGAGTTTGTCATCTAATGCCACTATGCTCTTGACATATTCAACCAATGTTGATATCACCATGTGCAAAAACTAAACTCTATAGTTGTACTGAAGAAATGTTTTTTTTTTATTTTGTCCTAAAAAAAGTTTTATTATAAGATATTCAAAAGCACTGCCCTTTTCTCGTTTTCTCTACATCCTCACATTGAGTTTGGTTTCAAGACTCGATGATCCGGCTTTCAGTTCAACATGTTCTCTTGACATCTTAAAACTTAGGGTGCCGGATTTTACTCACAACCGACGGCGTTGTAGAATTCAATCACTACCAGTCAAACTCCTCAGTAATCGTTCACGAGTAACGCATCATTCCTGTTCGCAATGGGCCTAGATTGTTTTCTAGTTCTTCCATTCTCGTCATCTTCTATTTTGTAAAAAGAATCATGCATTTTTTTTTTCAAATACGTAGCATTGAAATCGAATTTCTCAAGTTAACATTAATGTTTGACTTTTTGTTTATTCGAAACGTAAAACCAAGTAATGGAGAACCAATAAAATAGGATTTTAGGAGTTTATAAATTTGTGTACGCTAAATGTTTTCAATACATAACTAAATAGATATTTTATCACTGCGTCTTACTACCCGTTCAGGCTATCTATGAAATTAATGAGGTAAGTAAATATGATAAATGTAGAAAATAGAGTAAATGTAGCCACCAATATTTTTGTGGAGCAGGAGTGAAAGCCATTTATGAAAAACACCCTCACTAAATATTACATGGATGTGAACTCCTACACTAATGTGGATGCACGTTATCTAAACCACCCTATTAATACCTACCCCTAAGGTTTGGTCGTTTCTAGGCCTCTTGTGAAACTTAATAATGAATATTTATGTAACATAACTTTCAGACTA
The DNA here is from genome assembly GCA_902151445.1 of Timema monikensis. Lineage (NCBI taxonomy): Eukaryota > Metazoa > Arthropoda > Insecta > Phasmatodea > Timematidae > Timema > Timema monikensis. The sequence continues at coordinate 166,323 of CABFVZ010000257.1, read as the reverse complement.
GATATAATTATACGCAACATTTTAGGGTTGTAGATTTATTTATTTATTCATATTCTTTGTAATCATCGTTTAAGGGGACATTTATTTTCTTTAACAATGTTGTTTAAAAGTTAGAAATTCACGTTGTCCAATTTCAATTTCCTTTATTAAATTTTCAACCAACAAAACAGTCAGAAGACATATATCTGACCAGCAGTGGAAAGTACATATTAAAACGACGAGATATTATAAGAATAATTACATAGTAAAGCTATTATAACTAATCAATAATTTAAATTAGTAAACGGAGGGAAAAAATAGGTATTTAAAAATAGTAATTAAAGTCAGTAAACGTGTAAATTATTTACTCACCACGTCTTATGTTAAATATACTTCACACTAATTACGATGGTGAAATAGTGATGAGAAATATACAATTTTAGAGGAAATGTACCCAAATTTACTTGGAAGGAAAGTAGTTAATTCCATAGTAAGCTACATCCATCGGTCATAGTACACACAACCAAGATTTGAACTGTGATCTCTCCGTCACTGGTAATAAATATTAACACGAGAGTGACACGTTAGACCATACAACCACCGATGCGCGTATTTACATACAATGTTTAAATGTTTAAGATAAAATATAAAATTAAAATACTTAATGATGAGAGAGTTTCTTAAATAACTCTATGTGTTTGGCTCATCTTTTATGATAAAAATCCAATTCGGCAAATCTAAAGTTTTCTTTGAGTATACAACGACTAATATGGTCTGGGATAAATTGCTGAACAAAACAATAATTTTGAATTCTAGGAGCCCCAAAAGGGGATAATTACATGAAATGTTGCTACTACAACATTTAAAACAAAAAGACAATCACAATAAAGTCTGGATAGAAAGAAAGTTTGGATTATTAAAAGGTTTTAAATTCTGTCATAATTATAATAAGCAAGCCCACTTCAGTGGCCTCATGGTCTAAGAAGTCACTATTGCCGTAGACTTGTAGCATTTGACTATAATTGCAGAAGAGACGAGTCGGAGAAATGAACAAACTTACCCAATTTCACCATCCCAGCGCTTATGGACAACAGGTCGAAGAAACAACAAAACACGACCGAGCGAAATCGCGCTTCGTGATCAACTGACCTAGCCCACCAAGATTCAAATGGCGCCCACTAGAGTTCGCTTCAGACCTAAACATTCCAAAGAACTTAATCTAGGAAGAGAAGCCTGTCCTACTCTGGTCCAGAATATTCCGGTCGTTTGGAGTTGGTGGTAGAAGCTAACGTTGTTACGCGTATCCCCTCCCTTGGTGATCCTAATGTGTTCACCCTCTTTGATCCTCTCCTTCCATGTTCTCTGGGTTTTCTTGTATATATAGTGCCGGGATGGAATATGTCCGGCACTCTTGTACTTGGCTTTACAATGAGAAGTACGCAGCCATGGCTACATATATTTAAAAATGTAAAAACAAATTTATTTTTAGCTTTATTATATTTTAATTTTGTAACCTTTACAAAATTCTCTCTTTGGACTTTCGTAATTAATTGTTAAAATAAGTAACTTAATAATCGTAGAAAAATCATAGACCAATATTAAATTTCGCGATGTTTGATAATAGTCAAAGATTGGGATATCGAGACTTTTCTCGATAATGAGGTCTAATGTTGTAGCATGATGATTTTGATTTATTTAATGAATTTTTGCTCTAATGGGGAAAGCTTATCTTGTTGTTTTATGGTACTCTTGAAAGTTTCTAGTCTCTTTTAATTATTTCATGTAGATTTATTCTTGTATAGTGGGAAAAGGAATTGAAATCTTTAAATGAATGATGATAGAAGTTTTGAGGTCTCACCTTCTTCAAATAGTGGTTTATTTACATGTTTACGTATTATGAGATAGATATAAAAAAATTATATTGTTTTAAAACTAGGATCAATTTAACAAACTTTATAAGAAAGTTTCTTACGTCTATCATTAATAATTGTGTTTATGCCATCATATATGCTTCTACCTGTTACTACCTAAACAATTATATTTTTAATGAATCTACCTGTTTCTACCTATTCAATTATATTTTTAATGAATCTACCTGTTACTAACTATTCAATTATATTTTTAATGAATAAATACAAACAAAGGCATTTTTTATGTGTGTTTTCTTATGAATAGTATAAATACCCTTAGGATAGTTTTTTACATTTGTGTTTACTCTTCCTTTTGTACTTATATACTCTTGAGGACGGTAGTTAAACTATCATTCCCACAGCTAGATTGAGCTGCGTGCTGTGAATTTTCAATGTTTGTACTCAGACATTCGAAACAGTTACTCAAGCGACTCACTCTAATTGTGTTTATAGTAATTATTTATTTGAGCCTTCAATTTTGTATTTGTTAGGTAAAGGAGATTTTAGACTAAACTTCCTATGACGGGTAGATAAAGGCTCAAAACCCAGTTGGGTATACTGATTTTTTCCAAAATTGTTTTCCACTCTCCCTACATGCAAGTGCGGGTACACTTCCTCTAAATATAACATTTCGCATCCATAAAACCATTAGCGTAATTAGTACATAAGCGTATAACCCTAATTGGTAGTAAGACACGGTGCTAAAATAATTGTAATAAAACTGGTTAAGAAAGAATTTATTATAACAGGCAGTATTAAATTAATGCTGAGAAATAAAATAAATAGTAATAAATATATACTCAAACAAATTTAGCATAATACATTTTCCTTTTGCACACGGTATATAAGTTTTAACAAACAAAAATATCACACGAAATAATTTAGGCATTGCTACTTTAAGAATACTATAGCTAGGATAAATTGCCATATTACAGTAACTAGTAGTTTGAGTTTTCATCACTTTAACATAATTATGAGTTAAAGACTCTGTACTAATCACAAAACCTTGTTAGGATAGTTAAGTCACGTAGATTAGGTGGGCAGGACATGCAACTCGAATGGAAGAATCTAGAGCCGTGTTCAGGGTACTGACTGGCAGACCTAATGTGAGGAGGCCATTATTACGTTATATCATTAGAATATACCAGAGTGTAATGAGGATGACTGGATAGAACTAACTCAAGATAAAGATATGGTGTAATGAGGACTGGATAGGATTAGCTCAATATGGGGATGGGATAGGGTTTCATGAGGGGACTGGGTATAACTAGCTCAATATGGGGATAGGATTTAATGAGATGGACTGGATAGAACTAGGTTAATATAGGGATAGGTGGTGTTCTTTTAAAATTGTGGCAATGAATTTTCGAATTCTAATGCCATAAAGTAAGTAAGTAAACACTGTTAAACCTAGTCATGTCTGCATACATAAAGTAACCAGCTTTTTAAATCTGCATTGGAAGCCAAAAAATGTATATGATCGGTAGTGAACATTCAAATATCGCGCAGTAATGTCTTAGAATAAGTCTTTTAACGAGTCACTTCGTTTCACCCAAATTATGTACTAGTTGAAAAAAAGTACTGAAAAGAATATGTTTTACAAATATGAGTAGCTAACGCCTTAGCTCTTTATTTATTGGTGATTTACTGGCAGGATTGTGTAGTAAACTTATAACGCAGGAGAATGGGGTTTGAATCCAAATTAAATCACAAGGTATAGTTTATTATGTAATTGGTTCCACCCAATCTCTATCCGGATCAGTCTGGGAGCACTCGTGATATTGAATGGCCACGTGATATGAAATCATTGTGTTTACATTGTACTTTTTTTATTATTTTCCTTCAATTTAAAAACGCAATTAGAAATAAAGCTCACAAATCACAACGCTCCTTGATCAGAATTCATCAACACATTTTAAATTAATTAATACTTGAAGGATTATGGAAATTGGTAATAAATCACATCACAATCTACGAAGATTTATTACTTCTACTGACATTTATTTACCTGACTAGACATATTTATTTCACAAAAGTTGTTGGGATCGGAGTTTTCTTATTTTTATGCCATACATACTGTACAATGGCATTGATTTATGAATGGGTGAAAAGTTTGTAGGTTGCGCACAAGTTTTAGACAAAGTTTAACTATTTTTTTTTTTAGATAATTCTAATATATGATTGGGATAAGATTTCTTGCTCAGTCAAAATCTTATTTTTTTAAATATCTATAGATACAGTACTTCGAACACTGATAGTTGTAATTATTTATCATACTCCTTCTTTTTTAATTGTAAATTATACAGAAATATATTGATCGATAACTTAGTAAATAATTAATAAAAAATTTAATTACGAAGTTTAATACATGATAAAACAAAGTGTTATTGATATTGATGTTTTAAAATATTATTGCAACCTTTATTTATAATTTCATAGATTATCACTTACCAAGAATCAAACATGATTAGTTCATTAACGCTTGAACAATTGACTGTGATATGAGATAGCAGGGTTCAAATCTCGACTAGGTGTAGGAATTATCTCTTCAATAATGTGGTTTACCATTTACTCTTTAGGTTAATCCTTACACATTTCCATAATATTTACTCTTTTCATAGTGTGTAAGCTACGTACATTCCAAACATAAAACAACCAATATCATCCTAAAACAAATAATTCTATTTTATTTTGTTGCTGCGTCTCATCACCACCAACTTTGATTATATACATATGTACTAATGATTAAATTGTGTTAGGGATGAATGCGCGTGGTTTAATTAAAAGGAAAATTACCCGCATTTGCTTGTAGGGAGAGTGGAAAAAACCTTTTTATAAGAACATCCTAAACACACTCTACCGGAGATTCGAACCCCATTCTTCCAATAATTGTCAATCCAGTGTATTATGAGAGAGACACCTTAGACAATTCGACCACTGCAGCGGCTTTATTTATTAAGTATGTTTCTATACACATTTTTATCCTAAAAGAGAATTCTCTAGGACGGCCTTTTACTTTACATTTAAACTAACCTACTTTGGTGGCAAAATGGTCTAAGACTCTAAGGAGTCTTTCTCGCAATAGACTCGCCTGTCGATGACGGGGAGATTGGGTTCATAACCCGTTAAGTTGTACTGAGGTTTTTCCTAGACATTTTTCTACGCTCCCTCCCCACAAATGTCATTATATTTCCTCTCTGAATTCAACCTATATAATCCATAATACATTAGCTATTTAACATATAACCTTAAAACCCTGAATTGATAGGTAGACGTGGTGCTAAAAAAAACTAGTGGCTCGTTGAAGCGAGGGCTGGCTGCAGATTGCCGCACGTTTTACTTTTAACATTTTTTATTCAAGAAATGTATTGATCACAACTTTTGAATGTGTGGAATGCCAGGCCTCCACCTTGGTTCGGATCCCACGCTAAACTGTAGGTCCTCCATTTCATCTCACAATCACACACACATTAGCGTAAGTGCGTATAACCCGAAAGGGTATTAAGACGCGGTGCTAATCATAAAAATGATGATAATAATAATAATAATAATAATAATGACCCTTTTTATTGGTAAAATTTCTATTGAATGAGGCATCACTCGACTTTCTAGTTAAAGGTTTACTCGTCAAGAGCCATCAGCTTTACATGGATTTTTTTTTTTTTTAACTTTCGATGTTTAGTTCAAAACGTGTATCTTAGCCCATCACATCACGATGCGAACTATAGAAATAACCCCTCTCACAGCTCTATATATATATTTGTTGAAACATACCAACTAATCAAAGCTTTGAATTATTATTACTAACCAAAGATAGAATTTTACAAATATACATACATAACCATACATGAATCAGGGTTCCCCTGTTGATTTAAGCAAATAACAATTGTAGAGATGAGCCACTACACTCACAGCCAAAAAGCTGGAGATTCGTTTGTAAAATCGTATTTTATTTGAAAGCTATTCTTTTGACACACATCCATGACCTCCAAACCTTAAAAAAAAGTGTACGTGGTTAAAATCAGTTCATCCATTTTCTCTTAGTTTTGATTAATGAAAAAGGGGATATCAAATTATATATATGGAATGTTTACATTTTGAACGTGTGCTAGAGGTTTCATGGTCTAATGTGGCAAGCATGCAATATTTTAGATTTCTGGTGTATGAGAGGCGAAGGTTTGAATCTTAGAAGCACCTATAAACAAGTGAGTTATTACTGTTGTTTTTAACTCTACTTTCTAATAACTACATCTTATATTAGATCGTTAACAGCGTTGATGTTAAAATCACTTATTAAAAATGTTATATTTATACAGGAATTTCAAGTGAACTAAACACAACACATTATACTTTAAATTTAAATTGGTTTTGAAATATTTCACTTAAAATGAATGGCAAAGAGATTTCTTATGATTCATTGTTAAACTAAAACTTATTAATTTATTTGCTTCGTGTGTATAGAAGACGTATGAAAAAGTCGTTTAATAAATTTAATTTTATTAGGGGAATCACTATTTTTCATAAATATATCAAATTTTAGAATAAATAATATCAATATCATGATATTAAAAACAATATTAATTTGTTATATGTATATTATTATTATTATTATTATTATTAATATTAATACACATATATGATATGTTAACTACCTAATTCAAATTATGGCACGAGAAAAATCTATTACAAATTATTAAAATTAGAAATTATGCTTTGTATGTTAAATAAGCTATTTTGTGTGATTAGAGAATATATAGAATATTTTCAAAACTATATAAAACATAATTGAGATAATATTATTAATATTTGTGTATAACTCGAACGGGTAGTAAGACGCAGTACTAATAATAATTATTAATATTATACCTAGAGTTAAATTTTTAAGTCTCCAGGTCATGATTTAACCTTGGAGCCATTATAGAGGATTTTTATGTTTAAAATTTATATATAGAATGTGAAGGTATTAAAATTCAAAAGATTAATTTTGATATTTCCTAAAGTTTAAAATAGTTTTACGAGTACGAAGAGCTTGTTAATAACATCTCTATTGTATTGTTTACCGCATGGAAATAATATATTTATTTTATCATTCGATTTAATAGCGTAATTATTTATTTCTAAATCAAACCACACATTTACTTTTGTTTATTATTTTAAAACCTAATCCTCAACTTAATATTCCATAAGTACGGTATGCTTGCATTTTAAAAACAATTTTAAGCTAGTTATGAACATTTTCATTATTCGTTTTAAAGTCAGCTTACTATCATTAAAGGACTTACTATTTTAATATATGTTTTACTTCAGCTCTTTAGGCTTCTAAAATATTATTCCATCATAGACCAAATATGTTAAACGAGAATGAAAATGGAATTTTATATAAATCCATACAAGCCTTTTTGAACAATGCTTATGAATGAACCGGTTAATTAAAACCAGTATATTACAGTTTATAATATTTCAAAATCCACTTCTATTCCCTTTAAAATAATTGGAAGATTAAATCAAACTTTAAAAAATATCACATTCATACATTACATTTTTGTGCGCCGCGTGTTATTAATTGGTTTGACCAGCCGCATATTTATACCACTGGATTAAGTTGAGAGTGTGGAGGACACTAGAAATGTTAAGTATTTTTGCAGTTTTTATATCAAAACGTTTTCTGACCAAAATAAATAAAATATTGATCCAGTAGAACCAAAGTGTTTTATTTTATACACAGGTTTGTACGAACAGTTGTTTGAATATCTGTCATAATCGTAGTGATATTAGATTAGAAAATTTAAAACAATAGAAAAGGTTGTCATTAAATTCCAGGACATCCTTGAAATATATTCAACAACTGTTGATATCACCATCTGAATAAAATTAAAATATCTGTTTTTACTGGTGAAGTATTTTATTTCTTTTGACTAAATTAACGTTTTTTTTTTACATAATAACTGCAAAAACACTGACTTTAAATAGCGCTCTTACAACCCCACCTTAAGAAAGGGGACCCCAATTTGGTATTGGAATGGTCTAAAAAGCTCTAAACCGTCTCTATTGCAATATACTGGACTACCGATGACAAAGGGATCGAGGTTAAAACCCTGGTCAGATGTACTTTGTGTGGTTTTTCTTAGATGGTTTCTAACACTAACTACACGCAAATGTCGGTGCTTCACTTAATCTAAATGGACTAGGGGTAAGGTATCAGACTTCTGTGCTGGCGGCCGGGGTTCAATCCTCGGTCCCGGCAACGATTTATCTGATTACCAAACCCTTCCTTCACCTCTGACAAGACATCTTGTGAATGTGGGGAATGCCAGGCCTCCACCGTGGTTCGGATTCCACGTTAAACTGTAGGTCCTCCATTTCATCTCACAATCACCCTACCATTACACATTAGCGTAAATGCGTATAACCCGAACGGGTAGTAAGACGCGGTGCTAATAATAATAATAATAATAATAATAATAACTTAATCTAAAATCAAACTTCTTCATCTCTATTGCTTCGTTTTGGTGTAATTTGTACAGTGCATTTGCATATTGTCTAGGTTAAAAAAATATATGAAGGTGGAATTTATACAAAATGTACCCACTTTTACATGGAAGAAGAGTGTGGAAACATTTTATGCAAAACCACCCTCGGCACACCCAACCGATATTCGATCCCCGATATCTCCATTATTCGAAGTCGAGTATAATGTATACCTAATAGTAACACCCTTAGATCATTTGACTTCTGAAGTGGTACACATCTGTATTAATTAGATAAATTATAAATATTAATTTAAAATCTCAGCTCAGAAATCTGGTGTCTTGTCTGGAACTTTATTTATATAACAACTAAATCGATAGGCTCATAACCATAGAACACTTAGAGTGCTCAATTTTAATCCGGAAGGTATATTATTAGGTTCGTTTCTCAGCCAAGGACAATAAGGATTGAATTTTAGATTGTGGTTTTTATTGTGGTTTTCTGATCCTCTACCTAGTGAAACCTCTGGTGTAATTATTTAAATTTAAAACTAACTAAATTCCATGACTTCTTAAATCAATATAATTTGTGGAGAGCACTATATTAACCTAAATAAACAATTCTTTAAATAATCTCAGCCAATTAAAAAATAATCTGTACCTATTTTAATTTTTTTTTAACATTTAATAAATTAATTCTAATTTCGAATTAATGATTTTATTTTCATAATGAATCTATGATTAATATAAACATTTGTAGATATATTCATACAAAAAGTAAATAATCAAAACTTGCGAGGGACAGTAAAAAACAAGTTCCAAAAATATATTTTTCCCTCTCCCTAAATTAATCTATTTTAGGTGACATTTCTACTGCGGAATATTATTTTTTATCTCACCTTCTATAAATAATCCTAATTCAAATTAAATCTTTAAATATATTTTCAAGATGCTACAATTTTTTTTTCTTTAATCTTTTGCTTAAGGTAAAATTATCTTCGTTTCTATCTTTAACGTTTAGTTTAAACTACATCTTCTACTGTAACAACATAATTAATACTCCCGTTAATATTTCAATATAATAGATATGGTGCACGCTAAAAGAAATTCATAAAAGAGGAACAAACAAAGGCTACTTATTATGATGAATCATATTTCTACATACACACACTTTTGGCTGAGTGTTGTAAATCGTTCGACTCGCTATTCATCAATTTATCACTGTCGATAAAAAAATGTTAGGGCTAGACTCACGGGTGGTTAATATAGGGATGGTTTTCTTTATACGATTTAAAACATTTTTACATATACCATTTATGCTAATTCAAGTTAACTTCCTATTATCTTCCCTCTTCGCCTCTATTCTTAAGATTGGATCATAAATAACTCTTGTGTTGTAAATACATTTTTTTTAAATAAAAACTTAATTTACAAATTTACCTTTATATGACGTATCTAATATAAATAAATACAAATAAACTCGAACAAATCCAACCTATCCTTACGACACTTTTACCATATTAATAGTAATTGAACTACTAGATAGAACAAAACTTTATCAAATTTACAGTAGTGCACATAATTTTGATACACCCTGAACTAACTTTTACTAGATTTTTAAATATACTTAACTTATTCCCCTCAAATTAACCTTAAATATTAATTATTTAAATAATTACTTACAGGTAAATAATACGTGCAATAAAATTAATTTATTGATGAAATGGACAAGAATATAGGCATATTGTCAACACAGGTCAAACTCAAATTACATGTTTTACTGGCACAAATGGACACGCAGAAAAAGGCTTCAGACGCATCAATTTTTTTGGTGAAACAGAGGTTTGAGTTCAAATACAGACCGAGTGTACTTTGTTGTTTTTTTCGAGATAGTCTCCAACTCTTCTTTGAGGCAAATGAGGGTATATTTCTCTTTAAATTATATTCTCCTCATTCGTACCTCATTAGTGTAAATTTTCAGATAGTTTGTATGAATGGTAAGCTGCAGTGCACAGGTATAAAAAAACACTTATTTTAAAGGCCGTGAAAACTCTTAATTACAAAGAACTTGGCCAAGTAAAGTAAATTAAGTCATTCAGCTAATATATCAGTGGAAATGTACCATCATTTTTGTGGAGGATAGTTGGAAAACTATTTAGAGAAAAACCTCTCTAAACAAACCCGCCAGTAGTCAAACTACAACCTCCCCATCAACAGCAAACCAGATTATATGACCTTGATATTAGGTCACCATTCACGTTAAACCAGCCAGAATAAATTTCAGGTTGGAGATAAAATACTCTTAAGTGTTATGAAAAAATATATATATATTGGTCTTAGAAAAAGAACTGCGCTCAATTTAACGTCAATGACTGAACAATTTATAATAGGAAGACAAAATAGATGAGTTGCTTGGAAAGGGGTTGAGGGGGTTAATGCACTCAAGAGTACACTTCCCAGTATCGACCACGAAGAAGACGAAGCTTGCGGTGACTGAGGATGAAATAGGAAGTCGGAACAAATTCTTCATTTTAGTTTCTTTAGGTAGTATTTAAAGGAACGCGAGTCTGGGTGAATATTTACACAGATATGTTCTTATCACAATAAACTATTTTGATCTGCCGCCTATACACTCCTGGTCGTCTATTGGAAGTAGCAGGTATGTAACTGTCTTTTAAGTTTGGGACACCGTGTTGGTGGAACTACTTCATCTCGATGAGTCGATGTCATTATAATAAATATTAGGTGTCATTAAAAGTCTTAAACCAAAGTTAGCCCAACTATCCAAACCATGACAAGCATAGGAACAATTCTCCTTTGGGAAAAATATCAATGGTAACGCCAAAAATCAAACCCGGGATCTCCAAATTACTAACCAGAAATGCTGACCACTAGATTATGAGGCAGTCTATTATACAATACCTTAGTAGATACGTAGACAAGGCTGTCACGCACCTGGAAAATTGGTAGAACCGGGGAAAAACCCAGAATTATTTTGTGTCTGGTAAAATCGGGAAAACATGGCAAATTTTTAAAAATTTCAATAAAAATGCTGAAATATTGCTTAAATTGGGACAACTGAAAGCTTAAAATAGTAGGTCTTGGATAGACGAAAAATTGGACTGAAAAATTAGGCACGCTGATTCCAAAAAGTCTTATTACCCCTTACACAAGGCTTGTGAAGTGCATTATTATGTGTTTCTTAACAAGTTTAAATCATTTTGTTTTATAAGTTACATGACTTCACACTTAGTTTGATGACAAATTACATCTTAATATACTTTTCTACAATTATTATTATTATTATGTGTTTCTTAACAAGTTTAAATCATTCTGTTTTATAAGTTACATGACTTCACACTTGGTTTGATGACAAATTAAATCTTAATAGACTTTTCTACAATTATTATAATTATTATAATTATAATTATTATTATTATTATTAGCACCGCGTCTTACTACCCATTCGGGTTATACGCACTTTTCTACAATCCAAGCTGTTTGGGAAAATGCTAATTCCTTCTGAAAAACCTGGAAAATACAGGGAATTTGGTAGTAATAACATATATTTAATATTTGTATAGATACATCCATCCACTAATGTTTACAGACTAGATCCTGGGTCAGTTTCTTATACTTTTATAGATAAACGACACATATTTAATATTTGTAAAAAAAATAGTACAATTATATATTAAATATTTGTAGAAATAGAGGATCTGTTGAGGTCAGATCTAACACTTTCTATACTTTTACTGATTATAGTAGTTAATGACAATACGATGGATATTTTTTAGATAGTTAGAACAGAATTAATTTTCTGGAGATACTTTGACCAATAAACGATGTATTTTAAAGCAGAGAGTCTCTTAGGTGCCTTCCATGACCCAGTTAACTTTGCGACACCGTATGAATTAGTTAACAATTTAAACTCCTTCAGGTCCCATACCCCTAGTCAGAATAATTTAAAGAAGAGGGTAGGAGGTGGAGGTTGGAGGTAAATGGGGGTTCACAATGCCTTTTCTCTTTACAGTTGACATCACACAAAACTCAATCAAGTAAGAGCGTTAACCAAAATGTCCCAACAAATGAGTCGAGTGTAGCTTTTCACTTTATATAAATTTTACATACAAAGATGTTGTGTGTGTCTGTGTGTGCGTGCGTGTGCGTGTGTGTGACATTTAATTTATTTGATTTTAAATTTTATGTGTAAAGTCACCCAGTTTTGACTGAAGTCACCCCTCACTACCCATTCTGGTTTTACGCTTACGTATTATTTACGATAGTTGGTTAGGGATGAGGAAGTTTGAATTTAAAGGAAGTATACACGCATTTGCGTGGGGAGAGTGAGAGAGGGGGGAGAGAGAGGGAGAAAGTGGGATACCATGTAGAGAAAAAACCCTCAGTACACACGACCGGGATCTAACCCCGATCTCCCCGTAATTGGCAGTCTAGTCTATTGCAAGAGTAGCATCTTAAACCACGTGACCAGCGAATGGATAAATCTTTAGTTATACAACTCAGAAACCCATACAACATTAAGACAAGAAAAATACTGCTTGATGAGATAGAGGTGCGAGAATGCAGTTGTATAAATCAAATTTAATGAGTATTTTTGTTATTTTGTGTCCATAGACGCAATAAATAATTACAAAACCAAGACACATAGAAAGCTTAAATTTGGCATACATGTTTAGGGAAAGTTCAGGATGCACCTCTTGTTTATCATATTAATATTTTTATATCTATTTCAAGACTATTATATTAAGCTACGTGAACAACCTTTATTCTTTATTGATAATACTATTTATTGAATTTGATGTTCATTTTATTTTTATCATATTAATATTTTTATATCTATTTCAAGACTATTATATTAAGCCACGTGAACAACCATTATTCTTTATTGATAATACTATTTATTGAATTTGATGTTCATTTTATTTTTATCTAGCCTTATCACCAAGGAAATCAAATCCAAGAAGAGTATATGAGAGATAATTCAACTTCAAATCCATTGAGAAAATACATACAAATACATATTATTCACTTTACTTCCCTTACAATTTTGATCGTTGTTTTGTATTCATACAAATTGCACATGTCTTGTAGACATATTTATTTGAATTACATTTACATAGATAATTATGTATTCAGGAAAAGACCTCTTCCATTTAGAAAGTAGCTGAAACTACAGAGTAACAAAGTGCATAAGAATCGTATGAATAAAATAATATGTTTGTGTGTATGTTAACGCTGCAAACTCAACATCTTTTTAAAATATCCTAAACCAAGTAACCTAGAAAGCTGAAACATTGTATACCTATAAGTCAAAACCTAATTATGTGCATCTAAAACATTTTTTTCTAAATTAAGGACCAATATATTTATTTATTGTAAGTCTGATGCCTTATACCACTAAATCACCAGTTTAGGAATATAAAAAATTAAGTAAAATACAAAGATTAAACTTGGTACATATATAATTATGTAAACCTAACCCTTTCTTTTAAAATAATTTTTATATTCATTGTCAGCCTGATGCCTTACACCACGTGACCTCTGATTTGTATAGTTAATCATCAAGGTATAGAAATAGAAAACTTAACAAGAGTTTACGTACTTTGGTTCAACTTAGTTGGAACATTTTACAAATACTGCGAGCCTGATGACTCTAATCGCGTGATCACTCCAAAACCAAGGAATATAAACATTTAAAATTAGACATTTTATATACAGTACTTAGGAAAATCTGCGTATGAACACCTTGTCCAATTTTTTTAATTTGTAGATACATATAATATATAGAGTGTTCGTAAACTCACAGCCCAAACTGTACATATAGCTTATTTGAATTAAAAGTACTACAAAATCTCTATACACTTACATCCAGAAAGCTCTGCCAATACCATTAAATTGTGTATAAAGTTTCGGCGTACAAGTCAGGAGAGCAAAGTTGTACAAGCAATCCTGTACAACAGGTTGCTTAGGAGATAGGCGCACGGCACTACACACATCGCCAACTTGAAGCACGGCAGCAGAACGTACCACAATTAATAGTAAACAACACACCAGTACATCTAGAAATGCGAATACGTTCTGAGGGTCATCATTAACGGTCCTACATCACAGAAAGTGCATTTAATTAATGCATGCGCAGTGCCACATGTCTAATTACTAAGTTACTTATTGTACAGACATTCTTAAACACCTCTACATCTTAGAACATTTCAACAGAACATACCACAGTTAATAGTAAACAACACACCAGTACATCTAGAAATGGAAATACGTTCTGAGGGTCAACATTAACGGTCCTACACCACAGAAAGTTCTTACCATTATTACATGTGCACTGCCATGCGCCTATCTTCTATGCAACTTGTTGTACACGTATGCACGAATAGCTTTTCTATCCCGGCGTTGTACGTCGAAACTTTATTCACAGGTTAAAGGTATTAGTAGATGCTCAAAGATATGAATAGAATTACACTCTTATGTTTTTACTAAAGAAACCTTCTATTATTTGGTAGGAAAAAAAAGGTTTGTCTATAAAAACTGCAAAATTACTGAACGATTTTTCTCGCGTGCCTCACACTCCTATCTTGAGCCATGCTAATATCCGTTTGGGCAGTAACTGCTCGCAATCAGTACACATAACGTTGAATATAGAAGAGATTCGTTTTATTTTTAGGATTTATCATCAAGGAAGCATATCAGCTTTAGTCAAAAGAAATTTCACAAAACCACTAAATTTACTTATTCTCTATTTATGACAGGAAGGTGTGTCAAAAAGTCTTTTTTCCCCTGTCAGAACTCTACTATATAGATGAACTTTGATAGGGAAATAAGACCTTTCAGAAATCTTACCTACCATACGTGACGTTGAGAATGTGCTAATTAAATATATATAAAATCTGGAGAGGTGAAATGTGTTTATTTGGATCAATCCTATATACATCCATATTAGTAGAACGTTAAATATTATTTCCTCAAGGGTATTTGTGGATATATTAAAAGAAATAATAAACTTCATTCTAACCTCATTCGAAAATCATATCATTTACATTATTTCGATATTTCTGATTAAATTAATCTATATTTTACATCATTATTATTGTTGTAGTAAAGTGTATTATATTTTTACTATTGTCATTCTACATTGTATTCTAGATTTTATTTTCTCTGGTTTTTTTTACTAGTCTGCTCTTTAAAAATAAAACATTCCGTCTGTTCTTCTTCTTTCAACAGTTCTTTCTTCCGTCGAAGGCTAGCCCCATTTTATTCCCGTGGTGATACTAAGCCCCGGGTACAATCTACAACCATGTGGTGGCTATAATTTCAACTAGTGTCTCTCTTCAGAAATGAGATAGAAGAGAATAGTATGCTCAAATCTCTTTAAAACATGATACTCGCATTAATAGGCTCGCGCAATAAACGTCAGGCTCATCCAGTCTGGTTTGATGGTGCCGCAGAGGTTGGGGATCAAATATCAACTATGTGTAGGTTTTTTTTTCATAAATAATTTCCCACCTCTCTTCCATGCAAACGCGGGTATATTCTTTCTATAATTCTTTCTACATTATTCTCCTTTAATCTACTACTGTGACTAAATATGGATATCACGAATGGGTAGTAAGATGTGGTAAATATATATAGACAACATGAATGTCCATGTAACGCTTTCATAAGGGGCTGAAATTTAAACTCCATAAAATTAAACTGACTTTTAAAGATAAAAAAGTGTTTATATTTTAAAAACAGATATATTAAAAACTGTGACTAAATAGCTGGTTCCGCGAAAAAACTAATAAATATCTCATTTAAAAACAAATTTACCTAATTGAAAACATTTTATTTGATTAAATTTCAAATTAATTTTCTGAATAACATTTTTACTTTAATAATTCTATACTGTTTAGTAAAGATCTATATTTTGAGTAAAGTAATTTGTCACTGTATTTAGTTTTTAATTCTTTTGCCTTTATTAACTCACTAATATCAATGAGTGTTTATTTCTGTGTAATAAGAGTTTATTGATAAAATTTGCAGAAATTTATAAAGTAAGTTACGGCATCCAAACAAACCATAATAAAAACAGATACACGTTTTTTATTTTGTTCTTTTTAAGTCTCTTGAATAGTACGTACAATCATTACGTAATGTAATTTAACTACGGTAGCTTATATCTACAGAGAAAAAAATTACGAGAATATTAAATATTTCAAAATAAAATTATATTCAATTTAATATTATTTACTGTTATTACAAATCCGGTGACAATAAATTATTAATTCCTTATATATTATACACTTAATGCAATGTTATGCTAACTTTATTAGTACTCTTTAGTGTTAAGAGGCTGGCCATTATATTATTATACTATTTAATCTAAGAGCAGGGGATAAAGAAGGCCCAGTTTAAATAAATGCATTAGAATTAGGGTGGAGAGTGGATAAAAACCTTATTGTTTAAACTAACCATCTTAATAAGTTTAATAAAAAATTGCCTAATGAACTGGTGAATTAATATAATACTTAGGCTCACTATATAATTAATAATATTTTATTAATCTGTAACTGAACAATTATTATTATTACAAGGGATAAACTTAAAAAATAAACGTAATGAAAATAAATTAAAAATTATTTAACATTGAATAGCAAAATTAGACTTCAATTACATAATTTTAATCTAACGTCAATCAATTTTTTTAAACAAATGTAAACTATTTATTTCATTAATCAGTTGGCAGCTTCATACGCTTCATATTCCACGAGTAGCATCGATATAAATATTCGGTATTCCAATATTTTACTCGTAGCTATTTAAGTGCTGTTCATTGTACATTAACAATCATTCCCCCACCATCTCCGTATTCTCCGATTTTGATATGTGAATTCCTGAACATATTTTGGAGAGGTCCTAATATTTTAAGGTTATATTTAAATGATTACAAGGAGCGATAAGTCTTGAATTAAAATTTACCATTAATATTTAGTAGAATATCCCCTACATAACACAATTTCAAAATTATTTCAAATCAAATTCAACCATCGGCATTAACTTTTTACGGGCCATGTGGATGTATACTTGTATATATATTCCATTCCATTTACCTAATTATTCATGTTGGCAAAAGCAAACAACATTTATATAATTCAAACTATATTCTGATTATATAAATGATTCTAAACTATTAAACTTTTAAGAAAAATGTAAAATCAATTTAAAATACACAGCCATTTCTAGTAAATACCTCCAACAGAAATGGCTTATTTGTTAAATTCACTAATTTATTTTAAAATAAAACTAAAATAATAAATTAATAATACTAAAATAGAAAAATAATTAACTCATATTATTTGTAATTTTTTTATTACCTTATACTATTTAGGCTTATCTTGGATAAAAATAATTTTTTCAAAGCTCCACCGTTTGAGTTAGACGCTTTTGTACTAATTACGCTAGTGCTCTTAGAGATCAGGGATATAATATTTATAGGGAGTGTACCAGTGTGGAGGGAGAGTGTAAAACCATTTTGGAATAACCATCCCTAGTACACCCGACCAAGATTTGAACCTCGATCTCCCCTTCATTGAATGTCTAGTCTGCTGCAAGAGTACGCGTTAAACCTTGTGGCCACCTAAGCGAGTAAAATTGTTATTTTAAATGTATTAAAAAAATATCAGATATAAACCCTAATGATTTTCTCCAGTGCTGTTTTTTCCGTTAACATAGCACATACGTGGTTAGTGTTTGATACATTTTTATTGTAGTTAGCTCCTTGATACCACCTTGTCAGATAGTTCAAATAAAAATAATTGTAATATTTGGTAAAAAAAAAAGTTAAATTCCCTTAATTTAAAAAAATATTTACATACATTTTCTATTACATTTTTTTATGTTATTAAAGATAAATATCATAAACTCGTTAGGATTCAACATTTAATCCTATAAAGTAGGTGTTGAACAAAAACCAACAGCAAATAATACTGAAAATAGAATTCCAAAAAAATAGTTGCATTAAATTTAGATTATCAGAAAGTTGTTGATATTTTTATCATAATATTATTGTAGTATTCAAAAATATATTTAATTTATTGGATGATGTAAATATATTTAATGGTCATTTTTCATTAAAAATAATAGTGAGTCTACAAACCTGAAGATTGGTCCTTGTGTGTTTTCTATACATCTGGAGGAGTTTTTTGCACCCAGCATCACACACCAGCACCATGTGACAGAAACCACGTGTACTAGGGAAGTACTGAGAGTGCGGTAGTTTCCCATTGCTCTTTGTGCTGAATTTCTTTGAGCAAGTGAGAAAGTTCCTAAAATTTTGCCGGAATGGTATATCATGCATATACATTCCAGGTGTCTTTTACATGCCACAATCGACATAGGACCAAAGGCTTTTACTTCTCCTCGGAGGGAAGATGTGTTAGAGATTTTATTCACTCGGTAAAAAGCCGTAAACCTCGGTTAGGTTTGAACCCGTCTCCTCTTAACCCTAAGTGTACCCGGGACATTTATTTTGCTTTACTACACATACTTTAATTTATTTTGACTCAACACATTCCATATTTTTAACGGAAAAAGCATTTTTGTAAGATGTCCTTTCAGAACCGTGGACAGAACTATTCTCTCACTGATTGACCTCGTTGCGAGACCTGGCAGAAATTCTGTGAGAAATGGGATTAAATAACTGAAAATAAAAACAAAAATCACGTTGCACCACACATACTTTCTCGCTACTTTCTCGCTACTTTACCTAAGAGTGGAGACATTGACTAAAAACACATAGTATGTGTGAAACAAGAAGAAAACTAAAACCGTAAGGTATTTAACAGTTTATGAAAAATCACTCTCAGTACACTCGATCAGGATTTTAGACCTGGTACCCTCATTACTAAACCTTGTTTTTATATATATATATTCCAATAATACTTCCTTATGGATTACTTAATCATTTCCCAGATTACGGTTTAATTTATCTTAATTAAATTGACTAAGAAACACAATAGCAAGATGAATGTAGCTGGATTGAGATATCTAAGAAATGTATGTGGAAAAACTCGTATGGACAGAGTCACTAATGAATGAGTGCTGAAGGAGTAAAACTCGTATGGACAGAGTTACTAATGAATGGGTGCTGAAGGAGGGTGGTTTGAAAAGGATTCCAATAGGTCAATGTGAAGGAAGCTTCTTTCGGCTTGGGCATGTTGAGAGGATGAGTGTGTATTGAGTGACGAAGCAAATATATAAAGGTAGAGTGGGTGGATCAAAAGGAAGGGGGTGAGCCATGTAAGACGTGGCTAAATGTTGTAGACGAATGTATGAAAATGATAAACATTAAAAGTTTTAAGGATAACAGAGTATGTATGACTCGGTGTACGAATGATGTTGAAGCAAAGGAAGTAAGAAAGGATAGGAAAGTGTGGAGAAAGTCAGTGAGGATGGATTAGTTACGAAGTTGTTTTTTGTGCTACATGAAAAGCTCATTGCCTAACCCGTAAGGGATGGTGTGATTAGCTATGTATTTAAGAATGTAAATAAAGCTAAAATATTTTTTTCCCGCCACTGTGACAAAATAAGCTACCAGTTTTCCAATAACGAGATTCTTATGAAAATCCGATTACTGCTATCCAGTCTATTGAAATAGTGATACCTTTGACCGTGTGTCCATCAATGCGGGGGAATTTGTGGGTTGTTTTTCTTATAAAGTTTCGATGTTTTAAATTGGGGAGTTAGTTATTCTAATAAGGTAGAATACATAGAAATGCACAAACATGCCCTTGACGAGAGGGTGAGAAACCACATCATGCTTCAAATCCCACCAACCAATTATGTACTCAGTTCCTTAATTTATATTAAAAAAAATATGATTTTATATGACCAACTGAATTACCCAGCGTTTCCTCGGAGAAAGTGTTTTTAGACTTATTTTCTTACAATCCGGTTTTTAACTAATTAAAATATTTTAATAAAAAAATTAAATTCCGGCTTTGAATTGCAAATTTTCGTGCCACAGAGGCTACTAATTTTATAAATCTCTTACCTCCACTTGTGGTAAATATTGCACAATTCTCGCTACAAACAAACAAAATCTTCATTTGATTAATATAGATACGTTTCTGGCACTTAATTAAAACATAAGCGTATAACCAGAACGGGTAGTAAGACGCGGTGCTAAATATTATTATTATTAAATTAAAACATAAAAACCGCTTGTTATATTTTAATTTACTAGCGTATTCTCTAATATTTGAAGGTGACCTGGTGGTCTAGGGGTAAGGTGTTGGACTTCTGTGCTAGGGGTCAGGGGTTCAATCCTCGGTCCCAGCACAGATTTATCTGATCACCAAACCCTTCCTTCACCTCTGACAAGACGATTATTAATCACAACTTGTGAATGTGGGGAATGCCAGACCTCCACCGTGGTTCGGATTCCACGTTAAACTGTAGGTCCTCCATTTCATCTCCATTTCATCTCACAATCACCCTACCATTACACATTAGCGTAAGTGCGTACAACCCAAACGGGTAGTAAGACGTGGTGCTAATAATAATAATAATAATAATAATAGTAATAATCTAATATTTGAAAGAAACGTCGTATGAACTTGTGTGAGGTTAAATTAAGCACCAGTCTTTGAGTGGACAACTTTTTTTATACAAATATCGTTACATGCTAAGAAAACAATAACTAAGAGAATTTCAAACAGTATTCAGAGTGGTTGTTTTGTCTCATGGATAATGAACCAGTGTTTAATATTAACTGTGACCATCCTCCCAGCAAGAGAAGGAGGAATATAGCTTGAAGCTACAATCCATAATCTCATTAGAGAAGATGCTGGCAGGCTATTTCCTTTGCTAATGATACTGTTATATTATTTTCCTACTGAAACAATTTACAGTCCAATTTTCATAGGAAAAGCCTTTTATAAAATACAAAAATGAATTTTTGCGGTAAGAAAATATAACATTTTACTATATTGTATTATTAATGTTATTGTATTGGTATTTATCAATCGAAAGTGGCAACTGTAGATAACATTAACCTACGTATTGATATATTTTATATTTAGGGAAATGTTTTGGGTGTTCTGTCTTACGACAAGTTCATTCCTTTTGTCAGTGAACTTAGACCGCCAATGCACCCTGTAAATAATTTTTAAATCGGAATACCTATGTGAGGTGGCAGCACGTCTACTTAATGGTTAAGTGTTGTCATGTTTGATTACTGACTTGGCCAAAAAACGTATCATTGGTGAAATTAAATTTTCCTATTAAAATAAATATGTCGTTTTATTTTTTTATGGGGGGAAATTCAATTTACAATTCCCGTTATAACTAGGCCTAATAACAGTAAATACATTTTTTCTTTATATAAGTAGCTAACCCTCATTGGTGATCACGTGGGCTAAGGTGTGCACCTAGTTTTGTCTGTTTTGCCGGTGACAAGGAGGTTGGTTTTAAAGTACCAGCTGGGTCTCTAGGGGTTAATATTCTTTAAAGGTTTTACATTTCTCCTCCACGAAAGTGTGGGTACTTCAAATTCTTATTTTCTCGTCTTAATCCTATTATTGTGAACACGCCGACAGTCCGGACAGTACAGGTAGTAAGACAATGTGTGAAATTGTGAAAGCGGCTAGATTATCTTCCAACATAGATCAGATGGTCACATGACCATGTGACTTTGGATAACGTTACGTTCGTGTCGTTAATTAGGTAAGGCCAGAGTTGTGTTTCCATGGTGTGATGAGCCATGTCATGGTATAAAAACACTGCGCAGATTCTTTACAGGACAAATCATTTTTCAGTTGGGTGACGTTCCATGGCCGGATTAAACAGCCTTCGATTACTTCTCATAGGAATATTTGAAATAGTTTTTCTCATCGACTCAACGATATTGAATCCTGAAGGCCAGAATTCACCAAGAGGTTGATGCCATCTCACCAGGTTTGATTTTTAGGGGTCATGTACAGCTCTCGCCAGTGAGTTCAATATTCCGTTGCGAATAACAGTGCACATTTGGGTGACACTATATATAAGCCGTGATCAGGGTATTGACTGGTAAACCCAATGGAAAGAGACAATTGGGAAGACCTAGACGCAGATGGATGGATAACATTAGAATGGACCTGAAATAAATAGTGGTTAATAAGGTGGACTGAATAGAACTAGCTCAAGATAGGTATACGTGGCGTACTTGTGTTAGTGCTTCAATGAACTCTAGATTTATTAATGCCAAAGAGTAAGTAAATAAATTTCCAAAGGTTTTAAGAAATATATTAACTCTTTCAATTAATATTTTGTCCACCATTGTAAGATGTTATATTTCATTTAGAAAAGGGTTCGCTTTAATTGTACCACTCTGTACAAGTCAATCAAAACAATCCCTTAATCAATTAGGCATTTCTTCAAATATGGATAATTTTCTTAATAAAACATTTCATTCTGGCGGATCATTTGGGGTATATTTCCTCCATGTCAGCCCTATTAACGACGCCAGTGGAGGTACTCTTAGTTTAATCTATAAGGTAGCAAGCTCACCTTTCATTATTCCACTATGGTATTGCTTATAAGAGAGGGTAATTCTCATAGGGTAATCCGTCAAGTTAAGACTGCTACATTCCAGGTTAGATGGATTGTACTTGTACCCCCAGGGCTAGGCGAGGCGTTTCAAGGAGTAAGCGAAGTACCATTGAATTTTAATGGCCATAAAATGAGGTTTTACAATTGTAAGTCCGATAAATAAACACATTCAGATTTCAATTTCGATTCAATGCCATGTACTTTTAAAGTATTTTTTCCTCTCTTTCACGTCTTTACATAGATTACCAATAAAGATTGGTTAAGATCCGAAACGACCACTTATACTTTGCAAGATAGGTTTTTATTTTTAAAAAAATATATTGGAGAGCTACGTTTGTTAGGTCATGGTCCTTAAAAGGGTATGAAGCTGGTGAAAGTTTGGGAAGCATAGGTATAGTTTATTGAACGTTAGTTCTATAGATACTCAGTTTCATGCGAAGTATTGCAGAGGACGGTGTACTGACATAAGCTAAGAAACACAGTTGTAGGTAATTTATCTTCACCACGTCTAAATACCATATTTAAATACTTTTATGGGGTAAGGATTAAGAAGTCAGAATTTTGAAAAAAATACACATATATTTGCGTGGAAAGCGAGAAAGAGAGAAACTATGTAAGAAAACGTCTCTAATAACATCTGTCTTGAATTTAAACTCCAACCTCCCTGTCACCGGAAAATAAAACTAAGTGAGCTTTACGATTAGTCCACGTGGGCTTGGAAAAAATATTCTCATATAGCTAATATATATCTAATGACTAAACACATTGTATTATAGCCTTTCAATGAATGTATATAGGCCTATACCTATTAACTACCCTATAAATTTAAAATAAAATAGGACTGCCCCTCAAATCTTTTAAATAAGGCTCTCAAAATATCCCCCCCCCCTTCCTTGACCTCCCTCTCTAGCTGTGCTGTGTATAAAATGAAAATGTTCTTTTAAAAGTTTTAAGACGGGTCAAACATCCTGAAGCAATTACTGTGTTGTTAAATAAAAGTTCATACAAAACACTATCTGGAAAACTTTTCTGCTTTTTTGTACCCTGTTAAGGGGGGGGGGGGGG
>CABFVZ010000257.1:84045-142249 GCA_902151445.1 Timema monikensis | reverse complement strand
GGGGGGGGGGGGGGTGTAGAATCTTTCTAAACTTTTCTGAACAATGACTACTTTTATTAAGCTTAGGTTCAATACTGTACTTTTTTCAAGTTTTATTAGTTTACTATAGAGTTTATAAAAAAAATATTCTACAGATCTTTTTGGAAGTGGATAAAACAAGAGGGGAGTGATTTTGTGCAGATCTTTGACAAATTATGTTTTTGTGAAAACTATTTCTTAAAGATAGACTTTTTTAATGAACTATTTAATCAAAAGATGTTTTACTTTGCTACCTTCTAAATAATATAGAAAATTTCATTTAAAAATAATCAATTCAAATTTATTTATTTTATTTTGTAAAATTGTGAGTGAACATTTTTCTAAAATGTAAACCCTTTTTATTATTTTATAAACCTGACTTAATTTACTAGCTTACTACACGAGTACAATATATAGTTATATAAAAGACAAAAACTTACTACCCTGACCGATACTTT
Organism: Timema monikensis; assembly: GCA_902151445.1. NCBI lineage: Eukaryota > Metazoa > Arthropoda > Insecta > Phasmatodea > Timematidae > Timema > Timema monikensis. Next base: position 141,773 of record CABFVZ010000257.1, on the reverse strand, counting down.
ATTACTGTGAAACAGAAAAACATCAATTTCGTGGATGTATTATTTTTAGTCATGCATGAAATGTATACATGGACTTTTAGCTTAGAATGCACACACTCTACCAACGTAGATAAAAAAGATGTATATACTTAAGGCGTGCAGTATATTTTATTGATAATACCCATTTAATATTTTGTGTTTCAAAGTTAATTAAGTTTAACACCATGGGTTTATTAATATGTTTACTCTAATTTCTCAAACATAACCTTTCTTTTTTCCGTCAAAAGTATATATTTTTTTAAATTTTAACCATTATTATTGGTCGATCAATATATATAAATAAAAATGTAATGAAGGATTGGAGTAGACCTTAGCTTAATATATATTATTTTGCACCACGTTTTACTACCCGTTCTGGTTATACGCCTATATACTAATTACATTAATGTGTTAGAGATCTGGAAGGTTGAGTTTAGAGGAACTGTACATTTATTTGCTTGGAGGGAGAGTGGAACACCATTAATGGAATACCACCCAAGTGCACCCAACTGGGATTGAACCACTATCTCCCCGTCTTAGGCAGTCTAGTATATTGTGAGAGTAGCACCTTAAACTACGGGGCACCAACTGTGGTTCTTATCTTAGTAAAAATAGTATTAGTTTATTTGTTATTTTAATATGAATATTTTAACGCGAACGTTACTAACAAGTTTATAATATCTTCACACAACTCTAAAATAATTAATTCCAGAACAAACACAACAAACAGTCATATTACTGTCAATTTACTTTTGAAAAGGGGGAAATCAGGATTTCACTAATGATATACTTTTAGTGCATCCAGGTAATCAATCAATGGCTCCTTAGTTCCCCAGACAGATACACTATCGACTGAGAACAATATCTGAACCTTTTAATTCAGAACTAATATCGGTCTCAAATGTCCCTTAACTCAGATCACTTAAGTTGACTCCCCAACTCCTTCTGAATTAAAATGTAAATTGACCACGGTTTTGCACCCAAGCATTACATTATGCACCCAAGTATTACATTTTTCACCTATTTTGCACTGTTTTGCCCCCCAAGTATTACGATTTTGCAGCCCAACCCCGGAGAATGTATGACTGTTTTTGTTTGGGGAAGTGGGAGTGCAAATTAAGTGTAGCTCCCCCCTCCCCAAATTATATTTAATTACAATTTAAAATTTTCGATTTGCAGCGTTTTGAAGCCAAGTACGGCATTTGGAACATTAACGGATTAACGAGAAAAAATATTTAATATGAGGACAACTTAGGTGATCTTTCAAATTGTTTATTCAAAATATATTGATGCTAGAAGGTGCTTTTCTGGTTAAAATTTGTTTCACGAATGTGCCACGAACTGTTCACAATGGGACAATAATAGAGGTTCCTTTGTCTTAACTTATAACATGACACGCCCTTAAGAGGTATTGTGGGTAGCTCTAACTAAAGCTATTTCACCTCACACAAAGCACTTAATTATGATTGAATTAAATTAAAACTGTCGCGAATCATCTTAGAACCCAAGACTCGCTTCATAGTAAGATGAATTATGTCTTGAGAGATATAAAGTTCCAGCTACAATGTTAGCAAGGAGATGGCTTTTTATGTTTGCTTGGTCTCATTAGTGGAAAATTAAATACTAAGATTCAATTTTATTTTGCATTTTCTTCCACGAAGAAAGGTTAATTTATTTGATTTTTTTTATTAGTAGTATGTAAATCTATTTTATAATAATTTTAAATTGGAAATTGAATATAGATTATTATGGCAAAAATCAAATAAAGCTAGGTAACACCCCAATAATTATGTTGGAAGGAGACCTTTTTAGTTAATATGGAAGAGAATATTTGCGTGAATAGTGTTACGTGGCTTAGGAAGCTAGACTATATTGTAGAGGGTCTCTGTTGATGGAGAAGTGGAGGTTCGAATCCCAGTCGGGGGCACTGAGTGGTCTTGATTATTACATTTGGTTTATCCCTGCGTTTTCCCGTTCCATGCCCACGTAAACTCGGGTTAATTTCCTCTATCATTCATTGTCCGACACAATAGCACATTTGGTACCGTATCTGTCTACCGAGATAAGGGAACCGGGTTTTATGCCCGGCTTGGCTGAAACATTGATAATTGGTGAAAAAGTGAGATTCCCCTTTCACAGTGATGAATTGATAGCCGGGCCCTGGGTGTTGTGTCTGTTCTAGATTTAGGTTAGTTTATAATTTGAGTGCTGATATAGTGAGTTGGTTCAGAAAGTGCACGCTAAACAAATTGAATAAATAAATAGAAAACCTATCATTATCATTACTAACGCGTCTACTAAGCCATTCAAATGTGTTATTGATTTTACTCACGTCTTACTACCCGTTAGGGTTGTAGTATACCCTTTTACATTAACTACGTTAATGTGTTAAGAATGTGGAAGGTATAATTTAGAGGAGGTGTACCCGAATTTTCAGAGAGATAGAGTGATAAATTAATACAAAAAAAATCCCAAATACGCCCACCGGGATTCCAACTCCGATATCCCCCTCATCAACAGTCAATTGTAATGTGAGAGTGATTGATGCCTTAGACCATTTGACCATCGAACTTGGTACCACTAATTGTGTTAAAAAGTATGTTAACTAATAAATGCCCTCTTCTGTGGTCACATGGTCTAACGCGCGACTCTCTTGTTGGACTAGTCTGCCGAAGATGGGTAGATCGGGGTTTGATCCCGGTCGGGTGCACCGAGGGTGGTTCTTCCTAAATGGTTTTCCACCCTTCCTCCACAAAAATGCGGGTGCACTTTCTCTAAACAAACCTTCCTAATCTCTAACATATTAGTGTAATTAGTAAATTGGTGTATAACCCAAACTAGCATTGATACTACCCGTCCAGGCTAGACACATACTTACAAAGTAGAGATGAGGTTATTATTTTTATAGGAGAAGAATGACTTTAAGCGGGGTGCAAATCCTGGACAGCTTAGTGGCTGAGCAATAGCTGTGTTAAGTTGTTATTTACACTAGTTGAAAAACAAGCAGAATGTAAGTAGATTGTTCCCACATTGGTGGCGAGGGAGGGTGATAAACAATCTACGTAAGAAAAAAACTCAGGTACAATCAATTGGGATTTGAACCCCAATTTCTCTGGCATCGGCCGTCCAGTCTATTGTGAGATTGACGCCTAAGTCCACGCTTCCACCGATATGAGAGGAGATAGCTACGTATACCATCTTTTTATTCAGTTTGTATAATTTACATATACGCATATTGTCAGGTTTGGTGAAGTCGTTTGAAATCCAAATTGAGCTCAACCAGGGATTTTTCCCATATTTTGTTTAATTTTTTCATTTCAGACGATTGATGAAGCATTTTATTTGGGTGAGAATATAGGAAACATGAATTAAGGGCAGTGTTTTTGAATTTTTATAGATAAACTTTAAAAAAATATATATATATATATTTCTCCAGCACAAACATAAAAGATTAATTTTATTCACGTGGTGATATAAACAATTGAATATGTCATGAACAATAGATGAGGAACCTTTTTAAATTAAGATAAAAAATGTTCCTCAAAATTCCATGACACCCTTGACAGAACTGTTGAGAGCGTATAATCCGAACTAATAGTAAGACGTGCTGCTGAAATAAAATAAACCTGTTGATATCACAATTATTATTAATTTTTTTACATTCATTACTGTTTTCAGACTGTGACCTGAGCCAGTTTTTAATTCAAGTTATATATTTTTCACTACCACTTTGCTAATTCTGTCGTAGTTTCATATGCTTTATAATTTAACTTAATACTAGGACAGGCACAAAATTCATTATCTGGGCGTTAATAATTTATCAATGTGAATGGGTAAGCCCACATTTCCCCAAGCTGGGAATCGAACCCGGGATACTTAACTCAGTACATGGAAGCTACCAACTGACCTAAGGTGTTTGATTGTTGATATTACAATGTGAAGAAAATTAAACTCTTTTGTGTCTATTGGATAATTATTTAAATTTTTGACCAAGAAAATATTTTATTTAAAAACTGCAAAAAATACTGCCCTTAATTAATGTTCCCTACTCGCTCACCTTAAAATTTATCTTATAAATCATGAATACAGTAAGCTTAGGACATTCCCTAATTGACAGTAAGCAGCTGTAAAAAAAAGTAACATTGTGAATTAATCTGTGGTATTTTATTTTCACTATAAAGTTTTTTTAAAAAGCCTGTATTAAATCATACAAAAATTGGTCCGCTGTAATTATAAGTAAATTAAAAATGTCTGCAACATTAACACGAGCGTGTTTTCTGTTTGGGACGTGATTCATATTGTAATTAACGGCGATGAATATGTTGAAGGGAACCAAACATTAAAAACAGTGGCGAGATTAATAGCTACGAATTAATGACCCGTCAGTATTAAGTCGACCCGTAGAAATATATACAATTCGTGTAAATATTTAAGTAGTTGGAAAACATTTTAAATGATGGACACGAGCATTGGTGGGCACGTGGTCTAGACGTTAGGCTCTTCTAGTTTTGTCCTCTGAGTTCGGGGCTTTATTCCTTGTCGGATATCCTGGTGTTGTTTTTTGTTTTTTCCTGAATGGCTTGCTACTCTTCTGCCACAAAATGTTGGTTAAATCTTCTCTAAATCTCTTCGTCTTAATCCCTACACCATTAGTGTGATTAAATGTGGATACCCCGAATGGATAGAAAGATACTACAGTTAATAAAAACTACATCACGCGGTTTTAAATATCAACACGCATCGTGATTATGATCTTTAAGACGATATGCTTCTGATAATGTTCATATTCATCTGATACACTTTGGTTTATGTGTCTGCGATCTAATCTGTGCGTTATTATTAAACAAACTTTAGTCCAATCTTCGTAGGTAGGGCCTTATTTGACAACTATAAAATTTACTAGATCTAATTTAACCTTTTTGATACATTAAATCGTGTTATCCACAAGAGTAACTTTTAACAAATATTATAAATACCAATAAAACACTAATAATAATAATAAAATTAATGTTATCAATGTTGACAGAAAAAAATAATGTATTTATAAAAGGCCCTTTTATTAAAAATTGGCCTGTAAATATTATACTTTCAAGATAGCTTTGGACGTTTATGACAATTTAAACGGTTGGTATAAAGATAATATCTTATTCAAGTGTATATACGCTTCGCAAATTAGTTTGGTGATTTTGATCAATAAATTTAATTTATATCACTTGTCAAAGTGGCAAAACATATTTGCATCGTGGATGTAAGTGAAACTTTTACTTAGTAACTTGATATTTATGTGAAAAATGTAAAACTTCCTTTAATATAATAATTAATTAATAGCAATTAAGTACACAGCTAAGCGCTAACATATCTAGAGAGAAGAACATGAACTATATAATAACTTGCATCGGTGGTCACAAGGTCTAAGGAATAATTGCAATAGACATAATTGTTAATGAACGGGAGGTTTAAATCTTAACCTGATACCAGTTGATTAAATCGAATGTTTCTGGTAGGAAAAGAGGAGAGTTATTTTTGAATGTAATCTGGGTTAAAACGTTACTTTTTAAATGATTAAAAATCTAATCTTATTACAATCAATTGTAATAAATATTGATTTGAGATTGTTGGAAAATACGTTGCTTATTTTATGGCATCAACAACCTTAAAACGACTGAGTCAACTAAAGTAGATTCCCGATTATCTGACCTAAACGAGACCAAGAGGTGGTCGGATAACCGAAATGTCGAGTAATACGGAAGCCAAAGGAGACACTGGAATGAATCAACTCAAAATTAAATCCAAGTGTATAATATGTTCAGAATAAGGTTTATTAGTAATTAATCTATAGTATAAATAATGCAATAAATTACAAAACTATTATTTTATTCATGTAAACAGAGCAATGAATTTTAAATTAATTAAATGCAACTTTAATTATATACTGTAGTATGTAAAATGCAAAAGTACCTGTTTAAGAAATTGGTGACAAAATATGTTTACCAGCTTTGCTTTTCTTCCCTGTGGCGAGGCCACGCCAACAGAACGTGATATATGATATGTCGGATAAAACGGACTCTCGGATAATTGATGGTCTGATGATTGGGACTCTACTGTAGGTTCAATACGAACAGTATTGTAGAATACGGGACGGGTGGAAACCCTAGTGCAGAAGTCAGACGGTCCAGTAAATGTTCACAATAGCTGCTTTCAGTTCTATTCTTGCTCGCGTCACGCTCTACTTTGTTTTTGTATCTAATATAGGTGTGAGGTCACACCATCAAAAATTTTGACGTGATGAAGTATATAACTATTTGATAAATTTACATCCCAGATGGTAGTGAGCGTAAACACAATTAATTACCGTGGGTTTGCAAATTTTATTTTATTTTCTCAGACAATTGAATAAAAATTTTGAAATAAATATCGTTGACCAAGTCAGTTTGACAGTGAAAAATTATTGAATAAACATTATCCCTCGCGCACGCGCACACACACACACACACACACACACTTCTGCTTCCCACCGTAGCTAACACCCCTGCCCGATGCACTTGGAGTGCTTTTACATTAATGATTTATCACTGTTTTCCTAGCTCTTTCCCACACTAATGCGAACGTATTTCCTTTAAGCTTTCTTTTTCACTATCCCTTCATAAAACAAGTATTAATAAATTGTTACCCACTTTGATGGCTGCATGATCTAAGGCGTCACTCTCGCATAGATTAAACGGTTGATAAGATGGAGATTGGGGTTCAAATCTCGGTTTAGTGTAATGAGGGTGATTTTTCCTAAATGATTTTCCCTTCTCTCTCCACAAAAATGTGTGAAAATTCTTATATATCCAACCTTTTTCATACCTAGCACACTAGCATAAATAATTCATATGTGTATAACTTTACCGGTTATTAAAACACGATAATTTTTTAAAAAATCTTAGTTTTAAAAGGTAAAAATTATATTTTTTAAAAATGTTGCTAAAGTTGATCATTTAAAACTAATAAAACTTTTGGTCCTATTTCCATGTAATAAAAATAAATATATCTTCATTGTTTGTGTAGCAGATAAAGTTTATATGCATGTACAGATGTACAGTATGTCTAGAGTTTTTATAGGAAAGAACATTTTTAGCCAGTTATAAAAGTTATTGAAAATTGAAACAATTTTCATTCGTAAATTCATGTAGTCTACAAATTTTGAGGAAAACCACTAAAATGTTATTAAAAAAAGGAAAATTAGGATACCGTTTAGTAAATACTCAACTAACATTATACCCAAAGGGTATTCAAACCTTGACCTTCATACCACCGTATAAATAGTCTAGATGAGCTTAAAATTTAATCCACGAATATGGACTGTGGTGTAAGAAGCCAGCAATATTTTTCAAATGATTTTTATAAAATAAAAAACTCAGGTTGCTTGAATCCCCGAAATGTTAAACTAGCTTTTTTTCACACCACATAAATAGCTTAGGGTAGAGGATGAGAAGATTCCATTGAGGACCACATTGACATCTTGATACTTCAGACGTTCATGGACTGAATAGCTGAACAACAACATGGACAAGAGAGATAAAAATTGAAAGCTATATATACTAAGGGATGAAAATGTGATAAAAAAAAAAAGGATAAAAGAGAAAAAGTTTAAGCCCTCTATTTAAAACGTATTGTGTTGCTGTATGGACGACGAGATAGTATCTGGGGTTATATCACACGAGTTGTCGTCTTACTTTCTTTGTGTGACGATCGTGATTCAGTTGGGCTTACTATGAAATGAATTGGTGTCACTTGTGTATACAATGTATATAAATTTACTCTTCGTCTAGACCAGCAGAACTCATTTTCAAAGTATACCCCTACGACGTATCCTTAATTTGAAAAACGGCTTCTATATTGTTTGAACTATGAATTTCACAAAAGTGTCACTAGTCTGATTCTATATCTCGTGTTCAACAGACCCTTTATTTTTATTTTTGAGCATGTAGATCCACCTTGGTGGCGTAATTAACTAACGCACTAATTTAGTGTTAAGCTAGGCTACATAGGATGGGGATATCAAGTTTTGAACCTAGCTCGGGTGAACTGTGGTGGTTTTTCCATAATGGTTTTTCACACTCCCTCCACGCAAATGTAGATTCACTTCCTCTATATTTAACCTTCCCAACTCCTAGCCCATTAGCGTAATTAGTACTTAAGCGTATAATCCAAACGGGTAGTAAGACGCAGGGTTAAATATTATTATTATTATTATTATTATTATTATTATTATTAATGAAAACATAGTTCGTACCCTTTATATTAATGATCTTTGTGTTCTCCTATATAACAAACTTTATTTCCACTATCATGTTGAACATGTAATTTCCCAGTCATTGAAATAACTTGGACTTATTAAATTTATTACATCATCATTTAAAAAAGTTGATTGTTTTTTATGTCTGTACTACGCCCTGGTTAGATATAAGTTAGAATATGCTACTGTTACTTGGAATTCCATTACCTTAACTGACTCTCTTAGGTTAGAAAATGTTCAAAGAAAATTTGTCGTCTGCGTGCTATGATAAATACTTTAGTAACCGGATTTATTATGATTATGACAGAATTCGAAACCTATTAGAGCTCCAAACTCTCTTCTCGCGTGGACTTTATTGTGATGTCCTTTTTTGTTTTTAATACATTCAATAGCAAAATTTATTGCAAATATGCCCTTGATTATGTAGGCGTTCATATCCCTTCTCGGGCTTCTCGTAATCCAAAATTATTTTTCTCAATAGCTCCTATAAGGTAAGCCCTAAAGGTCGTTTTATCCATAGCGCCAATTCTATATTTGTAGAATTCAACTTCTATCATAAAATAAAAACTAAAATAAGAGTTATTTAAGGAACTCAATAATTTATTATGTAGAGGTTCTGCCTATAATATTTAAATTTACAATTTAATGATTCTTTTTTTTTTCCATATTATTACCGCTTTTAACTAATCTTTATTATTTGTTATTATTGCTATATTTTATTCTTATTAATTACTATTTTTTAGTAACTATTCATCAGTATATAACATTATCTAGCTATTACCCGCCTCGGTGGCGTAGTTGGCTAACGCGCATGTCGTGTTGAGCTCGACTGCTGAGGACGGGGAGATCGAGGTTCGAATCTCGGTCGGGTGAACTGGGGGTGGTTTTCCTAAATGGTTTTCCACTCTCTCTCCACGCAAATGCGTATTCACTTCCTCTAATTAAATTTTCCCAATTCCTAATCCATTAGCGTAATTAGTACTTAAAGCGTATAACCTGAACGGGTAGTAAGACGCGGTGCTAAATAATAATAATAATAATAATAATCTAGTTATTATAGTTTATCTTATTTTCTCGTGTAAATATATGTATTTGTAAGGTACTTGTGTACTTTTCAATGCTGGCCTGTTATAGGTGTCACAATTGTTGGCCAGAACTATAGTAAAGGAAATTGACATTGAAATTATAAATATTATCTTTCACTTAGTTTTACTAACCGTTCAGGTTTTACCATTATATACTAAATACGCTAAAGGGTTTTAAGGATTAGGAAGGTTATATTTTGAGGAAGTGTACCCGAATTTTTAAAGGAAAAAAACACCTCATTACACCCGACCAAGATTCAAACCCTGATCTCCCCGTCATTGGCAGTCTAGTCTAGTGCGAGAGAAGCGCGTTAGAATACGGTGCCACCAAAGCGGGTCCCTTTATCTTGTTCTTCTGAATTTTCCAGCAATATCACAATTAAATTTCTCTTCCTTTGTGTTCATAATCGCTTTTACATTCTACCAAGAAGCGTTAAGTTAAGACAGTCAAGATAAATCACTTTAGAAAGTCTATAAACGTCAAGAAAATGTTCTCTAACTATTTAAATATAATTTTTTTTTTGTTATGGTTATGACATATTGTCACTAAGTTGATTTCACACCCAAGCCCTGCGTAGTAAAGACAATTTTATCTAACTTTTATTATTTATTTTAGTCGTTATATGAAAAAAAATACTATAAAAACAAAATGATGGTCATGTAAGCACACTATTGAAACATTTGACTTATTCACCGGAAATATATTAATACATATTACACTTATTAATTAGATGCGTACAGAGACCCATTTGACTACTCTAACTTAAATTTATTAAACACATACTCGACTACCATAAAAATATTTTGCCACCTATTCGACTAATTCAACAGACATGTAAAGACGCTAATTTTACCACTTCATTTTAGATGTTTCAACATATATATTATTAATACCATATATATATCGATATTTATATATATCCATATATATATCGATATTTATATATATATAAATATCGATATTTATATATATATATATAAATATCGATATATATATATATATTTATATATATATTATTTATTTATTTATTTATTATATATTTATTATATATATATATTTATATATATATTATTTATTTATTTATTTATTATATATTTATTATATATATATATATAAATAAATATCGATATTTATATATATATATATATTTATATATATATTATTTATTTATTTATTTATTATATTATTTATTTATTTATTATATTATTTATTTATTTATTATATATTTATTATTATATATATTTATATTATATATATATTTATATACATATATATATATATTTATATACATATATATATTTATATACATATATATCCATATATATATATATATATAGATATTTATTTTACTACTTAATTATAATTGTATCCCCACCCTTTTGACTTCTTGATTGTAGATGTATCGATGCTGATTTCACATCTTAACTAACCGTATCAATGACCATTTGATGAATTCTTTATAGATGTTTTGACATCAATTTTATTACACCAATATCAATGTTTCGACACCTATTTTACTACTTAATTATAATTGTACTCATAACCATTAGACTTCTTGATTATAGATGTATCAGCACTCATTTGACTATTTCAACAAACATCTATCAAAACCCATTTGACTGGTTCATTATACATGTACAGACACCCATGTGATAAACATATATTTATATCCACTTTAGCTCTATATGTAAACGATGGTATTTTATTAAGGTGAGGCAGAAGGGAGCACGAGTAATTTGACAGTTTTTAGAGCATTACATTTTTTGGACAAAATAAATAAAATATTTCTCCAGTAGAAATATAGAGTTTAATTTTCTGAACATGCTATTATAAACAGAGCTTGAATATCTGTCTAGTGTGTCCTGGAATTTTGTCAAAACTTTATTTCTTTATTTAAAATGTTTTGACAACATTCCAGGACTCCCTTGACAGCTATTCAAGATCTGTTGATATTAGCATGTGTAGAAAACTAAACTCTATATTCCTACTGGAGAAATATTTGATTTATTTTTGCCAAAAAAAATATATTCTATAAAAATTGAAAAATACTTGCACTCCCTTCTGCCGCACCTTAAGGTTTGGTTTGCTTTTAGTTTATCTAAGTCAATATCAAAATTATCAACCAATGGATTCTTTCTATCGTTTCGTCTTACTATCTGTTCGTCCTACTACCTGTTCACGTTATACCATGTATATGCATATATGAAAATCACTCTAGAGGGGCAGGAATGAGGAAGAACCATTTTAGAGGTAGTCTACCCACATTTGCGTGGAAGGAGAGTGAGAAACAATTTAAAGATAATCCACTCTCAATAAACCTGACCAGAATTCAATCCCCGATACCCTCGTCTTCAACGGACCAGTCTAACTTGAAAGTGAAACCTTCGACTATTTGACCACTGAGGTGGGTATCAATTATGGGAAAGGGTAAACAGTAACCAATGATGTAACAGTAACCATTAAGTCTTGGGCGCTTGCTGATGAGATAGCGTGATAGCATATTAAGAATTACAACAACAAAAATTCCGTCACGATCCGATGAGTACTTTTTAAGTTTACTGGCAACAAACAAACATGCAAAGGAATGTGCATAGAGGTTTAGAGTTTGATTATATATAAAAATACTTTCACTTTTATTTGCTAACTCGCATTTGTGGTTACTGGGTCAAAGGCGTCAAATCGCAAATAGCTGAATTTATGATTATGCTTATACCGTCACGAAAATCCATACATCTACAATAATGTAGTGATGAAAAGGATTAAGTTTGGATGCAATGTATTATGTACTTGCATTTTCTTGGGGAGAGAGTGAAAATACATTAAGGTAAAAAAAATCCTCATTGCACCCAGCCTGGGTCCCAGCATTTAACATCCAGGTTAAACTAGGTTGATGCCTTAACCCACATGATAACTGATGTGGGTACACCTTGGGTTTGAACGTACGAAGGCGTGGGGTGTGAGATTCTTTGTTCATGCCCATTCGTCATTTCGTTTAAATTCAACGACTAACGAATTTTCAATTATCGCAACGTCAAATGGAACTTTGAACCCAATTAAAATGTTAAGTCTGACGTTCTTGTTGGTTTTCATGCGAGTAGAAGTTTCAACAGCCTATAAGGAGAAGATTAATATTCTCTATAAAACCACTTTATGTCGTAAAATAATTCTCTTTAAAACCTATAAATATTATTTTACTGAAAGTGCAATCACTGGCGAGCACTGTGAGTTTGTGATAAATTTACGAAAGTGTTTTTCTTCATTACTCAAAATATAAAATCTATTTAATATTTCACCACTATGTTTTAAGTTATATATATTATTAAATACTCGGGAATTTTTAGATAAAATCAATGGTTCCGTTGTAAGCAGTAGCGTAAAATTTTACCAAATATATAGTCTTCGATTTGTTTCTGTAATTCTTAAAAAATAGTTATAATTTTTATGTTTATACACATTCAATTCTTAGAAATTGATAGTCATTCCAATTTTTTTCAGTTAGTACCACGTCTGAATGTTGAGTTAAAAGAATTTGGTTCGATTGCCGAAACGGTATTTCACAGAGATCGACTAATGTTCCCAGTGAGTTTTTCATTATCACAATACATAACTTATTTATCAGGTAGTGAAGTTATATGAAATTCACTTAGGAAAATCCCACAATTAATATACCGGGAGAGGTTGGAATCTTGACCTCCCAGTCACCTGTAAGCCAGTATAGTCGAGCTTGATGCCTTACCCCACGTGTTCATATATTCGTATTAAAAATTGTCTACACAGTTGCTCAAATGGTGCCCAAGTTACTGATGAATTTATAATAGTGTAAGAGATTTTGGTTTTACTATTTAAGGTGGGATGGAAGGGAAAGTGAGAAAGGGCCGGTGATTTTGCAAATTTTATGGCAAAACTTTTTTTGTCAAAATAAATAAAATATTGTTCCAGTACAAATCTAGAGTTTAATTTTCTTCACATGTTGATAACAACAGATGTTGAAAATCCATCATGAGCATAGTGGCATTAGATGAGAAACTTTTTGAATGAAGAGAAAAAGTTTTTATTAAGTTCCAGAACACCCTTGAAATAAATTTAAGATAAATTAAGTTCACCATGTGAAGAAAATTCAATTCTATGTCTGCACTAAAGCAATATTTTATTTATTATGGTCAAAAAAATGCTTTTCTGTAAAAACTGCAAAAACACAGGCTTTCTCTCACATCTCTTTCCATCCCACCTTAATATAAATACAATAAAAACTAAAGTGTTTTGTAATATATTTAGAAAACAAAAGCCACAGTTAATAAACCGTTGTAAAAATATGAACGGACATGACTGTCTCAACTTGAACTCCGTAATTTAGTAAGCTTGTTTTTTATTACTATTTTATTTGTTTACTGTATGTATTTAAAGTGCATATTCTAAATCAACTAATTAAATCAACAACATCAACATCAAACCAGAACAAACTAAGTATTCGCCTCAGCCCGTATATCCATCTTATGTGCGGGTAATTGAATACTAACACATACGTAATTCAGGGGACTGTCTCGGTAAGCGAGAAATTGCCACACAGACGTTGAGCTCTAACCTATATTTAATTTTATGATGAGTTATTTTAAAATATGGCCCACACCAAAATAATTTCTGAGCATTCCAACAGGGCTCTTTTTCCTTCACAGCCCTATAGGGTTTTATTAAAATAAATTTGTTTGTGAGAATGTAACATTAGCTTATTTTCAAAGATATTTTAAGCATATTTACGGAGCTATAAAATGTGGCTTGATGAAACAGGGCTCCAGATTTATTATTATTATTATTACTATTAGCACCACGTCTTACTACCCGTTCGGGTTGTACGCACTTACGCTGATGTGTAATAGTAGGGTGATTGTGAGATGAAATGGAGGACCTACAGTTTAACGCGGGATCCGAACCACGGTGGAGGCCTGGCATGCCCCACATTCACAAGTTGTGATTAATACACGTCTTGTCACGGGTGATGGAAGGGTTAAGGCTCCAGATTTAGCATTCCTCTAACATAACAGTAATTCTTTGATAGGGTCATCATAGAAAATGTTAGGATATTTTAGAATTAACAGAGAGCTTTTCTCTTTACCTTGAGATACATTTTTGTGTAGTTTTCTTTCCCCTCTTTCTTATTGACATTACAAAGGATGGTTATAGGTTTCGGGCGAATTGGAGTGTAAGCTTAGACATAACTAAGTAGTTCCAGGAAATGACACAAACAATCGTACAGCCGTGTAGCCTCACAATTATTTAAACATTCTCACTGAATTAGGCAGCCATCTTAACCTAATGATGAACTGTTTTCTTCCAAACTTTACCATTTTATCAAAATCGTAATAAGATGTCGCCAGAAGACAGCTTGTGTAGGCAGCTTATCTTACAGCAGTGCAACGCTTTTGGCATCTTCCTGATACCGCAGGGGGCTTGGATTGGAGTTAGAAAACTACAGTCCAGTGTTCATTGGGATGGCGACATTTTCAGGCCTGTGTGCCACTTAAGGACTCGCAGAATTTTGAAATAGTCTAGTGTACAACCCATTTGCTTTTATTAATGCATTTTAAAAACTAAATATTATGAAATGTAATGAATTACTCAAACCAAAATTTTAATATCTTAGTAATACCTAAACTTTATAGATGTAAAATTTATTAAACTGTCAAAGTGAAGGTCTTATACAAAATTAATTTTAATAACTTGATGAAGAGCATTGAAAGTAAAACTTTCAGTTAAAAAAGGCAATACATTGAATTATATAAATAAATCGAACACATAAGTATTCATTTCACATTATAAAACCAAACATTTTCTTTTGAAGATTTTTTTTTAATTTTTTTTTTACAACTTTAGATTTAGTATGCGTAAAAGCGGGATTAATAGTACGTATCATTCTTAAAGTAATGAAACCATTAAAATCTTATGTTCACAGATCTGACTGTTGGGCTAATTAGTGTTCTGACGGATATAATATGGAGGATCACAGTCACTTGGCATGCTGGGAATTTGGCCTGCAAGTTTATCAGGTTTGCTCAGGTAAGTAAGTTCCAATATTTAAAATCTTACATAAGATATATGTTTAACAACTCGACCTCACGAAAATAGCTTCAATTGTTTACAAAGTGTAATAATTTGTGTTAATTGTTTTAACGCTTTTCATATTATCATACATCTTGATTTTTTGAAACTTTCACTAGCCCATCTCATGACAGATGAACCGGGATATTATTTATTAAACCAGAAGTTGTAACTAGATGTATTTTTATACGTTATTCATTTCATAGAAGTGAAATCATGATCAGTTTAATAGTTAATTATTTTCATCCATTATCATTTCCATTTTAAAGTACACATTATTCAAACTTGTGTATTTAAAATAAAATATGGTAGAATGGTTTCAACGGACTTAAATCCAAGGTTTTCTTAAGGTCCTAGACCCTGTCGAGTGCAAGTCTAAAACCTATTTTGTGGGATAGTGGGAGGGAGGGTGAAATGAGTGGCGTGGCTTCACAACCAACCAAAGTATCCTTCCGCGCCAACAAGAACAGATCGTTCACGGTAACCGTAGCTACCGGACAGGTATTGCGGGAAAATTATACTTATGGAAATATCATTTTTTTCGAGAACGAGTGGAGTTTTATGTCAATATTTTCAACACTTCTTTTAAGATAACGTTTCAATGTTTATTAACTGTTACATTTTCTTATTTTTTGTTATGAAGCCAGCAGTTTTCTATTGAAAAATGTCAATTTTATAGATATTGTATCACTGTTAAAATTATACAGGAGTGCTCATAAAAAAAAGTATAGCTTAATCAACACGCTTCCATTCTTAAACAAACTGTTTACGAAAAGAAAATTTCAAAACAATAAAAATTCTTGAAGATAACCATTTGTTACCATGGCTCGGCATTTCCACGCCAAATGAAAAGGACCAATCACCTTAAGTATATTACAGAAAATATCACCATGATATGTCGTCTGGTTCGAGTTGTAATACTTTTGGTAATATGTATTGCGACCGAGAAGTTGAGAAAGCTGAATCTTAATTAAAGAACAGTTTTCTTTATAGAAATCATATGAAAAAATCGCAATAAGCATAATTTTATTTAACAGCTTAAAATTAAGTTAGTTTATAAGTTGTGTATTGCAGATGTACCTTTTGGTAGATAATTATTAGAGTCCTGATTATTATGTAATCACAAATTTAAATTTTGCCAGCTAGAAATGTGAAAAATAATATTTAAGAAAACTAGGATTTTTTGAGAATGTATTTTCATTTTTAATCTTACATATTTTTACATATTTTATTGAGTTCTACCTATTTCGAATATATTATATAAAACTACGTCGAAATGATGTGTCACTAATTTTCAGGTAGCCTGTACATTCAGGAATGGCAGGGAGCAAAGTCCAAGTAATGTATACTGGCTCGTCAGAAAGGATTACAGTTGCCATAACGTAACTTTGCGTCTTACGTTTCTCGTGCTGTGAAGGGGATAGGATGCAGCGTTGCCAGACAGTGGTCTGAACAGCAAATATTTCTCACGGCGTGTCAATTTCTAAACACTAGTCTACGAGTTGTAAAAGCCATAATTATACGATCTGATTAGTTAATTACTTTGTTCTTTGTTCAGGAGAAGAAATGTATATAAAGCGGCAAGGTAAAAAACAAATGACGAAAACGGAACTCAAAATTAATCGAGGATATGTAATTGGAATTTATTACAGTAATACGGAGCTTAGAGTGGTAATTTGTGAGATCAAACTTTTAATCTCAGAGATAAAAAATAAATTCTAGGAAACTGACTTTAAAAAATTTGGAGTGGTCTGACTTTCACTTGTTTTCAAAGAGTCAGCGACCGTGAAGGTTTCATTGAACGTTTGTGTACTTTCTATAAGGACCCGTAGATGAAAATAGGACTGTAGTCATGTGTGATTAATTTATTTTGTTTCAGGCTTTGGTCACGTACTCCTCTACCTACGTTCTGGTAGCTCTCAGCATAGACCGGTATGACGCCATCACTCACCCCATGAACTTCTCCGGCAGTTGTAAGTTGGCACAGTAATCCCTGCAGTCCACAGCAGGCGAACTTCCGGCTAGACTTGCATACCGGAAACCTCCCTTTCCCTTCCTAGCCTCCTTCCCACATTGAGTAAGCTCTGTCCTGCTTAAAATGACCACCTGTTGTACCAATGAAGAAGATGATGTTATAGGAATGTATGGGAAATGTTAGGGAGGTCCTAGAATACATTTAGTAATAAAAACCACCCTCAGTGCACCCGATCGGTATTCGAACCCTGAGCTCTTCATCAACAGTCAAATTTAAACCACATGCCCACCGGAAAGGTTTATATGTGATTTATCACAGTGGTTTACACGTTCTATCTTCACGTTAGTGCAGATGGATTTCCTCTAAAAATATCTATCTTCCTATTCCTAGCCCCTAATTCAGAGCATGGCCTCAGGAGGTTGAAAGTTCATCAACGCACTTACAAAAGTACGCAAACTAGCTTTATCTCGAGCTAGTTCTATCCAGTCATCCTCATTACACTCTCTATCTCTTTCAGGTCAATTCTAATGATATAACGTAATAATGGCCTCTTCACATTTGGTCTGCTAGTCAGTACCCTGAATACGGTTGTAGATTATTCCATTCATGTTGCATGTTCTGCCCATTGCAATCTACGATACTTTATTATCCTAACATTGTCTTGTGATAAATAAAGGATTTGTAACTCATAATTATGTAACCTCATCCACTCCCCAGTATCTTGATCCCTTTTTTTGTACCAAATATATTTCTAAGGACCTTATTTTCGAACATCATAAAGTAATTTTAGTCATGTAAGATAATAGACCATGTTTTAAAACCATTTATACCACCAGTATTAAAACTTAACCATTAAAAAGTATTATTTAGTCATATATTTGATAATTGTAGCTTTAGTGTTCTAATTTAAATATGAGTAATTCCACGCTGTCAACTATTTGTTGAGCTAGAAGATTGCCCCCAGATTAACAATTTGCTGTATAATTTCGTTTATAAAGCCGTAGTAAAGCTACATAAATATTAGTATTATCCTTTAGTGACCGTATTAGTTATCAACATCTGAAACTAATTAATTATAAACTTTTTTATGGACGTTTCCTACCTGTGAAGTAGCGGCAAAGTCAAGAAAGTATTTTACATATTAATGTATTAAACCTTTTATTTGGAGAGTTTTAAATATACAACGTTGAAATAAAAACCATATATTCATAATTAAAGCTAACTAAATTGTAATAAAAATGTAATTTTGATCTTAAAGTCGTTTTTAAATGGTTTACCACTAAAGCTAATTGGTTTATTCACTAAAAGAGCTAGTAGGAATCTTCCTTCCTAAATCTACATTAAAAAGTTTCGTGGAAGCATGTATTTATCTAAAATAGGAAACATAAATAAAATAAATGGAAATTTAAGTCATTGCTGTCCAGGCAACTAGAGTGATTTTATATATTCGTTAGCGGAAGAGGTTAAGCGTTATCAACAGGTAAACTAGAGGCGTCACTTGTTGAGATACTTGTTTTATTTCCTCTTTTTTAAGATCTTACATTGACTTATAGGCCTAAGTAGGATATTGACTTGCGTTCTTAGGTGCATCAAATTGAGATACAACCTGTTTCCAAAAAATAACTTCGAGTTCACAAAACGACAACGTCGTTAAGTTGTTAATGTAGGAGACTCGAGAAAGAGTTAGTGTTTTTGCAATTTTTATGGCGCACACTTTTTTTTTGTTAAAATAAATCAAATATTGCTTCAGTATTAACATAGAGTTTAATTTAATTTTCTTCACATGGTGATATCAACTAACATTTCCTGGTTATCTGTCAAAGGTATCCTGGAATTTTTAATGACCACTTTTTCTCTTCATTTAAAACATTTCTCATCTAATGTCACTAATCTCATGACATATATTTAACATCTTTTAATCTCATCATGTGTAAAAAATTAAACGCTATATGTATACTAGAGTAATATTTTATTTATTTTGGTAAAAAAAAAGGTTTTGTTACAAAAATTGCAAAAACACCGGGCTTTTCTCGCGTTCTGTACATTCCTACAGTAAATATTATTTTTAGCACCGCGTCTTACTACCCGTTCGGGTTATACGCTTTTAAGTACTAATTACGCTAATGGATTAAGAATTGGGAAGGTTGAATTAGAGGAAGTGAACCCGCATTTGCGTAGAGGGAGAGTGGAAAACCATTTAGGAAAAACCACCCCCACTTCACCCGACCGAGATTCGAACCTCGATCTCCCCGTCCTCGACAGTCGAGCTCAACACGTCCTACAGTAAGGAATATGGTTTTACTGAAGATACGGTGTATAACACATATTTTGTGTCAGCACTGTACACATTGCCTCCTGTTTAAGATCCAAAGCTTGATCTCTATTATCCGAGTAATAGCCGGCCCCACAACTTATAGCTTTGTTGGCAAAATTAGATCTTGTTGCATAATATATGATGAAGGAGGGGTTTGTATCTAACGTGCTGATCTTATGAATTCAGGTAATCTGCTTCTTCCTGCTTTGAGATCAAGTATTTTAGTAAAGCAGGAAGGAGGAGCAGATAACAGAAAATGTGCAAGTGAGAGGAGAAGAATGGGAGCAATTAAAGGAGGAAGAATGATAGATGTAAAGAGGAAGATGGAGTCATTTTATTAAACTTACCCGGTCACAGGCTGGAAACAGTTGTTGATGATGATGATGAGGAGGAGGAGATGGAGGGGGAAGGATGTAACAGAGGATGCGAATTACCAGTTTAGTTGTGTTAAAAATGTAAGACTGCGTATCACGCATGACGTAGTTTATACTAATTAGAAACACGTATTAATAAATATCACAAACTTGGCTTCCTTTCATGTAAAATTCAAAGTTTAAATACTGGTTGGATGCACTGTTGATGGTTTTTCTGGATTGATTTTAACTTTTGTTTTCTTCTTTTCGCTCTCTTTGGTGATATTATTGCATTCATTTAATATTCTCCTCTAAGCTCTATCCTTTAGATTACTGTAAGTCGTTGGTACTTTTGACACGCACCAGTGGATATAAGGGTTCTGGTACTCCTGTGACGTGGAGGTAAGATATATAATCACAGCCGAGAGTAAATGGAGTGGTTTTTTATTAATAGTTTCTTTCCATTAACGCAAATGGGGGTAATTTTTTTTTGTTTAATTATACCTTCTTCACCTCTATTGCATCATTATAAATGTGTGAATAGATTGGATACATAACAAGACACGGTGCAAAAAATAAAAAACTTTGGTATCTATATAACACATTCTACTTTTTAATTTAGAGAAAGTATTGTAATCATGTGTGTTAATATTATGTGTGTCCCCGAACTCCAAATATTGGGTTTTACCCTTCCCCTGCCTCTATGTCTGTCTGTCTAACCATTTCTATGTCTTCACCTGGAACTACAGCTGAAACGATTTTATGGATATTGTTGAAAAGACTTAATTTGTTAATTTGTGATTTTAATAATTGATCAAAAATTTAGGATTGTTGACTAAGAACTAATTTTTGAAAATATGAAAATATCTAAAGAGATTTAGTTTTAAATTATAAATAACACTCTGCACTCAATTTTATGAAAAATCATTCATGAGTGATATACTGACGAATGATATTAAAATTGTTAAAATATGGATATAACAGTTTGGTTCAAAATGGGTGCCGTATCTGGAGATTGGTTTACATTCTAAATAGTACTGAATAATTGTTTTCGGAGAAACATCCATTTAAGAGAAATTTAACGGTAAACTAGCTTAGAAAATGTATTTCCAAATATAATAAACTATATAAGAAAGTATTGGAATTGTGTCGTAATATTTATTATTTCAGCTGAACACACCCTTAATTTAAATCCTACATTTTCAGGGAGACGAGCAAGGGTGCTTGTGGCGACTGCTTGGGTCCTTAGCGCGTTGTTTTCTATCCCTATCATCATCTTGTACGAGGAAAAGTATGTGCAAGGTAAATACAAACATAATTATGATAATTATATCAAGCTTTAAGTTGGTATGGATCTGAATATGTCTTTGTAAAAATTTGTGTGGTTGGTTTTAACATTCAATGACAACATCTAGCTTAAGAGCCTATCCCAACCCATGGGTAGCGACTTGAATAAAGTTTGATTTTCATATGAAGGTCCCTATTTTAGCTCTAGAGAAGTTACTAAACATATCCTAAAATATCCACATGTCAGGTTTTGTTATCTGAGGCTGTACCTTTTGATATATATTACCATTACCTTTAAAATAAAATTATTAATATAGTTATTATTATTATTATTAATATTATTATTATTATTATTATTATTAGCACCGCGTCTTACTACCCGTTCGGGTTATACGCACTTACGCTAATGTGTAATGGTAGGGTTATTGGGAGATGAAATGAAGGACCTACAGTTTAACGTGGAATCCGAACCACGGTGGAGGCCTGGCATTCCCCACATTCACAAGATGTCTTGCCAGAGGTGAAGGAAGGGTTTGGTAATCAGATAAATCCTTGCCGGGACAGAGGATTGAATTAATATAGTAATCGCAATAAAAAATCATTGTAATTTCTAAATGTTACTTCCGGCTTGTGTGTGGTATATGGGCTAAAGTTTCTCGCGTCTACAGATAAAAAGGTCCTGAACTTTATCCTCGGTGCTTCCAGATTTTCTGTAAGGCAGGGGGTCTGGAACAGGGTCAACTCAGCCTCGTGAGGACAGATAAGTAGATATTTGAACGAAAAAGCTGTGGATCCGGTCTAGAAAACTGAGATTAACGGCTGTAGGGATGGTTGTACCGACCACATAACAACCTTTATTCACTTAAGTTGGCAGTATCTTCGCCGTCAGATGGCGGACTCTTGGTCAATACGGCTTGATTGTGGGCTGATGACATGGAGGTTTATTTTTCTTCAAGCCAAAATCCTTTTATACATGTAAGGACTCACATTGTGATGTGACTGTCTGTATTGTACTTTAATATTGAATCTAATTTAACAGTTAATCGGCCTTGAAACGGGCTTTTCAGGTGGGAGTTTAGGGGATGTGATAAAAGGGCAGTGTTTTTGCAGTTCTTATAGCAAAACATATTTTGGTAAAAATAAATAAAATAATATATTCCAATAGAAACATAGATTTTAGCTTTATTCACATGGTGGTATCTACAGTTGTTGAATATCTGTCATTAGCATAAGATGGGACTTTTTTTAAATGAAAAGAAAAAGTTGTATTTAATTTCTAGCACATGCTTGACATTATACAAGAAATATTTAGATTTCTATAGAAATAAAATTACATTATGTGCTTCTACTGTAGCAATACCTTATTTGGTTTGGCGAAAAAAAGTTTTGCTATAAAAACTACAAACACACTGCCCTTGAGTCACGTTCGATATTCTCACGTTAACAGCTTGTTTCAAAGTGTGTTGTTTATCGATTGCTGAAATATTTGTCATGCAAAATAAAAAACTGTGACTAAAATTTGATTAAGGAAGCCGTGCTTAAAATGTAAAACACAAAGCCAGATCAATGATTTAATTTTGAAGAGGAAAAACGGATAATCAAGTGGTCAGTATTTTATCATTAAATATTACCGTTTAAGAGTATTTGTCTTGTCCATAATGCATAAGATAAACCATCTTATGAATAAAAACTTTCTCTTTTCTCTCTCAGTTATGTCTAAATGTGGTGTTCTGGGATAGAAATGAGCCAATGGCATGAAACGGTGTTGCAAAATTAGTCTTATATTTAAGGGTAGATTGGCCCCCAAAAAAAACCAGATGACATTGTTCCCCAATAGTGACCTCAGAGATGATATCAAGTGTAGCCACATCAAGTATGATATTAGTATGTTTGTAAAACACCAGTCCTGTGATGAAGTGTTCAGTGCACCTGGCAATGAGTCTGGGGGGTCTTTGTTTTGATTCCCGGCTGGCATCTTGGTTATTTTTCCCAAAGGGGGAATTACCTCAAGGGTCACCATAGTTTGGTTGATTAGACTTAATTTAGGTTTAAGTGTTTCTACTGGCTCCACAACCCTCGGACTCACTATCACCTCATCTCATACTATCGCGACATGGAATATACTGTACATCCTTGGAAAGATGCACGATTATTATATTTGGACGTCCCCTGAGCAACGGTATATTAGTACTGGATAATCTTGCCACATGTTGAGCGACGAATAATTTAGCCCAGATGTGCAATATTATTATTATATTTAAAAAAAAATTACACCTGGACACGGGAATTGTATCTGAAACTTTTGGCTTAGCGTGACATTGCTCTACCACTGAGTTATTCAGGATTTGTCCCGTACTAGGGTCATTCTGCATTAAAATATGAGTCAAGAGTGATCCTGAGTACGTAACAAATCCCTGATAGCTCATTGTTATAGTACTGATGCCCCAAGTCAAGGTTCCTTGATTCGATTATCGTGTCAAGGTGATATTTTTAAAATTGTCTAATATTTCTTACTGTTACTTGATTGTGTGTGTGTGTGACAGGTAAATTGCAGTGTTGGATCGACTTCCCTGAACCGTGGCAGTGGCAGTTGTATATGACGTCAGTGGCGGTGGCGCTGTTTATTATCCCAGCAATCATCATCTCAGCTTGTTACACCGTCATAGTGGTGACAATTTGGAGCAAGAGCAAGGTGCTGACACCTACTGGGAGGCCCCGAGTCTCCAACAGGAGTGAGTGACTTGAGTATACGGTGGTAATGTCATCGTTACCGCAGTCTTATGATTTCTCCTTGGATTTCAAGTTGATATTCCTCCTTGGTGATCAAGTTATACAGACAAATGAATATCGTATTAGTTTGAATAGTATTCAACTATATTAATAAAATGTTTTTTTAAATCTCTTTGTTGTGACATTACGTCATTTCTACCACACGTAGAGGTATGAAATTTAAAGATTATTAGCCTCTGTGCATACACATTTTCTCCTTGAAGCAGAAATTTTAAAATTTCTATTAAATTTTATAAATTTATTTAAAACCGGTTCTGCAGAAATAAAATTAAGAGTTTTTGTATGTTTGAAGCAAAAAAAAAAAAGGGTTGACGGGGTTAGACCCGCAATTTATCACGTGTGTACACCCGGGAACGTCTGGTACTTCTGCTAGTAGATAATAACCCCTGTTCACGTTGTTTAAGACGTCAGTATCGCAATATATGTCAACAGTTTTATAAAAATACGCCATGAACACTAGATCGACTTCTTAGAATTTTAAGTTAAGACTAACTGGAATAAGTTCCTGAACAAAAAAAGTCTTGAACAGCCATCAAATTAAAACAGATTAACCAGTTTTAAAACTAAGTATGAGCCACTTCGGTGGCCTCATGGTCTTACGCTCTACTATCGTAGTGGACTAGACTGCCGATTACTGGGAGATCGTGGTTCAAATCTTGGTTGTGTGTACTGATGGGGGTTTTTCCAAAATTAGTTTCCAGTTTCCCTTCACGAAAATGTGGGTACACATTTTATAAATATAAATTTTCTAATTCTTAAAACCATTAGTGTAATTAGTACAAAAGCGTTTAAACCGAACGGGTAGTAAGACGCGGCGCTAAATAAACTAGGTACGCGCGCTTGGATTAAGGCATGTGTGAAGTGTGCCACGCACAAAGGCCCCCACCCACCTAGCAAATAAATCCCTATTACTTGTCGTATTTATTTTGTGATATCCCAAAATAATCTAGAAATTCCCTAATCGAAGGGCGCTGGTAGCCTGGTATTACGTGGAGTCCATACTATAAAATTAACGAAAACTTTGTTTTTGGCAAACAAAAAATACTACATATCTACAGACGACTTTTGACTTTTGACACAAATATAATAGTATTAATAATTAATATGTTTCTAGCAAAACTCACCATGATTTCTTAACGTTTGAAAAAATGTTTGTTTCTAAATAAAATCATCCATTTATGATTTAAATTTAAGATTCATAATCATTCATTAGGGAACTAATTTCTAAGGGCCCCAAGTTCTACTTGGCACAGGGCCCCCTAAAGTGTTTATCGGGTCCTGGTACATACGTAATTTACACACATATCTCGGCCTAGGTTCAAAAAATATCCTTTGTAAATTTAATTAAATTTGGCCCAAGCAGTTGACAGTTATCGTGAAACTAATATCTGGGCGTACAGATAGAAGACATTCCAAATGGTAAGGCTAAAACAGGGGCTCACTACGCTTGGTCAACTATAACAGTACGCGATTTACAAACTAGCTTTACCTTATTAAAACACATTCATTATAACTTTGCCATCATATCATCGCCGTGAAAAGGAATACTCCAATGGCATCAATAGTAATATTTTTAGGTTTACCCACGATAATTTAGGTTAACAACATAGATTATCTACTAGCTGATCTAAGGTGTCAAGAGACCGTAGGACCTTATTTGATTTTCAAAACAGAGATAAAGTCCAATTTCAATAAACAGTTATAAAAGTTACTTAAACAATGATAGTTCATACAATGATGAATTTGGTAATGTAATATTCGGCTATCACTTTTGATTGATAATATCAATATCTATAAATAATACAAATAACAAAATAAAATAATATCAATGTTAACTGCAAACAAATTTATATATTCTAATAATTACTTTCTTTCAGAACTATAGGCACTCACCAGAATGTATGATTATTCAAATAGACCGAGCCTACAGTTCAATTTTAACAGGAAGAATCTTGTCATGTGATCTTAAGCTTTCGCTCTTGAGACCTATAAAACCACACTAGTGATATATTAAAAAAGTTGTCAATGTATCTTTGTATTTTTTCTAAACGTTTTTTCCCACCGACATTCTTCTGATGGTGTGCAGCTGATTGTTTAAGCCCGGTCAACATTCAAGGCTATGTACAAAGTTTTTCCTAAACAGTCCAAGACTATTCAAACAGGATGTTGTTTGTGGACCTGAAAACTGTGAAATTATGTAAACAGCGTAGAGAAGGTATGTGTAGAATAAAAACTGAGGCCGACAGCATGTTTATCTGTGACCTGCACAGACACGTCGGTGTGTTTGGATACTCTCCATTGTCTTCTCTAAACATGTTACTCAGTTTTCATTCGCTATTGCTGCAGGATCAGTGTTTGCTGTTTTCTTTTTTTGATCAATATTTTTCTTGTTCAACGATGAATGATCTTCGTCGTCACCCGCCTCGGTGGCGTAGTTGGCTAACAAGCTAGTCACGTTGAGCTCGACTGCTGAGGACGGGGAGATCGAGGTTCGAATCTCGGTCGGGTGAACTGGGGGTGGTTTTTCCTAAATGGTTTTCCACTCTCCCCCCACGAAAATGCGGGTTCACTTCCTCTAATTAAACCTTCCCAATTCCTAATCTATTAGCGTAATTAGTACTTAAAGCGTATAACCCGAACGGGTAGTAAGACACGGTGCTAAATATTAATAATCTTCATCAATATTAATGTAAGTTTTTTACGGACATCCCTGAACTGCGGACTTAAAAAAAATTTGTTTGAAACTTAAATGGGAAAAATTTGTGTCCTTTTATTAGCCGATAACTGGACCATCTTAAACGTCATGTGTATTTAAGTCGTTTAGTTTATTTTATTTTTGCAAAACAAATTGCAAAAAGTACCAGACTTGTGCTTCCTCCGTGATTTATTCCTCCGAAATCAGTGGGAAAAATTGTGTTTAAAATTGTACAATATGGACAACCATGGACTGAAACATTTTTAGATAGTTTTTCCCTGAGCAGTCATAACTTATTATAATAGCGTTGCGTGTGAATCGAGATCAAAAGTTTATTCCAATAATTTTCCTTGCCTATATACAAGGAGAATGCCAGTACACTCATATAACGTTCGCCCGCATCAATGTGTCCCGTCCCGTCACAATAGTTTACGTCTCCAATAGCCAGCACCCTCGCGACAACCACTTGAGCCCACCCATGACGCAGAACAAATGCACGGAGGTTTAAACGTAGAGATGTAGAGCTCATAATCTCACTAATTACCTGGGACATACACTCGCCGTAATCCCACGTGATGTAGTTTGCTTTATCCTGGCGTTATCTGCTAATGGGTAAAGTTGGTGTACAGTCGTGTCCATTTATAAAAAAAAAATACTACAGGTTGTCTTATAGAGTGAACATAGGATCTTGATAACAAAAAATTGAGCAGCCTACAGTAAGATTTAAAATTTAAAAAACAGTCTTTTTTGCTACCATAGCGCTAATGTTATCAACGGAACGGTCTTTTTTTATTGTTGACTTTATATCCTCAATTAAGAGTAGATTACTGAGAAGTGATTTTTTTTGAACTTCGAATATTTTGAAAATGTCTCTAAAACAATGTATTTAGGTAGAGTTTTGGTTTAAGATTTTTCTTACTGATAAGTGACTTCCCTAAATTTGAAAAATCCTGAAAATGACTGTAATGATTTTGTTTAAAATGTATATTCAGGGAGTGTTTGACATGAGAAATAAAACTTTATACCTATTTTCCGAGGGAAAAAATAGTTTAATAATGGTTTATATACTATTGATTTTAAAAATATTTTAATATTTTAATGAATGGCTTAATGGTTTGTTAAAAAATTATATATGTTGTTTTTATTTTTACATTTTAAATAATTATATATATTTATTTTTCTTTAAATTTCATTTAATGGTAGTTTAATGACGACTAAGACTTTATAAAAGTAAATTATTTTGAAAATATCTATAAAGATTTTTGAACAGAAATTGTATTTGGAGACTACTTTACATGCTATATCATTTTGATTTTCTAATATATATATACATACATATATCACCACGCCTTACTAAGTAATTATATGCACTGTCAAAATCATAGAAAAATAAATACTAAAAGAAGTGTAAGACCCATTTGTTAAATATTTTGTTTCCTGTTATTATTAATATAAAATGATGGCTGTTATATCCACATAACTCTAAGCCCCTCCCCTAAAACTCCTCCTTACAACCTATCGCCCCCTAGAAAACTGAAAAGTCCCATGGTGTTTAACTGAAAAGTCCCATGGTGTTTGATACCACTCAGGTTGAGAAACACTGCCTTAGACCATACGACCACCAAATAGGGTCTGAATCTAAAAGAGCCCTCGAAATAGAAATAAACTGTTGGAAAGCTCACAGTGTATGTCTTGTTGCCTATGGTACTGGAACAAGTTTGTTTGATCGTAACCCGCTCTACAAGGTAATACATGTACTCGCCCACATCAATTAGCTTTAAAATGCAAATGACAGCCCGTCACCCGCATATGAGAATGGTGTAACAGATAGTTACGTATTAAACCATTATTATAATAAATTACCAGGCTCAGTGTATAATTTACAAATTATCGGCAAAGTGGAGCATGCAATTAATGTTTCAGTGGGCTGGTGTCATTTATACGCAGCTGCAATCTGGCGTGTGTATGATTTTATTTGTCATGTGTCCTCTTATTTTGCATTGGTTTTCCCTTCATGTAGGCCTAGGATAAATAGACCTTCAACATAATTCCTTGTTGGTTCTCTATTTAAATAGACCTATGGCACACATGAGCTTTGCCCTTGATAATAATTAACTAGCCGTTGTACTTATTACGATGATGAACCAGTTGAGATTGTAAACTCACATGCTCGTTTATTCATGTCTTCTCTATTTGGAATATTAAGGGCGGCATCTGATTGACGGAAAATATTCTTACACTTAGGTATTTGTTTTCGGGAAGGCAGGCCTGTAGTATCAATACCACTAAAACCATCCTTAATTATTTTTTTAATAATGTTGTAATCCTAATAAAAAGATACTTTATTTTTTTAAAGTAAGGCTGAATCTAGGCTCCTAGTGATTTACGTTGATCTCATAACTGTGAAGTATCTCATCAAGAATCCATGAAAACTATATTATTTATTCATTTTCATGTTTGTTTTTCATCAACTTTAAAACCTTAAATAAAAGGTTTAAAATCTATAAGTATATGGCAAGATTATATCTTCTTTATTTTTCTTCCCATCTACTTATTTGATATTAGATTAGTCCTCTATGACATGTTGTGCTGTTATTATTGATGTTACATCACCTTCAGGTCTTATTTGCTTAATATTATCTTAATTATGGTTGATCGTCCCACAACAAGATTTTACAATAAGTGCACAAAATTTTCACAACATTTCTTATAATATGTATTTAAAATAATACCATTTTTATCATAAATAAGACCTGAATATGGTGTATCAATAATAAAACCATCTAAACATGTCGTAAGAGTAGACTAAGCTACTAATCAAATAAGGAGAAGGGAATAAAAATAGAGAAGATATAAATTTGTAGTGTATTACTCTCTACCAAGTCAAATATTAACATTATTAAAACTATATATATTTTGATATACATATGTCTCCTTTAATTTTGCATGAGAAATATTTTGGAATAATAAACTACTTCTAGAATAACTCGGGATTTTGAGAACGTCTTTAACGTATTTCTGAGACCCTGTAGGTGAGATGGAAGGATACACGATAAAATATCAATGTGTTTGAAGTTTTCATAGAAAAATAATTATTTCGGCAAAATAAATCAAATATTTCTTCAGTAGAAATATAATCTTTAATTTTCTAAACATATTAATTTCAACTGTTCTTGAATATCTATCATGGGCAGATTAGCCACCCCAGTTCCCCCGATCGAGATTCGAACCTCGATCTCCCAATCCTCAGCAGTCGAGCTCTATATGACTAGCGCCTTAGCCGACTACGCCAACGAGGCGGGTATATGAAAAATAAAAGTTTAATTATGTAAATTTAAGAGATCTCTATAAAGAAAATTATGGCTTCAAACTCTGCAAAACAATTTACAAATATATATATACACTATACATATTTATAAAATCACTTAGCTTTTCCTATGAAGTGGGAAATGAACAACTATGCCGAGCAATGCCCTCGTATTTATTACCAATACACCACGCATTACACAACTGTCCATCTTATAGTATCTTCTTTATCTTAAGGGAAAATTCCACCTGTAAAATTATCCAATCTATCAGAACACAATTTTCATACTAACCGAACACTACAGCAATGAAAGGTAATGTCTATTTTATGCATCATTTTAACCGTGGGAGTCAACCCAAAGGTCCCGGGTTCAATTTACATGTATGGGTGTTATTTTTAAACTATATTATATTATTTTATTTTATTGTCAGCCCATCTTACTACCCATTAAGGTTATAATATAAGCAAATATACTAATTAGTCTTACGTGTCCGGGATGAGGAAAGTTAAATTTAAAGGAAGTGTACCCAATTTGCGTGGAGGGAAAGCCAACTTGTTGGATCGACATCTTGGATCCTCTTCTAGTTTTTAATCAGTACACACATTTCTGGCCATGGAGAACGATGTATTACTTGCCATTTCGTAATGTTGGCAGGAAGTATAATCTTGAAGAAAATCTAATAAAACGGGGAGGGTGGTTGAATGTTTTAAAAACCTTAGCTATTACAGTAAGACCAGCTTCAGTGGCCGAATGGTCTTGTAGCAATTATTGCTCCAAGTCAACAGAATGGGGACAGTCAAGTATAAACATCACTTACCCAATACCACTAATCTTGCCGAGCACCTCGCGCAACAAACATCCGACTACACAAACCACAAGCGAACAACTGCCAAGACTGAGCCAAGTTCCGCATCTCGCCACTAGAGACCGGCACCACCACTACCATGATCAATCCGCCCAACTTCAAGAAACGAGAAGAAGATGGTAACTGCCAGGCTTTGCCAGAATAATATAGAATGTTCTTCTGCCGGCGCGCCCCCTTCCTTTGTGCCTATCCTGTTCGATGAGTGTGCCATATAAAAGACCATCCGTCGAGGAAGACGTCACTCTTGGACTTGGCTGCGACCATGTAGGACTAAGCGTCGGCGTAACGGACATATTACGTTAATGTAAGAATAAAATCCAATTTCGGTTTAAATGTAAATTATGGGAACTAGTCAAAATTCTTTTTAGATCTTTTTATCAAATTTAATTATAAAGTATTTGCGTAAATCTTCGTCTTTGATTTACTTTATAATGAGAGTATTGTAAAGTCAGACATTTTCTGTGTTATTGATATTAGGCATTATGCGCGAACTTTATACTCAACCAATTAACTTTATTTGTTTCTCAGTAGTATTTAGGTTAGATGAGTGTAGTAAATATGAAAATTTGAGAGTGTTGTTAGATCAGAACTTTTCAATATTATCCATAATGATTGAAAGTCAAACATTTCAAAATTAACTTTATTTCGTCTCAATTGCAAATGTGGCATTTTGGGTTTGGTAAACATTAAGGTGGGAAAGTGTTTGAAATATGGTGCCGAGATTTTCAATATTAGTAGAATGGAGTATTGCACTAGATTATTATATATATCAACTTAACTTTATTTTTTTTTACTAGTTTCTCGATTGTTATTTTTAGGATAGTGTTGTTAATATCTATTTTGTGCCAAAATAGTAAAAAAAAAAACTTAAAGGGGTAATGTTAGGAAATATCCTCGATATTTATAATAGTACTATAATCCTTGTTTAGGACATAGGCGAAGGCTATTTTGAGTTATGCTAGTAGGTTATTAGCGTTAAAGTTAAATGGTATTGACATTAGGTATTTTTGATGGAACTAAAACTTTTAGTAACATGTGGCATTTTCGCAACAAGTTCAAAAATGTGTTAGTTAGGAGAGATCATTTACTGTACGACGTATGATCATATTAAATTAATGTTATGCATCAATATTTGTATTTACGTAATATGTTTAGGGTACATAATAAATAACGTAATGATTAGAAGGAAAAGAGTAAATATTTATGGAACAATGTTTTTATTGGATAGTATATATTTATGTTGAGAATGCTTGCTCACTCACGACTATTATATATATATATATATATATAACTGAACTATTAAATGCTCTTCAAATAATATGCTTATTATTTAATAAAGTTTGGCATAAATTAAATCTAGAAGATTCTAAGACTTGAATTTATTCTATTACATAATTACGCGATATTATCCCTATGTCTAGAAAAGGTGCGAGGGATTAGCCTTCAACCTTTTTATATATTAATATGTTAGGCAACCTGTGAAGGTGGACCGTAGTTTCCCGCTACTCACTAGAGTGAGTTGCGTGCGCTGGGGACATGCTAAATGTCCAGCATTTTTAACTCACAATAAATAGGATATTCACTCTACGCGCTCCTCTATATTCTATTTTATTTTTCTTTAACTGTAGGTTTTGTTTATATTTATGTATTGAATCCCTCTAGTTTGGAGCTTAGGGGTTACAGTCTAAGGCGTCACTATCATGTTAGACATGCCTGCTAATGATGGAGAGGTTGAGGCCTGAATCCCGGCTGGGTCTATTGATGATGTCTTTTCACAAAGGGTTTCCCATTCTCATTCCAAGAAAATGCGGTTTGATTACCTCTAAAATTCTTCCTTCCTAATCCCTAACTCATTGGAGTAATTATTAAATATGTGTATAACTTAAAAACGCGGTGATGAAAAAATAAATATAAAATATTGATTATTTAACTCAAGTGATCAGAGGAGGTAAAGTTCCAAAAAACAGAATACTTTTGATACATTCAATTGGTTTAAAATGTGTTGGCTTTGTTCCTTTCTATCACCACGAAACTATGTAAGTCAAAAAGTACAACTAATCTGAAAACAAAACACATGCGTCGCTAAGGTTAGAACCTGACTCGACTCGATAGCGCAAGCGCAGAACCTCCCAAGAAATCCTACATGTTGTGTTGGTTATCTCTTATCTACAACAATTGAGCCAACAAAACACAACATGTTGACACTGACCAGCACTCCCAGCTCCAAATATCCAACATAATCGACAAGTTTTGAATGCGTTTATATTTTAACACAACTTGTTGGGATCATGTTGCCCAACATGTCGTGTATAGAAATAAACTATGTTTTAGAGAGCACACTCAGTAGTAAGGCCATACAGGACGGAGCCGTTGATCTCGACATGGCAGTCAAGTCCAGTCAAGTGGATGGTCTGGTTGAGATGCTCAAATGGTACGTGTGTTTTATTTCCAGTAATGGTAGTGGGTCGATCCTCTTGAAAACAGGCTCGCTGACCACCTATTTGACCGTCTCGTATTGATGGGGAAACATGTATTTCATTTTGCAGGGCCATGAATATGGTATTTTATACCGAAACATGTCAGCCAGAATTTAATCGGGTTTTTTAAACGCTGATTGCTTAACCCAAGGAGTATGGGACAGAACAACATTAAGACTTGGATTCTCATTTATCTTTGCCTTTCGCTCTAAAACTTTTATCAATTTATGTTTTAACTTAAAAAGACACTATTCTCTCAAAGTTTTGATTCCATTTAACAACGGTCTCCATCATATAGACTTTAACAGTGTGTACTTTTATAAGTTATTGTGCTGATATTAATTATTTTAATATGGTGTTTATGTGTTTATTTTGACTGATGGTTACCAATTGGCTTACTATCTATTGTTATATGCATGGATTTATTTTAATCTACCAATTTATTAATTTATTATCTCACTTATCTCATGTTTGTTGTATCATTGGTTAACGTGTTTTTCAATATTTAAATATAATCATTGTGAACTTAAGATTAATTTTTTAATATTATTCTCTAATAATTCTTCTATTTATTCAGCCTATCATCTTTATATTGGAATCTTAAGTGGGGTTTCTAAGTCTTAACCATAAGTTTAGGAGGGTTAAACCAAGAAGAAGCAAGGATCAGTGAAAAAGGGAAATAACTTAGAGGGATTTGTAGACAAGTTTTGTACTGACTGCCATCTTGGTGGTTTGAGGTTTCTCCACCGGTCGTCACTGGCACTTCTAAATATACTGTGAACGGAGTTCATTCGAAAACTAGGTTTTAATGTTACAAGAACAAGTTTAAATTAGATTTTTTTTAAAGCACTAAATTACAAAAATAAACCTTCTCTTACAACCCGTATGGACTCTCCTTCTTTAATTACATTTTTACAGTAGATAATAAAGAAAGTAGAATTGAGATGAAATATAACCACAATTTGCATGAAGTGAGAGTACTAAATCATTTACCATTAAAACCTAATCTAACTGAGATTCAAACCCACCGTTGTGAGTTCACCAAAATATGCAATGTAAACATAATTAATAAAAATGCAGTTATTTTCTACAGGGGTCTTTTATTCCCATAAATCATTACAGTAAAATTGCTTTTTTTAGTTATGATTTTATTATTTGAATGTTTTCATAATGTACTTGATTTATTTTAATATATATTTTCAATTTTCTAAAACTGCTATTCATTATTTTATAACTTTTATTCTATGGAATTATAAATTCGAAAGTTAATTGCTGCACTTACATACTTTACTTACTTACGTACGCCACTCTCCCCCCTATCTTGAGCTAGTTCTATCCAGTCTACCTTGTTACTACCTATTTCTTTCAGGTCAATTCTAATGCTCTCCCTTCATCTGCGTCAAGATCATATTAATAACATTTATTTTACTGATTTTACTACCGTCCACAGTTCTTTTACCTACTTCGGTAGCTGCATGGTCTAATGCGTCACTCTCGTGTTAGACTAGACTGCTAATGTTAGGGAGATCAGGGTTAGAATCTCTGTTGGGTTTACTTAGGGTAGTTTTTCCAATAGTGTTGTCCACTCTCTCTATCTCTCTCTCTCTCCATGCAAATACTGGTACACTTCCTCTAATTTAAACTTTTATCATTCATAGCCCATTAGGGTAATTAGTAAATATGCGTATAGCCTAAACAAATAGTAAGACGGGGTACTAAAGAAAGATACTATTTTTATATTAATATTTATTTTAAATTTTTATTTAAGCAATTAGAAGATATTGATATTATATACGTGCACATAGTTGAACTAACTAAAAACCCCTTTTCAAAAATAAACCTTCACTTTCATCGTTGTCATAAATAATGAGTAAATAAACCAGTAATTTATTAGCTGCACAGCAGGACGTGACAGACCGGATGCTCTTAGTAAATATGTAATCGTAAAACCACCGTAGAATGGAGTCATGAATATTTACAAATTTAATGAGACGTCGTGGTTGTTAAATGGACAGAAGGCTATATTTTTCAAATCGTAGATGATACTGATAGTGACTAGTTTGTTCCGGACACATTAAACTATTGATTAACATGACTGAACCTAACCCTGGAGACAGAGTTTTGACCACAAATGGTCATAAAGAAGATGTTTTTTTAAATATTTGTTCTATTTTATATTGAGAATAATGCTTGAGGGACGCTTAGAATATAGAGGTATTTCCTTATTATGCCCATTTAAATTAGTTTTATACTATTTGGCCAACATTTATCCTGGACACCTTAACTAATAATAATTCGTGCCAATGTTTTAGGCTTCCTTAACACGTTAAAAAAATACTTACAGAAAAAAAAATTGAGACTACCTCTGAAAACTTTAATAAATATGTAGTCCACGTCGGTGTCCGCTTTGACTAAGGCGATACTCTCGCAATATACTAGACTGCTTATGATAGGGAGATCGCGGTTCGACCCCGTTCCAATTTACTAAGGATGGTTGTAAAATACTCGTATACATTCTCGGAAAGACTTTGCATCTAAGCGTGAGAGGGTTACGTTGGAAGGCGGTAGCTATTACTTCTGAAGCAGATATTTGTAAATCACTATTATGTTTAGCAGGAGGCGAGAATTTAGTTGTTAAAGGTATCGCATTTAATTTCTATTTCTAAAGTTCGTTTTTTATTTAATCATGTGAACTCATTACGAGTTTTGGTTCATATTTTTATATCTTTTTTGTTGTTGTTGTAATTTTGAAGTTATTTTTTATCATTTTAAGATAATTTTTAGATACTCAAAGTCAGGACCCTGGTTATTTGTGTCGTTTAATAGGTATTTATATTATCAATCAACAATGAAGGTCGAAGATCACATGACTTTATGTAAAAATTTGTGAGAATTGTTGTAGTAACTTTAATGACTGAGAAAAATAACTGTTCTTTCTTATCAGAATCGGACTGTACAAATAGATACAACTTGTTGTTTGACTAAGTGAGTGTTGTTCCAGATGATCATCGGGCTCTGAGGAATATTCCCGACGATCAAGATTCGAGGAGAGCTAGCTCACGTGGCATCATACCCAGGGCGAAGATTAAAACTGTG
This sequence comes from Timema monikensis, assembly GCA_902151445.1. NCBI lineage: Eukaryota > Metazoa > Arthropoda > Insecta > Phasmatodea > Timematidae > Timema > Timema monikensis. The sequence continues at coordinate 105,135 of CABFVZ010000257.1, read as the reverse complement.
AAGATGACTTTCGTCATCGTATTTGGTAAGCCCCGGCCTTACATTTGTTATCAAATAAATAGTCCTATTGGTATTCGCATGGCCTTAAAGGAGGAAGAATGATGGACGGATAAATGAGGATAAAGGCATTTTACTAATCTGACCTGTCATGGACTGGAATCAGTTGTTGCTAATGATGATTGAATTTTTTTATTTGTTTTTGTTATTATTATTATTATTATTATTATTATTATTATTATTATTATTATTATTATTATTATTAGCACCACGTCTTACTACCCGTTCGGGCTATACGCACTTACGCTAATGTGTGTGATTGTAAAGTGAAATGGAGGACCTACAGTTTAACGTGGAATCCGAACCACGGTGGAGGCCTGGCATTCCTTACATTCACAAGATGTCTTGTCAGAGGTGAAGGAAGGGTTTGGAAATAAGATAAATCTCTGCCGGGACCGAGGGTTGAACCCCGGACCCCCAGCACAGAAGTTTGACACCTTAACCTTAGACCACCAGTTTACCCACTTTTCTTTGTTATTAATATTATTTTACAGTCATTGATATTATATATTTAAAATGAGAGTCACGGATGGTAGTTACTTTGCATATAAATATATGAAAATTATTTTATCAACTTTAATAACTATAAACTAAACTGTATTCCTATATAAATTTAACTTTAGCTATGCTCCAATAGTTATAAGATATAAATTTTCTGTTTTAATAGATTCCTACCAATAACTATAGTTAATTCTCTGTATCAATGATACATTCATTTTATGAATAGCCACACTATTGGAGGGTATCACAATGACTTTAAAGGGGGCGTGCCCCTCTTTGCTTTCTTGTAGCAACGCTCCAGCTTGTCCTACCTCATCGTGTCACCTACAAAATAAGTAGGATACAAATATGTTTTTTTGTGAATATATTATAAATAAATGGTTTAACACGCTCACACATAATTTATCTTAAAGTATATTATATAGTATTAAAATATTCAAACTCACTCATTAGTTAACTAGAGCTTAGTAAGTTTTTTCTATGAATAAATAGACATATTTTTTTATATAACCATATGCAACATTCTACAAATATAAAATTTCATACAAAATTGTTATAGCCAATTTAGAAAAATATCAAATTTTCAAAAATCAGTCAATAGTTAACTACCCATAATATAAGGGTTATAATTACAGTCAAAAGGTATAATCATATAAACAACCAGTTTAAATGAAACCCATCAAACCGTTTTGGGTGTAGTCTCAGGGACAGAAAGGACTACAATACCTATTTTCAGAGCACACAACGCCAAGATCCGTCATAACCTCTAGGTCAACAATTTTCATTAATACAATACTTTAAATATATACAGGGTACAGGGGAAAAGGGAGGAAAGACCAATTTTAACTTATTGAGCTAGTGCTACCATCTGCTAGACAATAATGAAACCATTATAATGCACTTTATATTTTGGTTAAGAAAAGTATCTGTCATATTTAAAATATTTGAAAAAGTATTTACTGGGATTATTATGGGATTTGAGATTTAAAAGTTGTCCTGGAAAAAATGTGTGTAATGGTACTCTCCCCCTTTTTCACCTGTACCCTTCATTTGATAAAATTTGAATTGTATTGTTGTTGTTTTGTGTCCAGTGTTCGTCCTCTGTTGGAGTCCCTACATCGTGTTCGACCTCCTGCAAGTGTACGGTCACGTGCCCAGCACCCAGACCAACATCGCGGTGGCCACCTTCATCCAGAGCTTGGCGCCTCTCAACTCCGCGGCCAACCCGGTCATTTACTGTCTCTTCTCAACTCACATCTGTCGAGCTCTCAGGCAAGACTTAACACTCTCACAGCATTGATTTACAAACACCTGTTTCACAATTAATAGCTACCCCTTCTTAAAGCAACCCGCTTCAGTTTAGTTGCAGTGTCACACCAGGGATTTGTATTTTACAAATATACAGGCAAAGAGGTTACAAAGTTAATTATTTACCTTATCATTCCTGACAGTTGTGTGATGAAATATTTAATGTCTCGGTATTTATAAATTAATAAAATATTGATAGAATTAAAATATATTATACTTATTCAAAATAAATGCCTAAAAATGACTCAAGAATTACACAAACCTAGAATATACTACCTAAAAATCCAAAATGACAAAAAAAAGACCTAAAAATAGATTTACACAAACAGAATGATCATTAAAATAATACATGTACACGTTCCCGGCATAGATTTATCTGATTACCATACCCTTCCTTCACCTCTGACAAGACATGTATTAATCACAACTTGTGAATGTGGGGAATGCCAGGCTTTCATCGTGGTTCGGATCCCACGTTAAACTGTAGGTCCTCCATTTCATCTCACAATCACCCTACCATTATACATTAGCTTAAGTGCGTATAACCCGGTAAGACGCGGTGCTAATAATAATAATAATAATAATAATAATAATAATGAATGTTCAAGTGGGCATTGTTTGTGATGTACTGTACAAAAAAAAAAGATATGACCTAAAAATCTGGGCCATGTTTATTATTACATCACATTTTCTTTCAAGTTGGTACAATATATGTGCGATTAAAAATATCGATGGCAATCATTTCAAAGATATTTACCAATGAGCCATGAAAGTTTTCAAAATGTGCTCACCAAAGCTGCTCTAATAGTTAAGAGAAAAAAAAACCACATTTATGTTTTAGCCTAGCTGTGGAGTTTGTTTCTTCATATTGGATAATTATTATTACATTTTTAATTGGCTTACACGTATAGGTTAATCTTACACACTCCATCTTTTTATTTGAGAAAACCTTAAATCATGTTTTATAAAGTCCTACATATTTTATGAAAGAATTATTAATTCTATATTATTTTTATAAAAATATATTTGAAGAATCATCGAGGTTACTTAATATTTAGTTTATCAAATAACTTTTATAAACTAAATATGAAAGTGTCCCGTAGTCATAATTTAATAGGAAGAGCAATTGGAAAAGTTACTAAATAAACTTTCATGTATTCATATGTCAAATTGTTTTCTTGAGTTTTTATTTTTCACGGATACTATCAATAAAATAACTTTTATTTAGCACCACGTCTTACTAGCAGTTCAGGTTATACGATAATAACACTATTAATACAGTAAACTGTTAATGATTTTGGTAGATAAAATATGTTTGTATTTTATGAAAGGTTAATTATAAAAATACATTGGACTGTGGTTTGTAAAACATGTGCTGATATTACTTACTCTATGGCATTAGAGCTCAAAAGTTCATTGCCGCACTTAGAAAAGTAGGCCACCTATCCCTCTTGAGCTGATTCTATCCAGTCCAACTCATCACACCCTATCACTATCTAGAGATAATTCTAACCAGTCCAACTCACTACACCCTATCTTGAGCTAGCTTTATCCAGTATTCCTCATTTTACCCTATCTCTTTAAACTCCATTGTAATATTATCCTTCCATCTGCGTTTAGGGTCTCTTTCCAATGGGTTTGACAGTGAATATTCCGAACTAAGTTCTAAATTCTCCCATTCGCGCTGCATGTCCTTCCCACCGTAATCTACGAGACTAGATTATCCTAACAATGTCTTGTAATGAATTCAGGATATGTAACTCATCATTATGTAGCCTCCTACTCTTATCAGTACCTTCATACCATTTTGGACTAAATATATTCTTAACCACCTTATTTGCGAACACCCTACATTGGTTTTTGTCACGTGAAGTAAGAGACCACTTTTCACACCCGTATGCTGATGTAGTCTGTTAATTTTTTTTAAATTTATTTATCACCACGTCTTACTACCCGTTCGGATTATACGCTTTTATGCACTAATTACGCTAATAGATTAAGAATTGGAAGGGCTGGATTAGAGGAACTGAACCCACATTTGCGTGGAGGGAGAGTGGAAAACCATTTAGGAAAAACTACCCCCAGTTCACCCGACCGAGATTCGAACCTTGATCTCCCCGTCCTCAGCAGTCGAGCTCGACACGACTAGCACATTAGCTACTAATCCGTTAATTCAAAAGTTGCGTGTTAGTTAAACTACCACTCATAAAACATAATATAATAACTATCCTTATTTTGTTTCTCTCGTTGTTCATGTTCACAGGAAGGTTCCTCCGTTCAGTTGGGTGACCTCCCTCTTGTCCGTCTGTTTTCCCAGTCTCAGGGCAGGGGATGGTCAGTGTCTGAGGTACGGCGGAGACACCAGCTCCACCGTCACCGAGACGCTCACGCAGCAGTCGTCCCGGCGCTCAGCGGCAGCGTCAGTCCACATGGCCACGTCACTGCGGCATCACCACATGACGATCAAGGCGCCGTCCGCCACGGGGAAATGTGGCCACACCGCAATGTCCACTGTGTAGGAATGTGGCAACACCACCGTGCTCACGATGTGGTGCTTCGCGGTATAAGGCTGTACTGTGACAGTAGAAATATGGCAACATTGCAGTGCTCAGGGAGAAACACTGTATTGTGGTCAGTAGAAGATATGGCAACATTGCTGTGCTCAGTGATAAACACTATGCTGTGCCAGCAGAATATATAGCAACGTTGCTGTGTTCAGTGTGTAATACTGTTCTTTGACCGTAAAGATATGGCAATAGTGCTGTGTTCACGGGGCAACACTGTACTGTGACAGTAGAATATAAATGAGAACATTGTTGTGTTCAGGGTGTAACCATGTGTTGTGACAATAGAAGATATAGCAGCATTGGTATGTTTAGGGGCAATACTGTTTCAGATTAGTGGAAGCTATGGCAACATCGCTTGTTCAGGGAGCAACATTGTACTGTGACAGTAAAAGATATGGCAACAGTGAATTGTGACAGTAAGAGATATGGCATCACTATGTTTTCTATATTATGATATATTACTGCGATACTAAGGTGTCATTAGAGCAACACTACTGGATTTAATTAAATTGTGAAGTTCTTTACACGACTAAATGTATAGAGCCTTTTAACTTCCAAATCTTATTTTGGTCAAACTATCTTAAGGCAATCTACCAAAGATAATTACTAATAATATTCCACTTCTGAGTTCAAATTGTCTAGAGTGTAATTCTCGCAAAAGACTAAAAAGTTGATGATGGAGAGTGTAGGTGATTTTTCCTAAAGGATTTCCCAACACCCCTTCACGCAAAGACGTACATTTATTATAAACTCAACCTTCCTCATTCCTAACCCAATAATGCAAATATGCGTGAAACCCAGACAGATAAAGAAATGGGGTCCACAAAAAATATATATAACTAAGCAGCTTAATGCTTCACTCCCTGAATTAAAGAGGCAGAAAAAAAAAATCCAAGTATTGTGTTATATTTGACAGTGAATATACTTGAGGAGTGTCAACACTGTTTAAACATTTATAATTTTAAGGTTTTTATTTCAATACTGAAAAAAACTATAAGTTTATACCATATGTTATTTTCTGGGCAAAAGAAAGTATTAATTTATGTATTTATTTTGGAAAGAACTTTCATTGCAGTGCTCTTATATAATGTTTTGTTTAGCAACAAAACGCTCCTTAAACGTTCGTGGATTTAAAAAAAAAATGGTAAAGTCATCGTAACAATGAATTATCTCATTCAAACAAACATCTTATAAAAACCTTAGGGAGTTCAATTAAATAGCAGAATCGACATTTCCACTATTATAATAAACTATTTAATAACATGCCAGTAATTCCTGTTTTAGTTTGATATCAACGGAATATTGAGAAATTTCACTCTATGTCAAAAATCATGAACATCAAACTAATCTTTTGACAACACAGTGTAAAAATATGTTTATGACTATCAGATTAAGTGTAGGCCAAAATTCTAGGGAGGACATCTTATTTTAGTAATCTACTAGAGAAAAATTGACAAGAGAAAAGTAACACACCTCAATATTAATTTTTTTGGTGACCTGGTGGTCTAGGGGGAAGGTGTCAGACTTCTATGCTGACGGCCGGGGTTCAATCCTCGGTCCCGGCAAAGATTTATCTGATTACCAAATCCTTCCTTCACCTCTTCACCCTACCATTACACATTAGCGTAAGTGCGTATAACCCGAATGGGTAGTAAGACGCGGTGCTAATAATAATAATAATAATATTAATTTTAAACATGGACTTGTGTTAAGTGTGTGAATCAGGTTTAATTGGTTTTTTATATATAATAAAACCATATAGACGAAAGAAAAATTTTCTTCTAATGTGATAAACCTTACTATAGTGACTGATAAAATACAAGCAAGTTGTCTTGAGGAAAAACAATGTTTCAACAATCTAGATCTAAACCAGGGATCCATGTTTCTAATCATAGTTATTTTGTGTTTCACATATTCTCCTAAATATTTTGTTGTACTTGTGTTCTGAAATAATGTATATTGTAAACAAACATTGTGTACATAATACTAGTATGTTTGTTGTGGTTGGTGTAAATAATTTCCTAAAGTTATAAAAAAAAATTGGTCAACCAAGAGGAAATCAAAATATTATTTCTCCGTGCATTACAAATATTTTGTGTAAATACATCAATAATGTAGTCAGTATTATATCACAATAATATAGGTTTGCATAATGTATAATTGTTTCATGTTGTCTTAATTGTTTGAAAATATATTTAATGGCTGCATCATCAAATTAATAATTTATTCGATAATACTTCCTTAGTGCCATTTCATTTTTTAATATTTATTGATGAGTTTTAAACCCAAAGTTTGGTTTGAAGTGATTTATGTCCATCTGTAGCTGGGAATGCAGTCAGCCCTTCGGCTGGCTAGTGCTACCTACACCATATGGTAGAAAGCACATGTACTAGGTTCAGAAAGTGCGGTGGTGCCTTACGCACTGAAATTATAAGAGCAAGAATGAAAGAGTTTACTGATTTTTTGGAGGAAAGGTATTTTCACATAACTTCCAGTAATCTTTTACCTGCCACAATCGACATGGGACCGACGGGTTTACTTCCCCTCCGAAGGAAGTTGTGCTAAGGATTTTTATCACTCAAGAAAAGCCGCCGAACTTGGCTGGGTTTGAAGCCATGAACATCGGGTCCTGAGGCCTTACCCCAAATACACATCGATGGACTTGTTTATATTATAATAGTATAAATATTAATAATTATTATTCAGATTAAGATGAAAAGGTAATAACAATAAGTTTATTATAAAAATAGTATTATAATGTTTAGCTTTGTGTAAAACATTATTCCTTATGTTAAAGTGATTCAAAATTTATTTAATTCCAAAACTAACAATTTAATAAAGTTAGTATATTTTAATTAGTATGAATTAAAAATAATCGAAATTAATTAAAACTCAGTATATAATGAGGTAAATTCTTACAAAACTGGCTGTTTAATTACCCTTAACATTATTATGAATGACACCATTCCTAACAAAATTACTTAAATCACAAGGTTACGAGTAAAATACAATTACTTTATAATACATTTTTAAACAAGTATATATATAAATATATATATATAAATATATATATATATAAATATATATATATACATATATACACACACGTAGATGCCCATAAATGGTGATAAGGGAAGCCTCAGCACCCCTTATAAATCTGCTATGTTTACTTTTTTTTTTTTGTTAATTTTTGAGAAAAAATAAAATTGTGATTTGAAATTTGGGATTTGGCTGCAATTTGGTATTATCATCTTTGAATTACCAATATCCGTGTTAACAGAAATATACATTATAGTTTGTAAATTTCCTTTCATTTCCTCTTCAACAGCTTTCTTTTCATTTTATTTTCTTCAATAAACTTGTGGAAAACATAATGTTTTTTTTTTCAATGGGTATAGTTAGGAATAAGTTTTATTTTTTCTCAATTTTATATTAAAAAATATTTATTCGAGAAAAGTTGCTCTAGAATCCCATATTACACTCAAAATTATGTTCAGATGTTCTTAAAATCCCCCCTCAAAAACCCCAAGCAAACAAGGTTAAATTCCTGACAATCCCTCTCTAGGAAAGGGAGGGGTTGCCACACAAGTGGCAGAAGGGACTACAAACCTCCCCTCACTTGGTAAACACTCATGGCCACCCTTGTATCTACATTCACCATTAGTGTAACATATTTCAACAAATTTGTATGGACACATCCATAAAAACATAATTACAAAGCACTATAATAAAAAACCATGGACGAGATACCTTAAATCTAATACTCTTATTCCGAGGGATATCAAATTAGTAACAAACATTAGTAGAGACGTCAGTTCTACAATATATGTCAACATTTAAAAATAAATGGTACGGAACTTTGCAGGACTTTATCGCTATATTGTTTAAAAATGGAGATATTAACTCAAAATTCATAATATAATATACACTAGCGAGCCCGGGAAAAAATTGCTCTATACATACGTAAAACAAATTTTTTGACACACGGTTCTAAATTTTATAATTCTTATTTTAAATAATTAAATGTCTTCATTTGGCTATTTGGACCAATAAAAAATATCGATATTTTTGGGTCCCCAAGGGTCAACACTTTGTGCTAAAATTTTGACTTCCAGTTAAAAAAAATCGGAATTTTTATTATAGGATGCTCATTTTATAGTTATCTCATTGTATTAAATTTATTTTTTATAAATTTTTGACAAATAAAATAGGTAATTATTGACTATTGAGTCTAAAATGAGAGAGATAGATCATTGCTGTACCAGGAGAGGGCGTGGGGGGCGTGGGCTCCCTTTTAAGAAATTAAACCAATTAAAGCAATGTTAAAGTCACTACTAATTTTATTGTTACGTAATACTATCTCACTAACTAAATTTCATTTTTTTAAATAATCATTGGTATTATTATTAAATGATTAATTTACGGTAATTATTATTAATACTCAAAACAATCACATTAGGTATTAAAATGGTGAAAATAGGAATTAATGAAACTACCCAAATTTAAGTTGCGTGCCTCTCACCTAATCCTGGATTTGCCCTTGTTCTGTACAAACATTTCCCCTAAAAGGTTAAAGGAAAAACAACATTATTTCCTTGAAAGACTTACTCATTTGCTTACTCTAGTCTATGTCTAGTCAATTAGAAAATTATTGCATTTCAACTTAAGTAGTATCTCTTCACAACTAAAGCTCACAAAATGGTATTAATATATTTGCCAATATCTCACCAACTATTGGTTTTATTAAAATATATATCATATAAAAGTTTTTTATTATTAATAGTACTACAATTTTTTGATGATACGTTATTTAATATTTCAAATAATCGTGGAGATACGGAAATTTGTCCTTGTGTAAAATACACTAAAAGTCATTTTAATGAGAAAATGAAAATAACCAATATATTTATAATCTTAATCAACGTCTAAGTACGAATTTTAATCAAAATCGTTATATCAAATTTTAAGAAAATCGATTTTTTTTTTCTTTTCGCTTTCGCTCTCTATCAAACTACTCTTAATTTTAAAGTTAATCAGACACTATAGACGGCACTGCAAAATCCACTTTTTAGTATTCGGGGGTTATGAGACACGTCAACATTCATCAACATTTCGGTTTTTTTTTGTTTTTTTTTTGTTTTACCGTCGCAATACTTCACCTTGAGTGTTCGAAAAGTTAAAATAAATATATAATGCGAATAACTTGAAAGTTATTGGTTTTATAAAATTATGATTCTAATAAAGATTGTTATTATAAATAGATCTACATATTAACGAAAATAAGCTTCTCGGACCACTAGGTTGATTACAAAACTTTTTGTTAGTATAATTGTTAACCAATGGACTCTCAAGTTAGCTATTACAACGTCTATTGAGACATGGAGTTGTTATAAAAATAAATTAAAGTAGAATTCCTGCGCTCATGTCTATGTTATTGTTTGTACGAAATTTAGTTTATTAATCATAGTAATATTTTCTATTTAAAAATTTGTTATAAGATGTTTATTTTAAACAAGCGTGTATTTTAACGCTATTTTTTAAGCTTAAAAGTCAATAACTGTCCAAATTGTAGTTACAAAGCCAATGTTTGAATAATTTTAAATATATAAACGAAATATTTAAAACAACTTAAAATATATTAAATTAAAAAGTATATATAAAAAGTCAATAATATCTAACATTGTAAAATCAAATTAGTTAAGCCCTAACATAAAAATTACGTGAGATTGTAAGAATGGGCCTAGGCTAGTCCGTTATTAGCCTTACGTCAAATTAAAGATTAATATTGGTTTTAATATAGCCGGTGATAAAATATTAACATAATTAATTTAATAGGACTTTGTATTATAAATATATAACAAAATTAGTTAAGCCTTTTTTAAACAATATGTTTTACTATTTTAATATAATTTTTAAAATACATTAATACTTCTCACGTGATTAACAAGAGAGATTTGAGAAGCGCTGAAACATGTAGGCCGGTTGCATTGTCATAAAAAGTACCGAGCTGCTTGTTTGAGTCACCAAGGTCATACCCGCACCGATTGGCGCGTGTACATAGGCCCAGGTGCTTGAATCCTGGCTGGTTATATTACTATATTTGAATCCAAAATGGTTTCTCACTTTTACTTCACGCAAGTTCGGGTATATTTCCTATAAATATTACCCTTATCATGCCTAACCAATTAGTGTAAAATATGCAAATATTCTGGAAGGGTTGGAATACACGGGTCAATGTTCAAATGGGTGCACTGGGGTACTTTTACTATCCCTCCTATTCGTTACTGATGATGTGAATATTTTATACCATCCTCTTTGGTGGCCGCGTGGTCTAACTCTCGTATCAAACTGGATTGTCAATGAAGGGGAGATCGAGGTTATAAATCTTGAACGAGTTTATATAGGTTGTTTCTTACAAAATGGTTTTCTACTCTCCCTCCACACATATGCAGGTACATTTGCTCTATATAAAACCTTCCAAATTCCTAAAACCATTAACGTAATTAGTTCATTAGCATATAACTTAAACGTGTAGTAAGTCGCAGTGCTAAGAAAGAATCTTATAAAGGACACGGTGACCTCAACACTTGTTAAATATCTGTCAAAGGGTGTCCTGGAATTAAAAACCACTTTTTTTTGTTTCATTTACAAGGTTTATGGTCTACTGCAGCTATACTCATCTGTTGATATCACCATGTGAAGAAAATTTAACTCTGTTTCTATTGGAGCAGTATTTTATTTATTTAGGCCACAAAAAAAAAGTTTTGCTATAAAAACTGCAAAAACACCGCCCCTAGCTCGCAACCTCTACATTCCCACTTTATCCTATTGAATTAAGCCATTGATAACCTTGGGGATGAAATTAATATTGTTTATAAAATCGAATTCCATACCATATTAAAATCTCCATACTATATTTCAGAAGAATCGTATTTATGATTTTTATATTTAAAGCAGAAAGTATTTTGGTTTCCAAAGGAAGGGGGGGGATTCATCCCAAGGGTTTTCTAGAAAGTTTGTGACAATCATTTAAAACCATTTTCAGTGCCTTGACCCTTCCAGACCCCCACCCCCTCCACCCCTCCACCCCAATTCCTTATTATTTTTTTTACTGTCATGAAAATAAAGAAGAGTCGTATAATTTTACTACTCCGAGTCAGGATTTTCTTTTACTATCAATTCAAATACTACGTTTTGTTTACCACAAAAGTTCTTTATTGTGTGATATTTACATTTACAGTTGGCGAACAAATCAGTAACGTCGAGATTTACATTTAAATCGTTTGTACTAGCTACGTATTAAATAACTTTTCTTTAAAATGGAAATAATTTTCTTGGGTATATCGAGCATAGAATATTTCCACGGAAATAAACACGTGTACAGGAAATCAATATTAAATAGCTAACGAAAAACCATAAACCACATCGGTGATCACATTGTCTAATGCTTCCCTCTCATATTGGACTGGACAGCTGGTGACTGGGAGATCGTAGTTTGAATCTCAGTCGGTTGTACTGACCATGTTTTTCCCCAAATAGTGTCTGGTTTCCTACTCTCCCGCTATGAAAATATGGGTATATTTCCTCTCAAATTCAACCTCACTCAACCCTACTCCAATAGCGTCATTAATATCTTAGTAAAATCATGATATTAATAATAATAATTAGCACCAAGTCTTGCTACCCGTTTAGGTTATACGCTTTAAGTACACTAATGGGCTAGGAATTGGGAAGGATGAATACAGAGGAAGTGAATTCATATTTACATGGAGGTAGAGTGGAAAACCATTTAGAGAAAACCTCCCCTAGTTCATCCGAGGGAGATTCGAACCTCGATCACCCCATCCTCGGCAGTCTAGGTCAACATAAAACTTGCGCGTTAGCTAATTACTCCACAGAGGCTGGTAATATCTTAATATAACCCGAACGGGTGGTAAGACGTGGTAAAAAAAAATTATAAATGAATACATTATTTTGGTTGTTCCATGAGGATTTGGATTTTCTTCAAATAGCAATCATATATGTTTCGAAAAGATATTTAACACCGAGAATATTAATGTTGTATTCATATGTGACCACGACCATTTATGTGTGTATATGAAATAAAAACTAAACTATAATATGGAGTTTAATAAATCAATCATTTACATTTAATAAAATATTTAATTAACCATACTATGCACGTTCGTGCAGTTGTCAGTGTACTATTGGCAGCATAAAGTCCTCCTTAGTCAAAGGTGGCTGAGTTATCTAATAGCTAGTGATCCAACTTATGTAGCTGACGATTCTCACCCGTCTATCGCAGATTCTGCTTCAAGTATCAGTGAAGAATGACTCTAGTCAAGGAACAACTCCTGGGTAACTCAATGGTTTGAGCATTGAAGTGTTAAGCCAAAGGTTTAAGGTTCGATTCCCGTGTCAAGGGGTCATTTTTTAATTTATAGAATAAAACGAAATAAATATTTAATATTTACTTTTTATAAAGGGACCCGAAAAATGGTGGGGGTTGTAGTAACTTAAAATCTTTCACTGTCTTCCTGTCCACAAGAAGTCTTGCCTGTAGCGTCTTTCATTGGGCAGGAAAATGTTGTACAAACTTTAGGTAAATGAATGATTCCTTTGAAAGAGGACGCTACAAGTTCGGAAATAAGATGTTTTTAAGCCTTGTCGTGGGACTCTTAGTTCTGAATAAAGACGTGGCAATATGTATATGTATGTACAGTACATATATGTCAGAGTCACACAATTTATCACTGAGCTATCTCGTTGGATGATTCATGTGTTAATCAAGTTAATTACTTGCTTAAAATGTGTGTTGCACAGGCTAAACACCGAAGTTGGTATTAGATATGGATAAGTTAACTTCGGTGTGAATGAAAACTCGTCGTCTAACTTCTGGAAGTCCACCTGAGTTTAGGTTTGAACAGACAATTTTCCATTAAACATAGAAATGTATATTGTACTCACCCCTAAGGCTGTCTGGATCATCAACAGTTCCACCGTCATCTGTGAAGCCTAGGCAGAACAGAAGAGGCGTACTGGGGAAATGAGGAGTGAAGTAGCTTCCCCCTGCTTTCCTCGCTGATCCAGAAGGTACTATTGCACACCAGTCTACCAAGCATACACAAATACATACACTAACTGTCCTTACGAGTGACACAATTTCACTCCATTCATCACAGGGAATGGCTGTACATTTGACAGTTATTACTAGTATCGTTCATATCTCTGTCACTTTCATATTCGTTCGAGCTATAAATGAGACTGAGACATATAACTGAAAAGAACAACTTGGTCTAGCTCATACAATAAGCAGGGTTGTTATGTTTAAAACACCTTGTTTAAAACATGTTTCAAAACTTAAGACTTGTTTAAAAAAGATTTGTTTGAAAACATGTTAAGCAAATGTTTTAAACGTGTTTTTTAAAGTATTCAATTAAACAAAACTACAATGAAACAAACGTTAATACAACTTCTAAAGAATAAGTTTTCAACATCACAACTTCTATGTAGTAGTGATGTTGTAACTAGGCCTAGTACTCAGAATTAAGAAAAAAAACTTTACATAAGCTAAAGGATAGGTTGTTTTAAACATTTTTCTACGGTTACAATATTTTAAATGTACTAAAAATGTTAACTAAATTTAATCAAATCAAACATTTTACTTTTATAAAATTGTTGAGGCTCTACTTTAAATAGTATATCAGAAGAGTAGCTTGTTTATTTACTATTTAGTGCTCGAAAAACTGCCGCAAGTTTAAATGCTTTTTTTTGTACATAATTTATTTCTAATTTTCCAACGTATGAAGCCAAAGGAAGAAAACAGCCGTTCAATTCCCGCAGATGATGCTAATGCACTGTGCAATTGCTTGACTAAGTTAATCACTTTTGAGCTCATACTGTTTTCTAGTGCTAGTCACTTTAAATCTTCTAGGACATATTTCAAAAAAATATAATCTTTGAATGGAGCACATCTTTCTCGATATTTTATTATTTCCGCTATTAAAATTGGGTGATATAAATCTATATACTCCATAGCAATATCAAATTGCTCTTACCTAATTTTTATTCCTCTAAACCATGGATCCAAAAGGTTTGTTAATAAAATGGTAAGGTGTCATTGTCATGTCAAATCGTTTTTGAAAGTGTCTAGATTCCTTTTCAGTTTCTTTTTTCGACTTCAAACTCTGTTAGCAAAGCCAGACATATTTCAGCTGCCAATGGTGCTTGTATCACACTGTACTTTGTGTAAAGCAACAGCCATTTTTTTAAACTTTACCGAGTAATCTTGAGAATTTGCTTTAATATTCATACTATTAATTCTGGAAACAAAATGTACATCAATTGCGGCTCGATTATCACCACAACATTTGAACAAATGTGCCAATTTTCAATAAATCACTTTATGCAGTCAGCCAGTGTATGCCAATGAACATCCCAAGGATGAATAAGTGATTTTCCACCAGCTTGTTAGTACTTAACCGAAGGAAAATGTGAAGTTTTGAAATATTCTATTATTTGGTTATTAGGTTCTTTAATCCCAGGAACTTCTATGGAATGTGCAAATAAAGTTACCAAATGCGCAGAACATCCGTATGTTATTATATCTTATAAACCATCACTGTCAGATTTTTCCCAGCTCATGTCTCATTTTTGCCATATTAGCATCGTTATCTGTCACAAAACTATAAACTGTGAATCCATATTATTTACACTTTGTATGGCACTTTCTTCTATTAGCAACAAATATTTTTTTAAACAATATAGATCACAATATTCTTTTTAGTAAATAATTAGTTGTAATATTGTTTGCCATTACAACTAATAAGTTTTCTCATCCTGTACTAGTACGAGTGGTTCTTTACTCATTGAATGAGTATGTCTACTCTCAAATAGAGCTAAACAAGAACTGTGCTTTTTGCAGGTGGAAGTACAAGGGCCCCATTTTAAGTCTTGACACTGTTGACAACATTTCAACAACACAACCAAACAGTGATGACAAAGTGATACCGAGCATTCCACCCACATTGAAAGAATACTTTCAATGAAATATAAAAGATAATAAAAAGTATTAACTAAACAAGTGAAATGAGTAAAGAAATAGTTAGTTCAAAATAGAAAAAACTTTTATATCAATACTACACACAAACAAAATATTATAAAATACAAGTCTGTATACATCTATGCTGAGTTTTCTTCAATTGGAAGAGGGAATAAATAGTCTTATGATGGCTTTCTTCAGCGATCCACCTGCAGTCCTGAGAGTGACCACACGAACGATTCCATCTGTGCCAAGATGTAATTCCAGTACTCGACCCAATTTCTAACTAAGCTACGGGGAATAGTCCTCAAGAATGAGAACCAATGTTCCCACTTGAATGTTGTGGCCATGTGTTCTCCATTTGTTCCGTTGCTGGAGTTCGGCTAAGTATTTTTGGACCACCTGGCCCAAAATTGCTGAGAAGGTTGTTGCACATGCTGCCAGCGTGATAGCAGATTCATCTGAAGTGATGCCAGGCTTGAATCAGGAGTGTTCACCAGTGAGTTTATAAAAAATAGGAGTGGGAATAAGAACGGAAAGGTTGAAAGGATTACTGGACAGTGGTGTTAAAGGACGGGAGTTTAGACACGCCTCTGCTTATGCTAAAATCGTATATAGCTCCTAATATGTAATCGTAGCATTTCTTAAAATTCTGTTCAGAATATATTTGACCAGCCTAATTACTGATTATCATAAGCCACCGAAATGTGGCGCTCTTGGGGTTATAAAATGCCATTAAATGTTGTATTTGGCTAGAGTGGATGTCACTACCGTTTGATGGCCATCAGAAGTAAGTAGATTGTGTAGTTCCAGAAGCTCATTGTTTGCTCCGACAAAATTGGTATCGTTATCAGAATAAATGTGAAGACATTTTCCTCGCCGTGCCATGAATCTTCGCAAGGCTGCTAAGAATGATTCTGTAGTTAGATCATTCGCTAATTCAAAGTGAATAGCAAAGAATATATAAAGAGCTATGTAACTATTTATTTTCTTCGCACCTCTTCTTCTGACTTGTAGTATTTGTATTGGACCACAATAGTCAATTCCTGTACGTAGAAATGGAAGAGAAGATTCTACTTTGCTCTTGGGAAGTTCTCCCATAATTTGTTGTACGTCTCTGGGCTTTGCCTTGAAACATCTAATGCAATTCTGTACAATCTTTCTACAAAAGTTTCTACCACTAAGTGGCTAATACACTTGTCTTAGCGCACCAAGCATTGCTTGTGGCCCAACATGAAGTTGTTTCAATTGTTCTTTGCTGACTAGTAATTCTGTCAGTTTGTATACGTGAGGTAGTACAATTAGATGTTTCTGATCTAGTGTGAGGTTGAATTTTTTTAAATTTCCACCCACTCTGATGATTCCATTGTTGTCTAAAAAGGGCTCAGGGAATAAAATTTGCCCTTTTGACTAACTTGGTAGTGTGAACTTAGATAAGAAAGTTCTTTCTGGAACCTTTGTTTTTGCACGATTTTAATTATGGTTGTTAGTACTAACTTGGTTTCATTCACTGTAAGTGATCCCTTTAGACGTGATTTGTTAGTATTTCTGGTGTTGTAAATGAATCTTAAGCAGTATAAAACTATGTTTAAAAGTCTATTAATCGATGAAAATGTATCAATCAACGTACAGTCTGGAATTATGCTGACAAGCGTGGGGTTATTATTTCTCTTCTCTAGCACCTTTTCATTTGAAACTTCTATAGAGCAAATAGGCTCCATCCATACGCTAGAGTCCTGGATTAGCCAATATGGACCATTCCACCATAAACTCGAGTGAACTAAATGATTAGCTGACAAACCTCTTGACACAAGGTCAGCAGGGTTTTCATGCGTTTCGACATGTCGCTCATTTTATATTTCAGTGATTTCTTGAATTTTGGCAACTCTGTTTGCCACGAACGTATTTCTATTTGATGACGGTGATGCCAACCTTGATAACACAATAGTCGAATCTGTCCAGTAGAAACAGTTGGTGAGGTTTTTGCTAAAGGTTACCAGGGTACGATGTATAAGTTACGCCAATAGTAATTCTCCACATAATTCTAGTCTTGGCAACAGAAAAAATGAGATAGACTGTACCGCAACCTCTTGAGTCTGTGCTTCTTAAATACAAACATACTCCATAAGTAGACTCCAAAGCATCTGAAAAACCGTGTATCACCAATTGGACGTTTGGGTCACCTGCTAGAATTCTTCTGCTGATTTGCATTTTCGATACTTGTGAGCGATAAAAGGCATTTTTGCCACCTTGAGTGCAAACTGATTGGGACCAATTCATCCCAACCCAAATTTAGCTGCCACAGTTCTTTAAGGATAATCTTTGCCTTCTGGATGACTGGTCCAATCAACCCCAATGGATCAAAAATATGAGCTGTCACCGACAATTTTGTTTGTTTTGTGACTCAAGTTGCTGCGTTTTGTGACACGTTGTTAACTGAGTACTGAAAGGTGTCACGCTTTGGATTCCAAAGCAGACCCAATGTCTTGATGATACTATCTTGGTCAATTCTAAGAGTCTGATTGCTCTCTTTATCTTCTGGAGGAATTTTGGTCAACAGCTCTTCCTCATTAGCACACCATTTCCTTAAATGAAATCCACCACTTTTAAAGGTGTTGTCAGATGATTTTGAAGGGTCACAGATAGTTTTTTCAATGGTGTTCATTGCTGACACAAGGTCATCCACGGATAAGTCCTTCTTTACCACCTCTGACACCATGGGATAGTGGTCTTGTTCGTCTATTTCCAATTGTTTCTAAGTTCATGTTGCTAAGTATGGTGCACAAGCTATTCCATATGTTACCTTCAGCAAGCGATAAATTTGATGAGGCATGCTAGAATTATCACTCCAAATAATCTTCTGAAATTCAATTGCGATGAATCCATTTTGATTTGGCGGTACATTATTTCAATGTCTGCCGTTAGCACAAATGTGTACGTTCTGAAGCGTATGATAAAGGAAAATAGATCATCTTGACAGTAGTTCCTCAAAGTTCTTTGAATTGTCTTCAAATGGCATTTTAACAATGTATCTTCCTTATGGTGTCCGAGATATGTTTTCTTAAAAGTGTCTTTCACATTTCAAGTCATCACCAGAGTATTCGTGTGTAGCATTCCATTCTTCAATCTCCCAAAACTTCTTAAGCTATAAATCAATATTGTGTGTAAAAACAAAATGCCAAAATGTTGCTGGTGATGAACATTCGCTAAATACCTTCCCTGATACAATCCAACCTAAATTTGTGTTTTGTAAGATGGGTGATTCGTTGGAAAGTTAACTTGACCTACGCTCATCAAATCCCAAAGAGATCTCCACTCCAAGCAAAATATTGATTTTACATGGCTCATAGAATTTAGGATCAGCTAAAGTAATTGTTGATTGAAATGTCCAAGAAGATAGATCAACAAGTGTGGTAGGAAGCTGTTCCATAATTTCAGGTAAAACAAGGAAATCTAGATTCGATTTGTAGGCATTGAATATGGATTTTATGGATGTGTTGACGTTATATGTAGCTTCATTTGTAGATGAATTTATACCCGTAACATGTGTAAAAATCTTGATTCTTTTAGGACCCAATCCCTGACACAATGCTTCAGTTATGAAGTTTGACTGAGATCTGGAGTCCAACAATGCTCTGCAAGCAAAATAAGTCCCTTTATAATCTTCAATGTCAATCAACGTTGTGAATAGGATCAACTATCTTGGTTTTTTGACACTACCTTAAGAATGAGTTACAGTCATTGATGATTGTGACTGCAAGTTGATGTCAATGCATTGATTAGTTTCATTGTTGAGAGATATTGATTTTCTATCCATTGTTGCATTTTAAGGAAAGTGTAATAAAGTATTGTGTGATTTGTCACACATTTTGCAAGAGCCTGACTTGCATTGATATAATCTAAGACCTGGCTTGAGGCAGTTCAGATATAAATTAAGTTTTTTGACGTTTTTGAACCTATCTTCAATAGAAAATTTCAAAAACTGTTCACAATGAAACAATGGATGTTGAGCATTGCACAAATTACATGCAGCATACTGTGACAATAAACATGTGTTTACATGATGTTTGGAAACTGAACTCGTTTTCACGAACGGCTTATGTGTATTCATTGTTGTTTGTGGTTTGCTAGTTTGAAAACGATTAGTTGAAATTGCTTCAAGCACCTGAAACCTACGCTGTAAAAATTGTGTAAAGTCAGACATTGTTGTTATCTGATCTGATGATGCCACGCATTGCCATACACGATACGTAGTTGTGTTTAATTTGGAACCAAGAATGTCAACCACTAATGTATCCCAACTATCAGTGGGTTGATTTAATGCCTTGCGAGCTCTGATTTGTTTTATAGTATTATCTAATAACTGTTTCAAAGACGCAGGTGATTCTCTTTCCATCTTTGGTAGGTCAGAGAGAGCCTTGACTTGTTTCTCAACAATTATTTTCTTGTTTTGGAACCGTTATTGTACTAAATTCCATGCTACTGTGTTGTTGGCTAACCTAAGTTCAAGAGAATGTATGACATAAGCTGCGTCGCCCTTCAAAGACGAGCGGAGATAGTGAAATTTCTGTGTATCAATTAGTGACTCATTGTTGTGTATAAGTGAATTAAACACTTCAAAAAATGGTAACCAATCTTTGTAACTTCCACTAAAAAAAAGGCAAATTTATAGTTGGAAATTTGACCGACATATTTGTTTGTAAATTTGTTGTGGTAGTTGAACTGGTATCATGGGAGTGTGTTTGAATACATTCTTCAACTGATGCCATTTAATCAAAATACGTGTTCTCAAAATGCTCACGTTCATTTGAATGTAAGTCACTGTCATCAATCACAACTATTTGTGATTGTAATGAATCGAATTCTGACCAACACTGATCTAATTTCAATAGTCGCAAATTTAATTGAATTATTGAACTCTGTTGAATATCAAATGTTTGAAAATACGCTTTAAATTTTGTGACTCTCGCTTTGACTTGTCTCCTTCTTGCTACAAGACTCGTTATATCTGTGTTTGTGGCCATGCTGAAATAACAAAGTGTCATAATCAAAACTACAATAATAGAAACTTGCTATAATGAAAGGAAAAGTGGAAGGTAAGTTACAAGAGCTACAAGAAGGGATTCAATTGGACGTGACTCACTTATTTGAAGAGACTTGTTTCTTGACAAGACACATCTGAAAATCTTGTTGTAAAAAGGTATTTCCGAAAGCCGTGTCTTGCTAACTGATTGTCTTTAATCTTTAACAACAGGTACCGTGGCCTTACGTCCGTGAAGTTGGCCCCCCCACTTTTAAAAATTCAATTTTTTATTATTGCAATCGTTTGTTCTTCGTTTGTTCCGGATTGTTCCGCAAAAATTTTCGTTTGTTCCGTTTTGATAGGCCCACAAATGATATGTTTACATTGGGGGGGCCAACTTCACGGTAGCCCCCCCACTTGTAAAAATTCAAGTTTTTATGATCGCAATCGTTTGTTCTTCGTTTGTTCCGGATTGTTCCGCAAAAAGTTTCGTTTGTTCCGCATTCGTTCTTGCACAAATGGGACGTGAACTTGTGGCGCTTTGTTTACTAGTGAGGGGCTAACTTCACGGTAGCCCCCCCACTTTTAAAAAT
>CABFVZ010000257.1:5198-82075 GCA_902151445.1 Timema monikensis | reverse complement strand
CGTCCCATTTGTGCAAGAACGAATGCGGAACAAACGAAACTTTTTGCGGAACAATCCGGAACAAACAAAGAACAAACGATTGCGATCATAAAAACTTGAATTTTTACAAGTGGGGGGGCTACCGTGAAGTTGGCCCCCCCAATGTAAACATATCATTTGTGGGCCTATCAAAACGGAACAAACGAAAATTTTTGCGGAACAATCCGGAACAAACGAAGAACAAACGATTGCAATAATAAAAAATTGAATTTTTAAAAGTGGGGGGGCCAACTTCACGGACGTCGTGGCCTTAGTCCAGAGTCTCTATTGTGAGGATCTGTGAATCCTTGAAAAGAAGTGAGTTCAACCCAAACTGAGAGGAATAAGCACTCAAGTTACACACTGCCACAACGCACCTAATAAAAACTGCGATATTTTATCAAATATGACTCGCTATCGAGCCCAGAGGGCCAAAATGTTCGATTGTAATATTGTTTGCCATAACAACTAATAAGTTTTCTCATCCTGTAGTAGTACGAGTTGTTCTTGACTCATTAAATGAGTATGTCTACTCTCAAATAGAGCTAAATAAGCACTGTTCTTTTTGCAGGTGGAGGGACAAGGGCCCCGTTTTAAGTCTTAACACTTTTGCCAACATTTCAGTAACACAATCAAACAGTGATGACAAAGTGAGACCAAACAATTTTCTTTACATTGTTTCCTACATGTATTTTAAATAAATAATATTTTATTCACGAATTACAAAAATTTTAGATTACGTTTAAAACAAGTTTTAATCACAGTTTAAAACACTTTTCCTCTAGTGCAAAAGAAATTAAACAAAAAAAAAAGTGTAAAACAAAACCGTTTTTTATGTGTGTGTTTTTTTAAAGAAAAATGTTTTTTCAATCTCGACCAGAAGATATTGCCTCATAAACATCATATCTAACCAGAGGGAAAAAATGTAGCGAAACTCTTCTTATAGATAAATCTATTTAATAAAGGAATGACTTAATTGGTTTTTACACAGACACGTGGCATCTTACGGCCTAATATTATGACAGTAATAATAAAGCTAGAACAATACAAATATTTAAAAACATTGTTATACCCGCACTGGTGTGCATGCAGGTAAATGTGTAAATAAATGTTAATAAGTTTCTATTGCGGGTGACGGAGAAGTCAGGATTATAATCCTGGAGGTTTTTTTCCTAATTATTTTCTGATTTCCCTCCATTAGATGCTTATATGTATTTTCTAAGTTAAATACAGATAGCCCAGATGGGTAGTTTGTTGGTTTTGTGCACCAAGTTTTACTTCCTCTTTGGTATATCCGCGCATTCACAATAATGGATTAGGAATTAGGAAGGTAGAGTTAATGGAAAATGTACCCTTATTTGCGTGATAGGGAGAGTGTGAAATCATACAGGAAAACCCCCACCCCATTACATCTGCTCTTGAAACAAACACGTCATGGGGACGCTCTAGCCGCAAGTAGATAGCACAGGAGATGTATAGTTCAACTTTAGTCCGCTTAGGAGCGCGAACTATGTTTGTTAATGCTTCGCTCTGTTAGCCACAACACACACTACTTAAGACACGGGAAGATTTCTAATGTATAGTAGAATTCAAGCAGCATGAAACCTTTTGGAAATACAAAATATTGTTTTATGGTCAACATTGAAAATTATGTATATTTTTTTTATATTGTCAATGATGTGATAGTGTCAGCTGTAGATAATACGATTTAACGTAAACATATGTACTGTACGTAAAAGGGGTTTAGTAACATTAATATCCATCAAGAAAGTTTCTTCATATTCAAATTGGACTCTACTTCATACCTCCTCTCTCTCCTAAAGTTGTCATTTACCATTCAACCCCCCACTAAAGTAAATTTCAACCTTTATCAAATCATGGAACGCTGAACAAGATGTTAAAATTGTTAAGGCAAACCATCCGTTTTTTTTAGGGAGAGATTTTATCATTTAAAAAATCGAGTATTAAGATTGTGTTTTAAAGTTCAATCACTAAAATCATAATAATTGTGTTATTTTTACAAATAATGTTGATTATGGATTTAAAAAGATCAATCTTTATCTTTATTCCTCAAAATTGTTCTCCCTTCTTTATTATTTTCCCCCAAACTCCCGCGGCTCACCGGTTGAAAAACTTTGCCTCACTTAATCCTGGTTAATTGGTGAGTGTGTGATTTGTTCATATGGTAAAATACGTAATTTTAAATAAATAAATAATATTATTAATAATAATAATTTATATTTTTGTCTGACAATAAATAACCTCAAAATATGTAACCAATATGGAAGTTTCTTCAATAGCTTTAGACTGAGTATCTGTTCTTAAATTATTGGAATCGAGAAATAGTCCCTGTTTAATTTAAAGAAATGTAATCTATATTTCTCAAATCCTAATCATAAATCTTATTTAGAATCTCAAATTAAAATTTGAATATATGAATCTTAAAAAATGTAACATTTTAGTTAACGTGAAAACATTTAAAATTGAAATTTAAAAAGTTGACCATTATGGTAGCATGTCTATCAAGTAAAATGACATCTACAAACCGTAATCTGCACAAAATACTAAATTGAAATAAAGGAATCCAAAGAAGAGAATTAAATGATATATTCTGCAATAATATCACTTGTGTTCCACTTACTTTAAGTGGATGTTACCGGATACAAACACCATGCTTCTACAAACAATTCTGTAAGTATGGCGAAACGAAGGCGTGGCAGTTTTAACAGACGTCTGAACCCTTGAACACTCGATGTTGATGAAGGACCTAACTGTCGTTGGTTCGATGCCTTGAGCTACAAGCACTGCTACCCTAGCGGCAACTCTTTCTCTACGTTTTCCAACTTCCCCCTTCCTTTTTCCTCATTATATGCCCATATTTGGTCCCGTTTAGAATCATAAAAAAGGCTATATAGCGTGTAACCCCTAGGTTCATTCGACTGTAGTTCATCATATTATATCCTTGAAGGAGGAACCTCTACTCCAGCACCTGAAGAAGAAACAACTGGTGGTCTTGATGTTTGGGTCGTGGGTCTCACCGCTTCGACGCCGAGGTAATCTCATCTGATGTTCCAAGTATTCAACAAATATCCAAGTCCTTCAGACTTGTAGTAGTCAAAGAGACTAATTTTGTTTCTGTTAGTCGAAGCGGTTAATATGTTTTCTGAGTCCTTTAGACTTTTTTTTTGTCAAAATGACTAAATTTTTCTTCTGTGTCCTTCTGACTTAGCTTCGGTTAGTCGAAGTGGCTATAATATTTTCTAAGTCCTTCAGACTTGCTGTTTAAGTCAGAATGACTAAGTTTTGTTTCTGTGTCTCTCTGACTAATTGGGCTTCTGTTAGTCGAAGCGGCTAAAAGGTTTTCTAAGTCCTTCAGACTTGTTGAGGCAGTCAAAGAGACTAATTGTATTTCGGTTAGTCGAAGCAGCTATAATGTTTTCTAAGTCCTTCAGACTTGTTGCGGTAGTCAAAGAGACTAATTGTATTTTGGTTAGTCGAAGCAGCTATAATGTTTTCTAAGTCCTTCAGACTTGTTGTTTTAATTAGAATGACTAAATTTGGTTTTGTGTCAATCTGACTTAATTTCTTTAGTCAGGTAGTCTGATTATATATTTTCCCTATGTCCATATGACATAGATTAAATACATTAACTTTGAGCTCTATATGTAATAAGGACCTTGCTTTAAGGTTCCTCTTCTCCATAATTTCATTATTCCATTTTAAGTTCTTATGACTTCACAATATCCCTCGACACCATGGACGTC
The DNA here is from genome assembly GCA_902151445.1 of Timema monikensis. Classification (NCBI taxonomy): domain Eukaryota; kingdom Metazoa; phylum Arthropoda; class Insecta; order Phasmatodea; family Timematidae; genus Timema; species Timema monikensis. Next base: position 78,293 of record CABFVZ010000257.1, on the reverse strand, counting down.
ATGCTCACTTGTTCAAATGTTTGTATGTCTACAACAAGGTTGTCTAACGCCTTTATTTGAGGACCTAGTTAGGTCAGTATCTCACAGCATTCTTGTTGGAACCCCTTTTTCTGTGTTACTTATTTTGGGTGCGCAAAGTGCGGAACACGGTTAAGTTTGTATGGTGGCCCGCACAGATAGTATTTTCTTTCGCCCATTGGTTGGCGCTACCTATGGCCATGTACTTAATGTTGGTGTGTACTAGATTGGAAGAATGACCCAGGAAGGGGGTAGTAGTATAAATGTACTATTGAGTGCTCTGGCAGTACCCACTGGGAAAGGACCGGCCATAGTACAATTTTGTGTTCACACCAGATTGTTAGCCATCTGCTAATGTAGGGTGACCTGGTGGTCTAGGGGTAAGATGTCAGACTTCTGTGCTGGCGGCCGGGGTTCAATCCTTCGGTCCCGGCAAAGATTTATCTGATTACCAAACCCTTCCTTCACCTCTGACAAGACATGTGGGGAATGCCAGGCCTCCACCGTGGTTTGGATTCCACGTTAAACTGTAGGTCCTCCATTTCATCTTACAATCACCCAAACATTACACATTAGCGTAGGTGCGTATAACCCGAATGGGTAGTAAGACGCGGTGCTAATAATAATAATAATAATAATAATAATAATCTGCTAATGTAATTGACAGACCATCCTGTTACTATTTATTATTTAGTGTGTCTATGGGACCTTTCTTAATTTCAAATCAAGCTAGTTAGCTTGGCCGACATTTAGCTTAGTATCTATAAAACCATGGGACTAGCAGTTATATTTTTATTTGTAATTAATTCACCATGTTTTCTGTTAAGACGCTTCTGGTAGTCTGGTGCTAGCCCAGCTGTGTTGGAATCCAATACACTCTATCAACTTAACTTCCTTTTGACTGTTACCGTGTCGTCTTGGACACGTATTCTCCCGTGCTACGGTAAGCTCCTATATTTTTGGAGTTGTTAAATAAATTCTTTCCTATTTGTCAGATTAAAACTTAATGTTTTCCTTTATACTTCAAAGTATTTTTCCAACCAATTTAACGAACATTTATTACTGTTTATCTTTCTATGATCTTGCATTTAATATTATTTATCAATTGTATTTAATCAATTTAATCAATTTATCAATTGTTTTTAAAACAAATCTATTATTGTTACCTATTTATTTCTCTTACTCTTATGAAATATTTCCCTGTCTTTACTTTGTTATAAATTTATTTTGTAACAGTTATCGTTACCTCATATATATATATTAGAGTGAAGTGGAAGTAAAGTTACATTATGATCAATGATACATGTGAACAAATTGATTTCATTTTCATTTTCAAGAAAAATGAATCATTTGAAATTATTAATTGAAAATTACACTTGATAACTCGTCTTTCATTTGTTCACATGCGTCATTGATCATAATGACCATGATGAGACTGGTCAACTACTGATTGATTTATAGAAATGGCGCCATGAAAAACGTTAATTCAAGCTGGTGTTTGTAAAATATGTGTGCAGTTATCACACGAGTTAGAAAATATATTAAATAAAAAGAAGCTCGCCAACACACAAATTTCATTAAAGGGTATCTGGCTTGTATATACGTCATCACTAGTCTAAACTGGAAAACAAATTAGGATTAAATCCAATAAAAAGTTTGCAAGGGGTCGCAGTGTACGTTGTATTTAAATAAATCTTTACATCAAAAGAAACAAGTTAATTCATTAATTCTTGTATGTGTTCTTAATGTTCATTTTGTTTCCAATTTTAAATAATGATCATTAAAAACGAAGAAAAGTATAACTTATTTTCACTTTTAGTGGAAGCATTAAATAATGATTCACTTCTAATGATATGAATGCTCTGACGTTAATTTTATATTAATTTTCAATAAATCATTAAGAATGATTCATTGATAATGACACGTGAAAACTCGCCTATACCCGTCATTTTATTCCTAACTTTTTTACCTGGTTTGAGTTTGCATCAATGGAAACCTATACAATTCAAACTGTAAAGAAGGTACTCGGAAGCTTCAATGTTTCTCGTATCTTTAGATTGGCTAGCGACTCTGTTTAGTCAAGTAAGTGACCCCCACATGAAAGGGAAACATTATACTGTTAGTTCCTAGATCTTTAAGCAATACAGACGAATATAAGTGTGTACCTCTTAAATTTCCGTTTGGGGAAAAAGTACAGAAACAATGTGACCAGCCCACCCTTTTCTCCCCAAGTAATTATCTGGGTGCACCCTTGGGACACAAACAAGGTATACACCAGATCCTCAGCCTTGCGGAAGTTTGGCTGCACCCTTTGAGCCATGAGCACTGTGGAGTGCTATGTGCAGTTATCAGTTAGTTATAACAGAACTCCCAAGTGAAACAACTCATATTAAAATTGTTCGTTATAAAGGGGTGGCGATTCGAACACAATATTTAAAGTACCAGCAATACCTCACCACCACTACTCACCCCTTTATCCCCTTTTAATGAACAAGCCTTTTCAGACAAGTAACTGGTCGATGGTATTTGATGGTTGCTTACAAAGAGAAAAGCTGCAAACATTTGCTTGAACTAAAAATTAATATATATTTTTGGGTCTTTGTATGAAACAATTTATTTGTAATTTGCAGCCTGAGTAGGCTACCTGAACCTGGCTTTGTGAAAGCTGTTTTCTTGACACTAAAAGGCATTGTTTGTTAAACCATCTTTAGATTGAACTGTTTTTTTAAAAAATGCCTGTGTTTAAGGATTCAAGCGCTCCCAATAAGCGCAGTCATTTTAACCTGAAAGCTGTGGCTCCAGTGAATATCTTATCTGTGACCTGAGACAATCCACATATTCTACAACAATGTATGGGTCTCCAACAGTTCATACTTTTTAGAAAACTTTCTCGATTTCTTATCTCAGTCAGTAGCGCTTTTATATAGTAGATTTTAGAGTTTCTAGTTCGATTCCCACCAAGGTCTAAAAATGTAACATGGATGAAATTGAGATCTTCCTTTTCATAAAGATTGAATGACAGCTGAGAGATTGGGTGTGATCTGTGCATTAGTTTTCAATTCGTATGTTAATACAAGCAAATTTTTTTCCAAATGTTAACGTTAAAGGAATTCAATAAAAATATAAAATCATAATTATTAATATCTTATGTAGGGTTTGAATATTTAAATAAGTTAAACAACAAGCAGCGAAGAAACGAAAATTTAACATATATTTCTTTTTTGCTTTTTTATTTTAAAATTTAAAATTAAAATACACACACTCTACAATCTTAATACAACAAAATAGATCAAACATTTATAAAGGTAAAATATGATTTACTATTTTAAAGTAATCTCCAATAAAACATTTTATTATTATAACTATTATTATTGTTACTATAATCATTATAATCATTATAATAATCAATACAACGTATAGTGAAACAAAAAGTCATTTTTAGAATAACTTGCGTATTCTACAACGAGTTACAAGACCAACTCTTCAGAATAGTCCTTTTTTTCACGTTCAAAAAAAAGGAATACAAGATTTTGATGGGTATTGACGTTCCATGACCCCATGAATCCGAAAAGATAGTTTTCGTTATACCGTCTTTCCGTCTGTCTGTCTATATGTATCTCGGCCTATTGACGAAACAATTTTTACCCATAAGGCTATAGCTTCGTATTTAGGATTTTAATAAGGTTCAAACTTGTAATTTTTGGAATAGATATCCATCCCTAAAATATAGGGTATTTGTAAGACCAAAAATACTAAATAAATTATCATTAAAAATGTCTAGTAATATTATAAATAAACTACTTTTATTTGAAATATGGTTTAATAAAAGCAATGGTTTATGAGCAAATGTCTTTTATTTATTTTTTAAATTGAGTTCTGGGAATTTGATTGTTATGTTCTGTAGTGAACAGAGGTGTTATATTTTTCTCAGTATATTTCTGTGACAGTGTATATTATTTCATTCATGCACTTTGAGTAACTGTGATATTCTTTTTGAAATTCTATTTTTGCAAAAATGCAGGCTATATTATTTCATTTCACGCATCTTGTGAGAGATGTCAGCTTGCTTTAACATAAATTTTAATATAAGGTTTGTGGTTGGTAAACATTTCGTAATAAATTAAACCACAAAATATATTATTAAATTTACTTTATCTACGTTCAACAAAATATAAAAATAATTAGTATTTAAAATTTAAATTGTGTTTCTCATTATAATTTCTTGATTTTCAAAACTTTACTAACATTTACCAATATTCTGTGTATAGTAAACAACGTATGTTTTTGAAGATGGAGTTTCGGGGATTGTAAACGGTTAAGTGTGGGTAGGTTAGGGTTAAAATCTACTGATGGTGGTTTTTCTTATATGGTTTACCACTTTCCCAACCCGCAAACGCAGATTACCTCTAAAATGCTTCCTTCCTTATCCTTACCACATTAGATTAATTATCATATATATATAGTTATATATGTAGTTAATAAACAGGCTAATAGGTTTATCTCTTGATATTTTTTTTAATATTTGGTTTGTTTTTGTTTTTGTCCTTAAATAGATTGAAATGATTACACAATAGCTTGGACCTACATTCATATTGTGTATGTAGGCCTATACAAAAAATAAGTATAATAATTTTTCATTTTTTTATTTCACTATAAAATCTGTTGAAAAATATCACATAATTACTAATTTTAATTTCCATATAATAATTAGTAAGCTAATCACTTTGCTTAGCTTTTTTTCTTTTTATCTATAAAATGTGTACATTATCAAAACGCCTAACCTTGATTTATGCAATAATTTCAATTCAATATTCTTTTTTTATATAATATTTGATTTGTTTAAATGATGTTCTTTTTTTACAATAACTGTCATTTATAATTTTTATGTCTTACTATAAATCTTTTACTATGTCTTTATTTTGTAACAATCTATTTTCGAAAAATTAATTGTACGTATATAACCTAACTAAATTTCATGTGTACTGTAAGCATACCCTAATACCGTATAAAATAGTCCCAGAAGATGGCCTAGACCAGGGGTCCCCAACTTTTTTGTACCCTAGAGCACATTCAAAACTAACGGTAGTTCGGCGAGCACCAATTACTTTTTTAAGACAAATTTATTAACTCCCGCCAGGCTCAGAGGTCAGCCTCAACGCTATACACACGTCAGGTCAACTGCCGTGTTAAGTTTCTAACAGCGATTGTGATGTTACATGGGGTTATGGGTAGTACTCAAGGTCTTAGCCATAGGAGGAAGGGGAGAGGTTCAACCCCCACCAAGTTGACAAAAAAAAATTAAAAAATACAGCTTTATTTATGGGTTTAACAAGACTAAAATAAAGATACAAAGAAATATTTAACTACTCACCCTCAATTTAGTGCTTAGGTACATTTTAAAAATGTATGTATTTTCTGTGTTTGTTCAAGCAACAAAACTGGGTAGACCCATGTAAAGATATTTACAAACGAAATAGGAAGAATTAGGATGGTATTGGCGTTGAACGGTATTAGTGAGTGTGGAAGAGTGATGAAAGGGGGTAGGTCCTTGAAATTAGGAAAAAAGCAAAACCTTATTGTTTGAAACTACGGTGGTTCCGAGTAAAAGTACACTTTGAAAATGAACCGGCAAATAAATAGGAATGAGATTGCAAAGAGGGGGTCTTTCAATCACCAACTTCTTGAGAACAGCATACCTGGAGATAAGCACAAACTTGACTTTTTTTCGGAACAGTGACAGATTAGAATTATTAGTCAAGAAATTTTCAGCTGTGCTCAACAAGTGGTAGGCAGACGCAAAAGGTTCGGTGGGTGCCATGACGCCCTCGGGCATAGGGTTGGGAACCCCTGACTAGACTGTTGGGGATTTAAAATAAATATATAAATCACTATCCGTGTAATCTGTAGAGGTGGGAAATAAGAGGTGAAAAAAAAATCAAGACCCAAAATGTTTAGTATAAAAAGACAACTCACAATCATCATAGTTATTGCGATGGAAATTTTAAGAGGGGCTATAACGCCTACACACATGCACTTAGTTCTATTGAGAAAATTCTACTTAATATAGTGATGAAAATGATCAAGAAATAGCCATTACGAAAACACTGTGTGAGTTCACGGTAATTGTTTTCATCCTTATCTTATGAGTAGTCAATGTTACCAACAAAACTAAATTCCATTTATAAAATGGTTCGTGAGTATATTTATTAAGACATCTGTGTATATTATTAAATAGCATGGCATATATTTAAAGTTCTAAATGGATTTGAAAAAACACAACATTTAATCATTTCATTAAATTTATTAGAGGTACTAAGCGTGCGCTTTCTGGAATGACTGATTATATCCCATGGATTTCTATGAGCGAGAGCGAATGAGCCTACCAATTTTGTCGTAAAAGTTATATTCACATAACTTCGAGGATTCTTTTACATGTCACAATCGACAATGGACCGACGCCTTTACTTCCCAAACAAAGGAAGTTGTGCTACGGATTTTTATAGTTCCAGAAAAAAATCCGTTGACCTCAGTAAGGTTTGAATCCACAAAATCGGATCTTGAGGTGAGCAACTTAGCCTAAGACCACCGAGAGAGAATAGAATATATTATTCGGTGTATGAATCTTTATTTATTCATCGCTGATATTAACAAACTACGCACAAGTATTTATGATTATTACTTGCTTTGCAAATATATTATTGTTCACACAGACCAAGTATGCCTATCACTTTTCTGTGGAGTGGCGCACCCAATGGTATGGGTGGGGTTTGAAGGCAAAGGGGATCAAATAATTGGTCTCTTCCCTAATCAGCCGAATTTACATCCCTTACTGGTTCCAGCCTCTGGCCTGGATCATTATTTTATCCAAGTCATATATTCTCCACTACCGGTTTGCTAGGCCTGCCATAGCTTCATATGTAATATAATCTAACTTAAGACTAGGACAAGCACAACATCCAGTCCCCGGCCGTTAATTCATCAATCTGAAAGAATAAACCAACATTTCCTCAAATATATATTTTTAGATCATGCCGGGAATCAAACACGTGACCCTTAATTTGGTATGCAGATGAGCTACCAACTAAGCTAAGGTGTCCCTCTCACTAAAATACCTCAAATAATTTTAATAAAAGTTAAAATGTTAAAACATGTAAAGCACATTTACAATATAAAGCAGTTATTATGTGTAGCTAAACTGAATGAACAAACTTATGACTTTACAATACACAGGTATACAACTGCACACATTAAAAGTGACCCCCAAAAAAGGGAATAATAACTTAGATACATTGTGTGCCCCCTGAGTAAATTTATAAATTGCTCCACTGGAGTGGGGCATAAAAAAAGGTAGTACGGTAAACAATATATTCCTTTATTCGGATTTACGTCATGTAATTTCACTGAGAATAACTGTTATTCTCATCATACATTGGAGGCCCAGGCGCGAACCCCAACATTAAACCGGGCAAAACGTTATCATTGGACCCAATTTGTAGCGCCACCTCCTTGGCATACTGTAGCAGGATGACGAGGTACGTCGTAACCGCACTCACAATGGAGAACAACATGGTGAGGTCCAAAGGAAAGAAATAGTAAGCCGAGAAGATCAACTTCCTGTGGACCAACTGGTGAGAGAATATCTGCAAGCAAAAGTTGTTATCTTAAAGACGGAGTGGGCAGAATCTTTGCCATCGAGTGACTTTGGGAACACAAGTTAGAGGCAGTATTTTAGTAGATTTTAGATATAAATAATTTTATCAAAATAGTCAAATATTTCTCGGGTAGAAATTTATTTTTTAATTTATTTTAATGGTTGTATCAAAATATCTTTAATATCTTTCAAGGATGTCTGGAAATTAGAATTACAACCTTTTTTCTTAATTTAAAAAGTGTTTCATCTAATAATGCTACGTTCATGACAGATATTACACAACTATTTTTACTACTATGTGTAAAAAATTAAACTCTATGTTTATATTGGAGTAATTATTTCATTTACTTAGATATTGCTAATCTGATGTTAAGCTCGTGGATCTAGGAAAGGGCCGTTTTCAAAGAATTATAAAAGAAATATGCACACAAAAAGTTATAAAATAGCTCACAATATCATGCCTCAAGATTTATTAGAAAAACGCACTTATGGAACAAAATAAAAGTTAATATTGGGCAATATATTATGTTAAGGTGGTACTGGTCTTAGTAAAAATAAATTAATAGAGCTAAATGGTGTTAAGGCAGGGTTATAGGGGACGCAAGAACAATTCAGTGTTTTTGCAGCTTTATATTAAAACAATTATTTTGATCAAAATAGATCAAATATTGTCCCAATACAAATAAGAATTTAATTTTCTTCACATGGTGACCTCAATAGTTCTTGAATTTAGGTCAAGGGTCTGTTGGAATTTAATGACAACTTTTTCTCCTCATTTAAAAAGTTTGTCATTTAATGCCTCTATACTCACGGCAGATATCCAATAACTATTGTGGTCACAAGTGAAGAAAATATAACTGTGATTCTACTCGGGAAATATTCTATTTATTTTGGCCCCAAAAAAGTGTTTTTGCTATAAATATTGTCAAAAACACTGGTCTATTCTCGCGCTCCCTACATCCCCACCTCAAGCCGGCTATCCCTCAAAACGGGAGGCTACTGATTCTTGCCTGTAGTTCCTTGTTCACGTCCTGAGGCCGTGATGGTCCATATAGCTTTAGGACAAGGCTCTTTGTTTGCTCGGCTTCTTGATACGACAGGTGACTAAACGTTGCCAGGATGGTCATGCTCAAGCCCATCTCCAGTATCGTCATTATCTGGATCGTCAAAGTGTTATCTTCTTCGGTTTTAGCTTCGGGGTCCAGGTAGAAAGACGTTAGTATCGCCACATATATGGCGGACGTGATACTTCCAAATGCAAGGAGGACCTGACAACAAAATAATATTTAAAAAAAAAAACTCTTCGGGAGCCATGTGGTTTAACGCGTGAGACTCTCGTGTTAGACTAGATTGCCTAAGACTAGGAGATCAGGATTTGATCCAAGTTGGGTGTACTGCATGTTTATTACAATAACGGTGACCTAGATTAGAATAAACCTTCACCTGGGTCAAAATCTGAAGTCCAAACGCTTCACTAGTGAGATCGGAAATGTCGCAGAGGAGTCCATGTAGTTTTCTTACGAGATCCACTCTTCTGGCATAGTTCTGCAAGGACACAGCATTAACCTCTGGTTGTATGTTTCTTCCAGTACGACCGAGATCCAACATCCCCACGGTCCTTTGTTGTGAGGGGAGATTTAAATCATCTTCATACTGAAATGGACAATTTTCTCGCGCTCCCTACATCCCCACCTCAAGCCGGCTATCCCTCAAAACGGGAGGCTACTGATTCTTGCCTGTAGTTCCTTGTTCACGTCCTGAGGCCGTGATGGTCCATATAGCTTTAGGACAAGGCTCTTTGTTTGCTCGGCTTCTTGATACGACAGGTGACTAAACGTTGCCAGGATGGTCATGCTCAAGCCCATCTCCAGTATCGTCATTATCTGGATCGTCAAAGTGTTATCTTCTTCGGTTTTAGCTTCGGGGTCCAGGTAGAAAGACGTTAGTATCGCCACATATATGGCGGACGTGATACTTCCAAATGCAAGGAGGACCTGACAACAAAATAATATTTAAAAAAAAAAACTCTTCGGGAGCCATGTGGTTTAACGCGTGAGACTCTCGTGTTAGACTAGATTGCCTAAGACTAGGAGATCAGGATTTGATCCAAGTTGGGTGTACTGCATGTTTATTACAATAACGGTGACCTAGATTAGAATAAACCTTCACCTGGGTCAAAATCTGAAGTCCAAACGCTTCACTAGTGAGATCGGAAATGTCGCAGAGGAGTCCATGTAGTTTTCTTACGAGATCCACTCTTCTGGCATAGTTCTGCAAGGACACAGCATTAACCTCTGGTTGTATGTTTCTTCCAGTACGACCGAGATCCAACATCCCCACGGTCCTTTGTTGTGAGGGGAGATTTAAATCATCTTCATACTGAAATGGACAATCATAATGGTATCTTGTTAAATCATGTAAAGCCATATTTTATCAATATACAAGGTGTTTCTGAGCTATCTGCACGAATTAAACTACAGAATATTTAGGCAAAAAGAATCAAATTATGTCCGGAAAAGTCATCTTACAATACAAAATGAAAGTTGAAGCTATATGCAATGCCGGGAGTAGGCAGCTCTAAGTACGTAAATGTACAACAAGTTGCATATCATTAGACGGTCACATCATAACAGGGGCTCAAAACTCCATCCCCGAAATAGTCATGTCAGTATCCGTGGGTTGCATTTGACGTGGGCTCATTCTTCGGCGACGTGTTCTCGCGGCCGTCCACATCTACCCACCTAATAATATGCAACTTACTTTGCATGTTCGTAATCACAGCTGCCTACTCCCGGCGTTGTTGGGTCTAACATAAAATTTTCATTTGGAGGTGCTAGATTAATTTTTCGGACATTATATTACTAGGTGTGTTAGTTTCCTTCTGACCACGAGTTCTGTGGTTTAAGTTTGAACTGAAAAATTAGACACATCTTGTTTCTTTATTTTCACAGTGTATTAATTTTAAATATATATATAATTTTTGAAGTATTTAAAGTGCACTTTCTGAACTGATTATATAATCACATTACTTATTGACAAACTTATAATAATAAAATACCTAACAGTCAACCTATGGCCGCTAATCCATGATGATGAATGGGTAAATCCACATTAAGGGCGGCTTCACACGGACCACAATCGCATGTGGTATGTGGCTACCACGCACTACAGAGCAATGCAACAATCGCATGTAAACTTTCACACGACATAGGCCAAAATGGTCTTTGCATACGACAGTAGCATCTAGCTTTTGGAGGAGTGCACCATTTGCTGAGAAGTGTGTGTAATTTGGTTACGTAATTATGTAAGAAGAAGAGGAGTTTTTATTTTTTATAATGCTACGTCGTGCAATCCGACGCCGTAGAAAATTTACCATTTTAAGTTCTCGCCTTCTCAAAAGTCAGTTTTATTTGTTACGTTCTGAACTGCAAAGTCACCCGGAAAAATTCTTCTCGTACTACAGAATGTCAGAGAGATCTTTCCCTGAATTGTTGAACATAATAAAGGGCAACATAACAGCACAGTCAATCAATATGAGGATACCTATAATTCAGACATTTCCTAAGAGTTTGGCACTACGAACAACACAACTATGTCAATGAATGCCAGGTCAGAGAACCCACGAAACACGCTCGTAATGTGTGCGACTGTGGTACTGAAGCTAGGCGAGGCGTCAGTGTTCGGTCCAGTGGTACCACACACGCAAAGCAAGGAATCGCAACCACATCATGTGACACCGTCTGCAAGTACTTGCACTACAGTCATGCCAATCAATGTTTTTGATAAGCGCTGCGTTAGTGGTAACACGGGCGTGCGATTGTGGGTACCACATACCACGTGCGATTGTGGTCCGTGTAAAACCGCTCATATATTTTTCGGACATGCCTTGTGTCAAACCCCAAGACCCTTAGCTTAGTAGTCAGACAAGTTACTAACTTAGCTTGTGTGTCAGACTAGCATCTTAAAACCCCTTTGTGCTACACGCATAATAATAATAATAATAATGCGAGTGAGATATAGATAAGGTAAAAGTGTGAAAGTGTGTCAACGTTTGTGTGAGACATGAATGGGAAAGCGTTTAGGAAAAACCACTGTCAGTGGACCTAGACGAGATTCTAGCATCGACTCCTCAAATATTTTAAAACCAGACCAGATTATCCTGAGATTTAATCCACGTGTCCACCGCGGTGCTATGTATACAGAAGAATACTAGTATACAAACATACAGGGTATCCTAAAACTACTGAGCAGTAAGGTCCACGTACCACGTAGAAGTTCTTCCTACAACAGATGTTGGGAATATCCCCCATTGGCATATAAACATGTAGGTGACCAGGTGGTCTAGCGGTAAGGTGTTTTGACATCAGTGTTGGGGGTCCGGGGTTCAATCCTCGGTCCCAGCACAGATTTATCTGATTGCCAAACTCTTCCTTCACCTCTGACAAGACGTGTATTAATCACAACTTGTGAATGTGTGAAATGTCTGGTCTCCCCCATGGTTCAGATTCCACGTTAAACTGTAAGTCCTCCATTTCAGCTCACAATCACCCTACCATTACACATTAGCGTAAGTGCGTGTAACCCGAAAGGGTACTAGGATAATAATAGTGAAGACATGTGTGGTCTTCATATGATATGATATAAAAAGGCATGTCCAGACATATCTTCATTCTACTGGGGGGCATTTCCAACATCTGGTGTAGGAATAACTGCTACAAGGCACGTTGTATTTTACTGTACAGTAAATTTGGGGATAAACTGTATTACAATTTATATTTTTAGCACTGCTTCTTATTACCCATCCGGGTTATATGCTTACGAACTAAATAAGCTAGTAGTTTTAGAGATTAGGAAGGTTATATTTAGATGAAATACACATGCATTTGAGTAGAGGGAGAGTGTAAAACCATTAAACATCATCATGAACTGTTTCCAGACTGTGATCCGGTCAGTTAATTAAATGCCTCTATCCCCCTCTTTCTTTCCACCATTCTTTATCCTTTAATTTATTCCATTCTTATCTCACTTGCACACTATGTTATCTGCTTCTCCCATCTCTTTTTTGACCTCTCTCACGCTCTTGATCCTACATACTTCAATTCCGACATTTTATTAGGCATCCTAACTTTAGCCATTTTGAAAGACCGAGATTAGAGCCTCAATCTCCCCGTCATTGGCAGTCTAGTCTACTGCGAGAGTAGCGTTTTCGATTAAGTGGCCAACAAAGTGGGTTATTTTAAACAATGTATTTACAAGTAGTGCTGGTACATTTTCTCTTTAATGTTCTCATATCTATCTACTTCATAAGTGCAAATATCTGAGTAACTTGGGTGGATAGTTAAACGCGGGGAAAATAGAAAACAGTGGTGGAACCGTGAAAATAGATACATACAATTCAACACCTTTTATGTGATTATTTTTTAAATTTATGTAATGTATATTTCTCCATTTTTTATATATAAAACATTTGAATGTATTGTTTGTTTTAAATGAAAACTTGCCTCAAATCGGCCTTCTTGCATCAGAGATCCCACTCTAGTTAACATTTTACCACGGTTGACAACATGTTTCACTTGAGATAAACGTTGACCGGATATGCCTTCTTCGTCGAGTTCATGCTCTGTTAAGTTTCCAAACATCCCCAAAAGTATGCCGTTGAGAAGTTTTAGCCTTTGATTCACCAACCAGACCACGCCCAAAAACTGTAGCAGTGTTATTAACAGGATAGCTTTGACTAGGCATCGGGACAGGTAAATGTTCACACCGATATCTTCACTGGAGAAGGAGCATATTCTGCAAGTAAACAAAGGTATTATTAATACAGAAAAAGGTGATGGGGGGAAACAAATAGTGAAAGGTGAGTAGCACTGGACAGTTGGTAGCTCCGGACAATCACTGATTTTACATACTTGCAGTAAGGTGACAGCACTATCTATGCTAGTATTCTCTTATCTGTGTCCAATAATGGCATCAGTCAAGTATATTGTTCCAAAAAGTACACTTTAAGATCGTGTTACGCTAATAAAGCTAGGAAATGAATGCAGCTTACAACCAAAACTTTGACTTTTGAGCAGATCTTTTAACAAATCTTCGACTGCCAGTTGGCTGAACATGTTGTAGATATGAACAATAGATTAATGGGGCTATCTAGGAAAGAATTCTTAAAGCTATAGATATTGCAGGATTAATTTCTAGTGCGTACACTAGATCGTGTCATCTTGACATTCCAATAAATGGGTTTATTTGCACAGGTTTTCGCCCATTTACCTCAATATTTTTTCTGACCTTGATTTTTTTCCCTTCGCAGCTAACTGAAATTCCAGAAGAAGTGCCAGACTTCCATCAAATAAATCCTAATTTTGATGGTACTAAAGAAACAGGAAGTTCCACCTCTGTTAGTGCTATAAACATAATGGCCGGCACTCCCCTGTCAACAACAATAAAGCTCTACCAATTCAAAGTCACAATAAAAGCGCTTCCGATATATTGAAAAAATTGTCACCCCTACCAGATGCAACGAAATAAATGTTACGGAACTCTACATGAACTTTCACGCTCTATTGTTTAAAAATGGAGATATTTACTCTAAACTCGTAATATATTTGAATTGAAATAATATACACTAGCAAACCCAAGCATAAATTGCAATATATTATTTTAAATATTTTTTTAATCCCGGTGTTAAGTTTTATAATTTTATTTTTAAAGAAGTAATATCCTCATTTGTATGTTTGGACCGATCAAAAAGATCAATATAATGTCTACAAGGGTCAACACATCGTATTAAAATTTCTACTTCCGGTTAAAAGTTTTGATATTTTTTTAGGTCTTGCACATCTTCATGACATCGCATTGATATTAAATTCCTCATATATAAGATTTGACCAATAAAAAATATGAATATTAACTATTGAGTCTAAAATGGAATTAGATCATTGTTGTACAAATATTTTTCTTAAGAGGTTTAAAGAAAAATAACATAAACTTTTTGAGAGACTTACTTATATTTATTTACTCTATGGCCTTGGAGAATTATTGCGTTAAAACTTAAGTAATATCTCTTTAAAACTAAAGATCACAAAATTGTATCAATATATTTGCCAATATTTCAGAAAATATTTGTTTTATAAAAAAATATTTCATATACAAGTTTTTTAGACTTTAATTATACTACAATTTTGTAATAATAAAGTTATTTAGTATCTCAAATAGTTGTAGAGATACGAAAATTTCCGCTTTTGTAAAGTACCCCAAAGGTCATTTCATTGGAAAATGACAATATCCTTTTTATTTACATATTTAATCAATGTCTAGATACGAATTTTAATCACAATCATTATGTAACATTAGCGTGGACTGCTAATATGACATGGTTACTACCCGCCACTAAACAATCTAATATTCATATACATCCTGCATTAGAAATACCAATAGAACCTGTCAGTTTAAACATTAACACAAATAATCTTATAATCATAGACTTGCAGCATTATTAAACATCACGATATTTTTATTTGTATATAGGTCTCTACTCACGCGAATATCTGTTTGAAGCAGAGCAATGTACAAGTCCAGCATGCTCACCACAAATGCTATAATGAAGAGAAGTTCAAAACACGAGACAATTGTGCAGCCCCATGATGTTCCAACGATGCTCTGATTGACCAGTATGATACTACATACAAGACCACTCATCTGTTGAATACCTGGGTTGACGTACGTGACCTAAAAAAGTATAGCTCTACACCTGCTCGCGTTGGGAGTCAAAAGCAGTGGCAGATGTTCAAGACAACAAACTGGCCTACGTGACCGACACAGTGAGGTCTTTCCACCAGATGTTTGCAGATGACGTAATTGTAAAGGAGATCTCCCACCTTCCCTTCCTTTCCACTAAACCTATATAACGAGGGAACACAGACACTCTAATAAAATATTATTTTGGTCACTTCCACGAGAAGTCCTGTTGAGGACTAGGACGTTATCTAGCCAGGATGGCTTAGAATATCTTTGTTTAACTCTATAAAATATAAATTGCTGTGATGGGTTTGACTTTCTTAAATACTTTGGTTTATTTTGTTATGAAAATCAGTCAGTGTAGGCATCGGTAATGTTTTGTTAAATACATTAATTTTAAATTTAAATTCTGTTATGGAGCACTTATCTATTCCTTTTGCCGCTTAGACGCTAGTATCGTATTTTCTTGTTTAATGAGAGAGCCCTATTTTTTGTTCTTTTTATGATTTGCAATATTTAGGTTAAATATTAAATTTAAATTTTGTGGTTATCATTAATTTAAATTCTTTAAATTGATAATGTTTCTTTAGTTGGTTATTTTGACGAATTATTTGTTTGAAACTAAAGTTAAAGTAACTTATTTTTTTTATATTTATAGAATTCAATATAAAAATATTTATTATAATTTAGTATAAATTAAATAGAATTTTTGTAAAATTACAAGTCTTTACTATAGTAAGTCTATATAGATTAATTAAAATAAAATAAATTATTGATTAATATACAAACGATTTTTGATATCAGAACATTATTAAAATAACACATTAAAAATGTGAGTCAAGGTCACATACATGATTGACAAGTAAAATTAACGAAAAAACATATACACCTTAACTTAATTAAACTATATAGATAATTAGTAACAAATGACTAGAGGACTAATGTTTGGCTAAAATATAATTGAAAATAAATATTAAGAAAAATTGAAATATTGAGGAAATGTTGAATTATATAACAATTAAATTGAATTCCATTATCTTATCTGAAATTCCCTTGCTCCTTTGTAGGCAGCGTAGAGACAGCTTTAAAAATTCTACATGTTTCGGCATATCAACGGCGCCATCCTCAGGACCATCAAACACACAGTTGATTCTGGTATTCACTGGAGCGACTCACACAGGCACAGTCAAATGTCCTGAGGATGACAAGTCTGATCAATGGGGTCGCTGATTGGCTCATGTGCACCTGGTTAATGTCTGAACTATCCTGTATTATCGTGATATTTTCTAATTTGATTTGGTGCAAATATGGTATTGCTTAGACTGATTACTGTCTGGTAGATACATTTTTCACATCATCCTAAAATCTACTATTTGTTAAGTTATTTGTGATATTAGGTTGTTCCTGGTAAATTGTTAATTTTACTAAAAGCACATTAAAAATAACTAAATATATTAATGAATGTATTAGTTCGTTTAGTATAATATGGCATGTCTGGGCTCTATCAATCGTAGCTCAGTAGTTGAAAGATTAGCCAGTGCTAATATACCGTTGCCTAGTGGACGCCCGACTGTACTAATCGTACCGTCTTTCCGTGGAAACTCTTTCCATGTCTCGATGATATGATGGTTAAAGTGAATTTGAGGGTGTGGAACCAGTGTAAACCCTTAAGACTAAATTAATCTTAATCAATTGAATCATGGTAACCGTTGGGGTAATTCACCTTTCGGGAAAAATACCCAAGGTGCCAGGCGGGACTTTAACTCGGGACCCCTGGGCTTGTATTCAGGTGTATTGACAATCACACTATGGGGCCGGTTCAGTTCAACCATTAAGTATACGAATGTGACTTATAGAGTTATGTAAAGTTTAAATTTAACTTTAGGACCATACATTAAGGTTAACTAATAATACAAGCTGTAATAGCCGTCCCTACCTGAAAATATATATTGATTCCACTACTATAAAGTAGACAATCTGCAGAAAAGCAAACTTTCTAGTAGACTTGATCGATTTGGAAGGATTATCGATCACATGACGGTCAATGAGTTGAATTTTCTTCAGGATGGTAACGAACATGTAACGATTCCTGATGGCACATAGAAGTAAGGACAGAAGACAACTAAAGGCAGCCACATTTTTACCAAAACCATCCGTTATCTTCAAAACAATGCTCAGGTCAGCGTAATGCACCTTCAGAAGGAAGAAATTCAAATCGTTATATAGATTGTCATCAGGAATAGATTAATAAGAGTTCAATCAATATATCAAAGTAGTTTTTCTGTCATAATATTTAATGGTTGATTTAGAATCTGGTACTCACCTCAAGTTCATATTTTAATTCACAAATGAACAATGCCAAAATCATCAGGAAAACGACCACTGTGTAAATAGTTCCTTTTAAATTTAACTTTAGGACCATACATTAAGGTTAACTAATAATACAAGCTGTAATAGCCGTCCCTACCTGAAAATATATATTGATTCCACTACTATAAAGTAGACAATCTGCAGAAAAGCAAACTTTCTAGTAGACTTGATCGATTTGGAAGGATTATCGATCACATGACGGTCAATGAGTTGAATTTTCTTCAGGATGGTAACGAACATGTAACGATTCCTGATGGCACATAGAAGTAAGGACAGAAGACAACTAAAGGCAGCCACATTTTTACCAAAACCATCCGTTATCTTCAAAACAATGCTCAGGTCAGCGTAATGCACCTTCAGAAGGAAGAAATTCAAATCGTTATATAGATTGTCATCAGGAATAGATTAATAAGAGTTCAATCAATATATCAAAGTAGTTTTTCTGTCATAATATTTAATGGTTGATTTAGAATCTGGTACTCACCTCAAGTTCATATTTTAATTCACAAATGAACAATGCCAAAATCATCAGGAAAACGACCACTGTGTAAATAGTTCCCAAAATGGAAAACTCCACACCAAACTCATCTTGGTTCACGTGTTTCTTGAATGAAATGGGTGCAAGTCCAAATAATTTGCACACAAAATAAAAAGGTTTTATGCCAGAATACAGATGCATTATATTGAGGTTTCTAATATTTATATTAAATGATATTTTATAATTGGTTTTTCGTACAAATGAGAATGTGATATTTAATTTGAAGCCAACACATTAATTATTAGCCTAAATTGATCATTTTAATGTTATCTATGTGTTATCTCAATCATAATTAGTTGTTTAAAACTCACTTATTAAATTCTCTCGTTTTATTGTATTGTTTTTACTAAACCTTATCATACTTCTGTAATTGAACTAGTGTGACGAGGAGAGGTAAGATTATAATAAATGATAAATTGTATTTGACAAACTATTTCCTGCGCTTCCTCGTAACAGGAAATCCAGTCTGTTGAGGTACCCACAACTTAAATCACGTAGCCACTGGTGGGGATAGGTTTATTGATTTAAGAGATCGTTTAACACACAAAATAAATTTCAGTCAATCATTTCCCTTAGCCTTTCTTTGGATAAAAGAGAGTATATCCAACTCCGGCTCACGGTTTGGAAGGAGGTGCATTAATTGCCAGCGCATCATGGAGACAAAGTCGAAAATTAATTTCCAGCAACACACACTACAGAATTATATAACTTAAGCGCAGCAGCTCCTACAGTCGGACTAATGTTTCAAATGAATGTCATGAAACCTTCAGCTAGTTAATAAAATATTTAACTGTGAAAATTTATTACTCTACTCCTTTGTTTTGCGTGACGTATCCATAGATATTTAGTTGAAGTATGTGATTAATAATTCAACGTTGCATGCTTGGTTTGCAAGCCAACTGTGATAATTATGAATGGAAATACTGTATATTTATATATGTATGAAACATACAATTTGCTCTAAATAATTTTTTATTAATATAAAAGCTTTTAAATATTTCCATCCTCACTAATTGTATATTTCTATTAAATATTTAGTTTTAGATTTTGATAATATATTTGTTTGAGCTTTTTAAATTTGTATCAACTAACAGAATTAAGATTTATATTTTCTTTATTTTTATTTTTATTTTATGCGAACTAACAAGAAATGTTGTAACGGCTGGTGGAAATAATAAGAAAATATGGCTTGGAGATCAAGAGTGATAAGTTAAAAGTGATGGTGATTTTAAAAATGAATAGCCACTGAAAATCAATTTTGGAAACCAGGAGGTGAAAAACAGAGTATTTCAAGTACCTGGGAAGTCTGCTGGCAAAGGATGCCTATTGCACCAAGGAAATTACTTCAAAGATTGCCATGGCCAGGGGAACCCCGAGATAAATTTTACGGCTTGGTGGGATTGCTTTTTAGTGCCCCTCTATATAACCGGGAATAGTTAGAAAATATTAAATTAATCCCCAAACCGAACAACTTTAAACCTAAGTAGTGTGGGAATGATTAGAAAATAATCTGAGGGCTAGCTCGATAAATGGTATGTGAACTACAATCGTTTTACAGCGTGATTTTACGAAAACGGTTGGGATTACAAAGAGAACATACTTTGTATACATACACTTGGATATAATAACAGTTTACGATATAACTGTAAAAAAACAATCCAAGTGCACAATTATTTCAAGATGGTTGATGTAAAATAACATTTTATAAGAGCTACACTATAATCCTAAACACATAACTATAATATTATGTCAAAATTCATGTTAGTATCAAAACTTGAAAGATTGTTATCCTTAGCATATCCACTATTTATCACAGTTTAGGTTAGGCTAGGTTGGTGCAATGTTTGGCAAAACCTTCAGCTGGCACCCGGGTAGCCATCCGGTTCGCCTGACCCCTAAGTCACACGTGACTATGCCCAAAGAAGCTTTCAACAAGAAGAGGTTACTGCTGACTAGCAAGTTGTGTTTGGAATTGAGGAATAAACCGATGAGATTTTACATTTGGAGCATCGCGTTGTATGAAGCTGAAATTGAGACTCTTAAAAGATAGAAAAGAAATACTCGGAGATCTTCGAAATGTGATGCTGGAGAAGATTTGAGACTATCAGGTGGACATACATGATGATAAATGATCAAGTCCTAAGAAGAGTGAGTGAGAAGAGAACCATTTTGTATGTGATTCTTCTGTACAGAGCAAACAGGATCGGACACATCTTTAGAAGGAACTGTCTTAGGAACGACGTCATAGAATGAAAGGTTGAGGGAAAGAGGAGTTTAGGAAGAAGGAGGATTCAAATATTGGATGACCTGAAGGAAAGAAGACAGAGGACAGGGCACATTGACGGTCTAAATTCACTGACAAAAGGAATGACATAGTCCTAAGAAAGAGCACATAACAATAATAATAAACAAAATAACTATATATTTGTCAGCTATTCTTAGCGAAATTTTGCACCCTTCTAACAAAAATTATTGAAATAGCTCTATAAGCACCAAAAATACAAGGACAGAAATCCTAGTAGCCCATATAAGTAATAATAAAGTTGGATTGGATATCCTTCCATCCCAGTTTAACTTATTTATATGTAATTTGAGCAATACATACAATTTTTTATATAAAATTATTTAGAAATTATTGTTCTCAGGTATTTTTTGTTCATGTTGAAAACATTAATGTTTACGTGTGCATTGATGAATATATAATCAATTATTGGTACATTTTTCATGCATTTTATAAACATACCTTGAGTATGACTTACAAGTAAAATTAGCCTAAAATATCACGCCTTGTACTACATCCCCATCTCTATTACTTTTACATTTGACGTTTTATTTCAAGGTTAAGTTCGGTTAATTATACAAGGTTCAAGTTATATCAATTTAAATTATTTGTATTGATGTATTTTAGTTGAACTCAAAAGAAGTGCAGATCAGTGTTAGCTATCTTAAATCATGTGAAGTTGTGTTTGAAACTAGTCGATACTTTTTTTTTTTATGTTGGGTGCATTTAAAATCTTAGACTTCACAGAGGTGGTAGTACAAACAATTAGAATATGTTAGTTATAAAATGCTGTTCCAACCGTTAATGGCCATAATCTCCCTAAGTCGGTAATAAATAAATGTAGAAACCAAGAATTGAGTGTTTTCTTCCTTAACATAATAAGTATTATTACATTCAAATTCTAAGAAATACAAAACATTTCCTAAAAATGTCAACTCGTATTTTCAACAAAGTTGAACCAACATAATCTACAGAAATGATTTAACACTAGCGATGCAGATACTATCGTCAGAATAAGTTTCATAATATTATGAAACATTCGATTGATTAATTAATAATCTAATCATGAAAACAAATCACTCAACCTGTTTAGTTTGCGTGACATCTCATTAAGAGATCTCATCGTTTGGAATATTTAAATAATTCAACGTTGTCAACTAGGTTTGAACGACAATCAATATTTCTACTAGGTAAATGAAATAGATTCACACGCTCTCACTTGAGCTATGAGCCCAGTATCTATAACACTTTCTGAAGGGCTGTGAATGACCCGGAAGTATGTTCACACGCTCTCACTTGAGCTATGAGCCCAGTATCTATAACACTTCTGAAGGGCTGTGAATGACCCGGAAGTATTTTCACACGCTCTCACTTGAGCTATGAGCCCAGTATCTATAACACTTCTGAAGGGCTGTGAATGACCCAGAGGTATGTTCACACGCTCTCACTTGAGCTATGAGCCCAGTATCTATAACACTTCTGAAGGGCTGTGAATGACCCGGAAGTATGTTCACACGCACTCACTTGAGCTATGAGTCCCAGTATCTATGAAACTTCAGCCGGGCTGTGAATGACCCGGAAGTATGTTCACACGCTCTCACTTGAGCTATGAGCCCAGTATCTATGAAACTTCAGCCGGGATGTGAATGACCCGGAAGTATGTTTGTGCTTGACCACCTAAAACCTTATTCACCCTTATATTTTTCCTTAAATTAGAAACTACACTTAATCTTTCATGGGTATACTATAACAACGATTTTTACAAAGTAAAATTCACACACTTTTACACACACACACACAAAAAAAAGATAAATTGTTGACTATTAAGAAATATAATTAACATTTCACAAAAATACTGTACAACAAGCTTATTATTATTAGAGTAAATGAATAAGTTTGCGTTAATAATCTAAGACATTTAATGTAGTTCCTGTGTAAATTATAAGTTTCACCATTAATATATACAAAGCAAGTAAAAATCAACAACTCTCTACCTGCTAGGTTTTTTAAGTTCTTTCTTGATTAACTATCTCAACAAATAATCTGTTAATGCATGCACTTTCCCAAGAAACCACTGGTATCGGTCGAGATCTTGCTCCTCATGTTCATGAGGAATTGGATGGCGACTGACCTGCAATCAATTTCCCCAATCTCACCAGGAAAACCTACTACTTGAATAAATATGTAGTAAAACTTCTATTAATATGTTAAATCTATTTAGCAGTGGTTCTCAATCTCATTTTTTAGATTGTACTCCTTGACCATAACTAAAATTTTAATGTAGTCCCAAGATAAAAATTTCCTAACGACTATTTAAAAAAAATATGACCACATGGTAAAATAATGATTTATTTAATCTAATGGGAAAAAAATATCTGTAATCAACATATTTTAAATTATAGAAAACTATTTAGAAAGAATCCTACTGTTATAGCCTTAATATTATCTCTTATTGAGAATATTTGTGATCAGTTAAATAAAACATACTTTAAAAAAGTTTATAGAAAAGTATTTTACATTTTTTTCGAAAATTCCTTCAAAAATAAATAAAAAGAGTACACCTAAACACATTATTTTCAAATGAAAATTTTATATTGTAATCTGAAGTAATTTGGAGTAACAGGAATCCCAAAGGTTTTCAGTGTGTGGCTGCATGGTTTGTTACAACTTTTGTATGTCTGGTTGTCCAGTTGAAACTTTCAAACGGAGGTCCGGCTCCAACTCTAAGCTATTGTGGTTATTTTTAGGTACAACATGGATGTATAGCCACTCTCACAGATATAATATGTTGTTGAGAAAAACACCATAAGCTTGATGGTACGGTAAGCTATATGATGAAACTCGTTCAGTCTCTGCAACCAAAATTTGCCAAAAAGTTTTTCTTGAGATCGGATTTGACGGTTTCCTCACAGGACAGTTCCATGATTTCTTCATTTTCTTTTGTTGAAAAGAAGTCTGGTAGACTGATGTAACAAATATGGGTTTTCAAACCCTGATAACAATCGAATACTGGTCGTCTAGGCAATACATATCGTAAAATAATGACTAAATCTGCTACTGAAGATGAATTGTTTCACCGAAATGCCACCAAGAGCTGCTTGAGTCCCTCGCCTGACATGATAAACTATTTATCTCTTTATTTACTTAAAGGGTTTGGTTTTTTATGTTTAGATGTGATTATTATAATAATAATGACTATGGGTTTTAAATTTTTAATTTGTAATATTCTTACCGACGTAATTCTTTTTACCAACTGGTCTGAGCGTTTTATTGAGGAGCCTTGGAAGTGATCACGATGGTCTTGTGATTTCCAATGCATTAATAGAGTTGTTATAACATGAATGATACCTCGACTTTTTAATAGACATTGAGTTGGGTCATTTCTGTTGACAGTTTTTTTTAATTTAAGATCTCTCTCGTTGAATAAATATATATAAATATTGTAATATGATTTGTTATATTTAAGATATTTAAAGAATCTTTCGGCCTTTCTAAATGGAAGTTTATAGGTAGTTTGGTGAATATTTTTGCAAAAATATTTGTTATGTTAAAGATTTTTTTTAATTCCAGCATTTATATAAATATAATTTTATATATTGGTTAGTTAATATTGTGTCTCTGACCTTTGAATCGGGGAAGACAACCACAGAATGCAATCGGGGACTTCTTAAAAAAGATCTGTTTAAGAATGGTGATTTAAATAATTCGGGAAGTGAAAACTCTGTTATATTCTTGAGTTGAGGACTAAACACCGATATTGAAGAAGGACATGTTTTGGAAAGTACTAAGTGTATTTTTTTTTAGTGGACCTGTCAATATGAAACACACATGTTGTTCTTGAAATCACAGTTTATTTTCTCTTTGAACATTGACATAAATGAAATGCATCCAAGTTCTCCTCTTTCTTTGGCCCGTACATAACTTGCGCATTGCAAGCGAGCCGTTTTATGAGTGAGACCCAAGTCTAGTGATGGGCAGAATCGGATGAATAGAATCGATTCATTCGATTCTTTCAAAATCATTCGAATTAAAAAAGAATTCGAATGAGAAAAACATTCGAATGAAAACAGTAGCTGACTTGACGCGAGCTGGCCGATTCATTCTCTTACCCCACCCTTGCCAGAAGTACTGAGGAAAATCGACCTTATGATTATGAATGTTTCCAGGCTATCTCTATACAGGTCTTCATTTCTATTAGGTTCATTTTCAATAAATAGTCCCCATTGCTACACAATAATCGACCTTACGCATTCGAATGATTCTAAGGCTAATTTAATACAAAGTTTAAGTGGTTGTACAGTTTACAATCGAATAACAGCCAAAAATAATTCGAATGAAAATTACAAAATGATTCGATTATTTTGCTACATTACTACGTGGATTGTTCTTTTTCATTTCCTTAAAATTTTACCTTCCTAACTAACTAATCGCATATAGCACGAATGGTTTGAGAGATAATTTTTTTTAACGTTGACTTAAATGTATTAAGTAGATAAGTATATACTTCTTATGTATTTAATAAAATATTGCCCGGCCGTAATATTAAGATCGTATTATAATTTTATTCACTGAAATAATTTTACGATTGTAAGCTTATATATTTTTGTTATGTTTAGTTTAGGAAATATTAAAGGGTAAAATATTTCGACTTTGTGTTTAAAAACACAAAGGGAAACGTATTTTCCTTATTTAATTATTAATCGTACGCAAAAGTATTTAGATTAACTGCGAGCTACTTATTTGAGAAATGCGTTTACTTTTTCTCACTGTTTAGTATTTTGTTGTGACTGTACTTTGATCTTTGACATTGTCACAAGGAACTAAATGCAGTAATAGAAAAGTGTTGATAAGCTGCAAAGGAATGTGTGCTGGGAGATTCGACAGCAGGGTGAAGAGAATAGTAGCACAAAGCAAAATGAGCAACTAGTAACTACTTTTAGAAGTAGTAAATATTCGATTATTACAGACTCTTTACTACTTCTCAAAATCATTCGAATGATTCTTTCAATTATTTTTAAAAGAATCGAATGATTATTCGATTCTTAAAATCATTCGATTATGCCCATCACTACCCAAGTCAAGTGACGGACCAGTTCCCCGCCACCTCGCTCGGAACAGCTCTAGCGGCAGGTTCAGTAACTCCAACCTGCGCTGGACAACTGCGCGGAAGTACGAAAGGGGCGAGGAGGGATAGTCACATCACCGTCACAAATTTTATAACTTTGAAGACGTTAGCCCCTGCCTCCACCTGCCCTTTTAGTTACGCATTACATTTAAAATAAATTCTAGTAATGAGAAATATATTATTTAAATCTAGCCTTTTATTTGTGTGTTGTGAATATAAAAAAACCTACATTAGTTTGTTTACGTACGTCCAGTTGTGCCAACACTGTATTTCTTTATTTTCACTTCCCAACTAAAATAATTTTGAGCTTTCTTAAACATGATAAAATTCAAGCTAA
Organism: Timema monikensis; assembly: GCA_902151445.1. NCBI lineage: Eukaryota > Metazoa > Arthropoda > Insecta > Phasmatodea > Timematidae > Timema > Timema monikensis. Next base: position 52,239 of record CABFVZ010000257.1, on the reverse strand, counting down.
TAACTATAATTTAAAATATATATAATATTTTGGTCCTACCTTAGCATAAGACAATAATATTAATTTTACCAAATAGTGATATGAAAACATTTTATTATTTAGCAATTAATACAAACTCCCGGGCTGTCGTAGAGTTCAGTGGTTACAACTAGAACTAATTGTCAGCTAAGTTCCGATTTACGCTAACAGAATGAGCCTCCCGCAAAATATTTATTCCTTGAATTCGAACGTTTTTTCAAACGATGGGAGACGGAAGTGACCCGGACAATTTAAACGAAAATGCAAGGCTTCCAAATAATATATTTAATATTTAGCACCACGTCTTACTACCCGTTCGGGCTATACGCTTTAAGTACTAATTACGCTAATGGATTAGGAATTGGGAAGGTTGAATTAGAGGAAGTGAACCCGCATTTGCGTGGAGGGAGAGTGGCAAACCATTTAGGAAAAGCCACCCCCAGTTCACCCGACCAAGATTTGAACCTCGATCTCCCCGTCCTCAGCAGTAGAGCTCAACACAAGCGCGTTAGCCAACTACGACACCAAGGCGGGTGCTTCCAAATCAATCATGTTATTATTATTATTATTATTATTATTATTATTATTATTATTATTATTATTATTATTATCACCGCGTCTTACTACCCGTTCGGGTTATACGCACTTACGCTAATGTGTAATGGTAGGGTGATTGTGAGATTAAATGAAGGACCTACAGTTTAACATGGAATCCGAACCACGGTGGCGGCCTGGCTCAATCATGTTGAGTGATGATGTAATTCTCGTCCGCTGAGTTAGAAATTTAAACCATTACGCGTGTGGATTATGCTTCACACCAGGAAATTGTTTTAAACAATAGACTTATGTGTGAGGAAAATACATTAATGAAGGTGGAGGCTGCCTAATATTACTTCATATAAATTACTCCAAGCAAAATCTCACTAGAGTTAACATTTATTTATGATTAGTCAAGCATTTCTGGTCTAACAAAAAGCGAAAGACATTCTCATGGATTTATTTTCTTTATATTTACAATATCATAAAATTAAATTTGAATAGTTATGTTGTTTTATATTTTGTTTGTATCACTTACTCTGTCATAATGTTGATATATTTCTTGAAGAAGGTGATATTATTAGAATTAATTTTCTAAATCAAGCCACTCTAAGTGCCAAGTATTTTTTTTTATCTAAAAATAATTGGAAATAATAAAATTGTATTTTAAATGAGTACTCATTGTAGAGCACTTTTATTTTAATTTTAGGAGGAATAACACGTGCATCAATAACCTTCAACCATCTTCTAATTTATTTATTTATTGTTGTATTTGGCAATATATTTCTTGTTTGCTTTCTCATTATTTCCATTGTTGTATGTAATAAAATGATTTTATTTAATTCTACGAAGTAATAAAAAGTTTGACAACAATGAATGTTGTCGTGGAGAACTGGTCATGAACCCATCGAAGAGATTTATGCAGGTAACACAAATATCTATCAAGCTACCCACAAGTATAGATATTATTTCGAGTCCCCCATCATATTTTATTTTTATTATTATTATCCATATTTTTTTAAAGAGTTTATTTTATTTTTTCTCAATATATAAATATATATTTTTAAGAACCACGTCTTACTACCCTTTAGGGTTTTAATTACACTAATGAGTCAGTAATGAGGAAGGTTGAATTTAGAGAAATTGTACCTTCATTTGCGTGGAGTGAGATTGGTAAAGCATTTTGTAAGGGTTCTCTCCCCCTCACTGCTCCCTCAAACACTCAAACAGGTTCGCATCCCTGTTTCTACACAATATTTGTATGCCTGGCCAGCTGGCGCCAGTGCAGAAATATCCCGGACTTAATCTCGGGCTTCTAAGTACCTGATCTCGCCACTGGCCGATATAATTGATAATATAAAAGAGAATCTATGTGTTTATTAACCCTCCAGCGTAAAGGAGCAAACAAACAAAATGATCTCAAAACAAACTTATTATCCGCCACAACAACAACAACAACAAAGTTTACAATTACAACAAATAAAAACAACATACCAGTTATACTTCTTGATTATAGAACTATACCAAAACTCACTAAACAGGCCGTGGTAATTATATATAAAACTAACAAAAGTTTAAACATAATGGTTGGACCGTCTTTGATAGTTAGGCTGTACTTGCACTTGCACATCTTGCTTCTAACAAAGGAACAAAACAATGCAGCAATGTAACTTTAGTTCACAGCTAAATGATTGAAACATGGTTCACCTCGGATCTTTCAACGGTGGTTGGTAATACTGGTGTTTTAGGCACTAGACCTATAATGATTGTGTTGAGGTGACCCTTAATTTAGTAGGCAGATGAGCTACCTACAAAGCTAAGGTGTCCCTCTCACCGAAATACCTCAAATAATTATAATAAAAGTTAAAATGTTAAAACATATAAAGCATATTTACAATATAAAGCAGTTATTATGTGTGGCTAGAGTGAATGAACAAACTTATGACTTTACAATACACAGGTATACAACTGCACACATTAAAAGTGACCCCAAAATTTTCAACTGTAAAAAAAGGGAATAATAACTTAAATACATTGTGCGCCCCCCGAGTACATTTATAAATTGCGCCATTGAAAAGGGGCATAAAAAAAGGTAGTACAGTAAACAATATATTCCTTTCTTTGGATTTACGTCATGTAACAGTTTTCTCTTTAGTTTAAATGAAAATAACTGTTATTTTCTTTATGATAAATTTGAAGAAAATAACTGTTATTCTCATCATACTTTGGAGGATGCATAGACGAGAACCCCAACATTAAACCGGGTAAAGTGCGATTATTGGACCCGATTTGTAGCGCCACCCCCTTGGCGTACTGTAGCAGGATGACGAGGTAGGTCGTAACCGCACTCACAATGGAGAACAACATGGTGAGGTCCAAAGGAAAGAAATAGTAAGCCGAGAAGATCAACTTCCTGTGGACCAACTGGTGAGAGAATATCTGCAAGCAAAAGTTGTTATCTTAGAGACGGAGTGGGCAGAATCTTTGCCATCGAGTGGCTTAGGGAACACAAGTTAGTGGCAGTATTTTAGTAGATTTTATATAAAAAATAATTGATCAACATAGTCAAATATGTATTGGGTAGAAATGTAGTTTTTATTTATTTTAATGGTTGCATCAAAATATCTTTAATATCTTTCAAGGATGTCTGGAAATTAGAATTACAACCTTTTCTCTTCATTTAAAAAGTGTTTCATCTAATAATGCTACGTTCATGACAGATATTACACAACTATTTTTACTACTATGTGTAAAAAATAAAACTCTATGTTTATATTGGAGTAATTATTTCATTTATTTTAACAAAAAATAATCATTTGCTCTAGAGATCACATAAACACACTGCTTTTGATGCATTCCCTTCACTCCCACACTCAGCAGCTGTTTTGATTGCTTGGTTATTGCTAATCAGATGTTAAGCTCGTGGATCTAGGAAAGGGCCCTGTTCATAGAATTATATAAGAAAGATGCACAAAAAAATATTTATAGAATAGCTCACAATATAATGCCTCAAGATTTGTTAGAAAAACGCACTTATGGAACAAAATAAAAGTTAATATTGGGCAATATATTATGTTAAGGTGGTACTGGTCTTATAAAAAATAAATTAATAGAGCTAAATGATGTTAAGGCAGGGTTATAGGGGACGCAAGAACAATTCAGTGTTTTAGCAGTTTTATATTAAAATAATTATTTTGATCGAAATAGATCAAATACAGTCCCAGTAGAAATAATAATTTAATTTTATTCACATGGTGACCTCCACAGTTCTTGAATTTAGGTTAAATGTCTCTTGGAATTTGATGACAATTTTTCCTCCTCTTTTTAAAAGTTTGTCATTTAATACCTCTATACTCACGGCATTATTATTAGCACCGCATCTTACTACCCGTTCGAGTTATACGCACTTACGCTAATGTGTAATGTTAGGGTGATTGCAAGATGAAATGGAGGACCTACAGTTTAACGTGGAATCCGAACCACGTTGTAGGCCTGGCATTCCCCACATTTACAAGATGTTTTGTCAGAGGTGAAGGAAGGGTTTGGTAATCAGATAAATTTGTGCCGAGACCGAGGATACTCATGGCAGATATCGAAGAACTATTGTGGTCATAAATGAAGAAAATACAACTATAATTCTATTCAGGAAATATTATATTTATTTTTGCCACAAAAAAATTAGTTTTGCTATAAAAATTGTCAAAACACTGGTCTTTTCTCGCGCTCCCTACATCCCCACCTCAAGCCGGCTATCCCTCAAAACGGGAGGCTACTGATTCTTGCCTGTAGTTCCTTGTTCACGTCCTGAGGCCGTGATGGTCCATATAGCTTTAGGACAAGGCTCTTTGTTTGCTCGGCTTCTTGATACGACAGGTGACTAAACGTTGCCAGGATGGTCATGCTCAAGCCCATCTCCAGTATCGTCATTATCTGGATCGTCAAAGTGTTATCTTCTTCGGTTTTAGCTTCGGGGTCCAGGTAGAAAGACGTTAGTATCGCCACATATATGGCGGACGTGATACTTCCAAATGCAAGGAGGACCTGACAACAAAATAATATTTAAAAAAAAAAACTCTTCGGGAGCCATGTGGTTTAACGCGTGAGACTCTCGTGTTAGACTAGATTGCCTAAGACTAGGAGATCAGGATTTGATCCAAGTTGGGTGTACTGCATGTTTATTACAATAACGGTGACCTAGATTAGAATAAACCTTCACCTGGGTCAAAATCTGAAGTCCAAACGCTTCACTAGTGAGATCGGAAATGTCGCAGAGGAGTCCATGTAGTTTTCTTACGAGATCCACTCTTCTGGCATAGTTCTGCAAGGACACAGCATTAACCTCTGGTTGTATGTTTCTTCCAGTACGACCGAGATCCAACATCCCCACGGTCCTTTGTTGTGAGGGGAGATTTAAATCATCTTCATACTGAAATGGACAATTTTCTCGCGCTCCCTACATCCCCACCTCAAGCCGGCTATCCCTCAAAACGGGAGGCTACTGATTCTTGCCTGTAGTTCCTTGTTCACGTCCTGAGGCCGTGATGGTCCATATAGCTTTAGGACAAGGCTCTTTGTTTGCTCGGCTTCTTGATACGACAGGTGACTAAACGTTGCCAGGATGGTCATGCTCAAGCCCATCTCCAGTATCGTCATTATCTGGATCGTCAAAGTGTTATCTTCTTCGGTTTTAGCTTCGGGGTCCAGGTAGAAAGACGTTAGTATCGCCACATATATGGCGGACGTGATACTTCCAAATGCAAGGAGGACCTGACAACAAAATAATATTTAAAAAAAAAAACTCTTCGGGAGCCATGTGGTTTAACGCGTGAGACTCTCGTGTTAGACTAGATTGCCTAAGACTAGGAGATCAGGATTTGATCCAAGTTGGGTGTACTGCATGTTTATTACAATAACGGTGACCTAGATTAGAATAAACCTTCACCTGGGTCAAAATCTGAAGTCCAAACGCTTCACTAGTGAGATCGGAAATGTCGCAGAGGAGTCCATGTAGTTTTCTTACGAGATCCACTCTTCTGGCATAGTTCTGCAAGGACACAGCATTAACCTCTGGTTGTATGTTTCTTCCAGTACGACCGAGATCCAACATCCCCACGGTCCTTTGTTGTGAGGGGAGATTTAAATCATCTTCATACTGAAATGGACAATTCATAATGGTATCTTGTTAAATCATGTAAAGCCATATTTTATCAATATACAGGGTGTTTCTGAGCTATCTGCACGAATTAAACTACAGAATATTTGGGCAAAAAGAATCAAAATATGTCCGGAAAAGTCATCTTACAACACAAAATTAAAGTTGGAGCTAGATGCAACGCCAGGAGTAGGCAACTCTAAGTATGTAAATGTACAACAAGTTGCATATCATTAGACGGTCACATCATAACAGGGGCTCAAAACTCCATCCACGAATTAGTCATGTCAGTATCCGGGGGTTGGATTTGACGTGGGATCATTCTTCGGCGACGTTGCTCGCGGCCATACACTTCTACCCACCTATTGATATGCAACTTGCTGTGCACGTACGTAATCACAGCTGCCTACTCCCGGCGTTGTTGATTCGAACTTCAATTTTCTTTAGGAGGTGCTAAATTAATTTTGCGGACATTATGTTACTAGGTGTGTTGGTTTCCTTCTGACCACTAGTTCTGTGGTTTAAGTTTGAACTGAAAAATTAGACACATCCTGTTTGTTTGTCTTCACGGTGTATTACTTAAAACATTTATATATATTTGTAGTATATAACATGCAATTTCTGAACTGATTATATTAGAACACGACTTATTGAAAATTAATAATAATAAAAGACCTAACAGTCAGCCTATGGCCACTAATGCATCATTGTGAATGGGTATATCCACATTTAATCATTATATATTTTTCGAAAATACATTGTGTCTAATCCTAAGACCCTTAGCTTAGTAGTCAGACAAGATACTAACTTAGCTTGTGTGTCAGACTAGCATCTTAAAACCCATTTGTGCTACACGCATAATAATAATGCGAGTGATATATATATATAAGATAGAAGTGTGAAAGTGTGTCAACGTTTGTGTGAGACATGAATGGGAAAGCTTTTAGGAAAAACCACTATCAATAGACCCAGACGAGCTTCTAGCATTGACTGCTAAAATATTTTAGAACCAGACAAGATTAGCCTGATATTTAATCCTTGTGTCCACCAATGTACTATGAATACAGAAGTATAATAGTGTACAAACATACATACAGGTATCCCAAAAGCTACTGAGCAGTAAGGCACACGTACTTCATAGCAGTTATATTCTACAACAGATGTTGGGAATATTCCTCATTGGCATGAAAACATGTATGTGGCCTCGTGGTCTAGGGGTAAGGTGTTCGACTTATGTAGTGGGGGTCTGGGGTTCAATCCTAGGTCCCAGCGTAGATTTATCTGATTACCAAACCCTTATTTCACCTCTGACAATACGTGTATTAATCACAACTTGCAAATGCGTGAAATGCCAGGCCTCCACAGTATTTCGGATCCCACTTTAAACTGTAGGTCCTCCAGTTCATCTCAAAATCATCTTACCATTACACATTAGCGTAAGTGCGAATAATCCGAACGGGTAGTAAGATAATAATAGTGAAGACATGTAAGGTCTTCATATGATATGATATAAAAAGGCATGTCCAGACATATCTTCATTCTACTGGGGGGCATTTCCAACATCTGCTGTAGTAAGAACTGCTAGAAGGTACGTTGTATTTTACTGTACAGTAATTTGGGGATAAACTGTATTTCAATTTTTTTTTTAGCACTGCTTCTTACTACCCGTTCGGGTTATGTACTTGCGAACTAACTACGCTAGTAGTTTTAGAGATTAAGAAGGCTATATTAAAATGAAATATATATGCATTTGAGTGGAGGGAGAGTGTAAAACCATTAACCATCATCATGAACTGTTTCCAGACTGTGATCTGGTCAGTTAATTAGATGCTTCCATCCCCCTCTTTCCTTCCACTATTCTTCCTCCTTTAATTTATTCCATTCTTATTTCACTTGCAAACTATGTTATCTGCTTCTCCCATCTCTTTTTTACCTCTCTCACGCTCTTTATCCTACATAATTCAATTCCGACATTTTATTAGGCATCCTATCTTTTGCCATTTTGGAAACTTACCCTCAATCACCCGACCGAGATTAGAGCCTTAATCTCCAAGTCATTGGTAGTCTAGTCTACTGCGAGAGTAACGCTTTAGATCACGCGGCCAACAAAGTGGGTTATTTCAACATTTTATTTACAAGTAGTGCTGGTACATTTTCTTTTTAATGTTCTCGTATCTATCTACTTCATAAGTGTAAATATCTTAGTAAATTGGGTGGATAGTAAAGCGCGGGGAAGATATAAAATAGTGGTGGAACCGTGAAAATAGATACATACAATTCAACACCCTTTATGTAATTATTTTTTAAATTTATGTAATGTGTATTTCTCCATTTTTTATATATATAAAACAGTTGAATGTATTGTTTGTTTTAAATGAAAACTTGCCTCAAATCGGCTTTCTTGCATCAGAGATTCCACTCTAGATACCATTTTACCACGGTTGACAACGTGTTTTACTTGAGATAAACGTTGACCGGATATGCCTTCTTCGTCGACCTCATTCTCTGTCAAGTTTCCAAACATTCCCAAAAGTATGCCGTTGAGAAGTTTTAGTCTTTGTTTCACCAACCAGACGATGCCCAAAAACTGTAGCAGTGTTATTAACAGGATAGCTTTGATTAGACATCGGGACAGGTAAATGTTCACATCGATATCTTCACTATAGAAGGAGCACATTCTGTAATTAAACAAAGGTATTATTAATACAGAAAAGGGTGATGGGAAGAAACAAATAGGGAAAGATGGGTAGGTCTGGACAGTTGGTTGATCTGGACAATCACTGATTCACATACTTGCAGTAAGGTGACGGCACTATCTATGCTAGTATTATCTTCTTTATGTCTAATACTGCGTATTCAGTTATTTGAGTGAAATTAAAATTGTCATTTGGTTGTAACTGTGTAATTTCTCTTTCGAAAACCTCTTTTGTTTGACTTGAGCAATATTCAATTACCAAATACTTACAAACGGTTGAGTAGAATAACCATATATTTATTTAGTATTCAAAATGATTTGTTTTTTCAATAATTATGAATTTTAGACCCATAGATACTTAATCTTATATTTCGAATAATATTTACATTTGTGTAAGCGTTGAGGGTATCCATGAACAAAACAAATAAATAAAAATGTCATCCTAATTTAAGTTTATGTTATTTGTTGCAGTATAAAGGAGTAACCAATTATGCCTAAATTCAATGGAAGGTTTTCCGACAAAGGTTCATGGGATAAGGATGCAATGAAACAATCACTAGACAATGCTTTAAGTGAAGCTTTGAGTGTTAGCATGGCATCAGTAAGGTATAGTGTTCCAAAAGGTACACTTTAGGATCGTGTTCTAATCAAGCTAGTAAATGAATGCAGCTTACAACCAAAACTTTGAATTTTGAGCAGATCTTTTCACAAAGCTTAGACTACAGTTGGCTGAACATGTTTTAGATATGGACAATAGATTAATGGGGCTATCTAGGAAAGAACTCTTAAAGCTATAGATACTGAAGGATTAATATCTAGTTCGTACACTAGATCGTGTCATCTTGACATTGCAAGAAATGGGTTTATTAACAAAGGTTTTTGCCCATTTTCGCCAATATTTTCTCTGACCTATATTTTTTTCCCCTCACAGCTAACTGAAATTCCAGAAGAAACGCCAGCCCTCCAGCAAAGAAATCCTCATTTTAATGGTAATAAAGAAACAGGAAGTTCCACCTCTGTTAGTGCTATAAACATAATGACCGGCACTCCCCTGTCAACAAAAATATACCTCTACCAATTCAAAGTCACAATAAAAGCGCTTCAGATATATTGGAAAATTTGTGAGTCCTACCAGATGGAAAAGAAATAAATGGTACGGAAGCTTACAGTAACTTTCTCGCTCTATTGATTAAAAATGGAGATATTTACTCAAAACTCGTAATGTATGTGAAACGAAATAATATACACTAGCAAACCCAACCATAAATAGTATTATGTTTTTTTTTAACTTTTTTGAATCCCGGTTTTATATTTTATAATTTTATTTTTAAAGAAATAATAACCTCATTTGTATGTTTGGATCGATAAAAAAGATCAATATTAGCACCACAAGTGTCAACACTTCGTATTAAAATTTCGACTTCCAGTTAAAATTATTGAGATTTTCTTAGGTGTTGCACATCTTCATGACATTGCTAATAAATTCCTCATATACAAGTTTGGACAGTAAAAAATTTAAACATTAAATATTGAGTCTAAAATGGAGATATATCATTGTTGTACAAACATTTTTCTTAAGAGGTTTAAAGAAAAATAACATAAACTTTTTGAGAAACTTACTTATATTTAATTACTCTATGGCCTTGGAGAATTATTGCGTTAAAACTTAAGTAGTACAACTACAACTACAACTAAATATCACAAAATTCTATTAGTATATTTACCAATATTTCAAAAAATTTATATTTTATAAAAATATATTTCATATACAAGTTTTTTTTATCTGTAATTATACTATAATTTTGCAATAATATGATATTTAATATCTCAAATAATTGTGGAGATACGAAAATGTCGGCTTCTGTAAAGTACCCCATGTCATTTTCATGGGAAAAATAAAATATCCTGTTTATTTATAAACTTGCAAGCATAGCTCTACACCTGCTCGCGTTGTGAGTCAAAAGCAGCGGAAGATGTTCAAGACAACAAAACGGCCTACGTGACTGACACAGCGAGGCCTTTCCACCAGATGTTTGCAGATGACGTATTTGTATAGATATCCCAACTATCCTTCCTTTTCAACTAGACCTATATAACGAGGGAACACAGACACTCTCATAGACTATTTCTTTGGCCATATCCACAAGAAGTCCTGTTGAGGACTAGGACGTTATCTAGACAGGATGGCTTATAATATCTTTGTTTAAATCCATAAAATTTAAATTTCTGCGATGTGTTTGACTTTCTTGAATACTTTGGTTTATTTTGTTATTAAAACCAGACAGTGTAGACATCGGTTAAATACTTTAATTCCAAACTTCAATTCTGTTATGGAACACTTATAGCTTCCTGTTGCCGCTTAGACGCTAGTATAGTATTTTCTTGGTTTAATGAGATAGCCATATTTTTTTGGTTCTTTTTATGATTTGCAATCTTTAAGTTAAATATTAATTTTTGCTTGTGTGGTTATCAGTAATTTAAATTCTTTAAATTGATAATGTTTTATTTGTTGGTTGTTTTGAAAACTTATTTACTGGGAGATAATGTTAAAATAACCTATTTTTGTTGTTTAATATAGTTTTGAATTTATGATTCGCTGATTCCTTTATGCAAAATTAAAAATTCTGTAAACTAGCTTTTTCTAGTTTACACTAAATATTTAAATGTGGGAATTGTGTTTAATTCTTTAAAAGTGACGAGGATAATTGTTCCGTGAAGGTTTGAGTTTAGTTGGTATGTCAAACATTTGTGATTTAACTTAAATATCTGAGGCGATATTTAATTTTTTTTTTTTTTGTAAATTTAAAACTATTTTATGTTTATTTATTGGTGTGAATTTGACGCTTTATGAACAATTTCCGAGTTTGCATAATTTTTAGCATTAAAATTTAACGTAAATATCTGGTGCGATATTTAAATTTAAATTCATTCCATAAATTTAAAAATGTTTAGTCTATTCACTTGTGTGAATCCAATGCTTTGTAAACCTTTTAAAAGAGACTTATTAAGCCCTTTTTAATTTTTTATATATTTAATAATTTAAACTTTTGATCATTTTGATTTTGTTTAATCTTATTTCGCTGTGGTGAACTAGAAACTTATATATCAACTTCAGCTGCGTGTGTAGCTAACTACCCAGACGAGATGAAATGTTTTATATTTAGTGAAACTTTTGTTTAAAACTGGGTCAATGTTGTAAATTTCATGAGTAGGCTCATGAGAGAGATGCTGATGCTGACCAAGACGACACATATTATGATTTTGACCTCCGCATTAATTAAAAAAGGATTTAATATAAATAATCTGAAAGTGTCCGATGTTACCCGTCCTTGCAATCATACTAGCACAAAACTTAATCAAGTATTTTATTATTTTAAGTAAACATTGAATGTTATAATCGTTTCTAAGTGTTCTAGTTTGATTTTAAGTTTTATCAAGAAGCCGAGAAAAATATATACTATTCACTAATTTACTAATGTTACCGATTTTGTTTTGATTTTTCCTCAAGTGTCCGGGTCTATTCACCTTTCCCCTAAATACACCATTAGGGAATGTTACATCTTGTGAGATTTAATTGCAACTAATTCAAAACATGTCATATATGGTCGAATTTTTAATGAATGCTTGATCGACAGTGCAAACATTTAATAGAAAACTAGAGAGTAGTTATTATTTTAAAATGTATCTTTCTATTTGTAAATAATTGTTCTTATTAAGAGTTTTTTTGTGTAAAATATTGACAATATTGTATATTATTTAATGCTGCCTCATCAATATTTTAAATATTCAATGGGACAAAGGTTTTATTATCAAACAAGATCGACACTACTATGAGCAAACGAAAGAATAGGATGTAAATTGGTGTCAATTTTCAAGTAATTAGCAAGGGATATCAAACAATCGAAATTAATATCTACATAATAGAAATAGAATCTGTATTAATTAGTTAATCCTTACACAGTACGGTCAATTATCATAAACTAGTGAACAACTGAAACTCTTGAAACTGAAACTCTTCAATTGAACATTGTAAATGGCCTTTGATTTTTCTCAGTTATACTATTAATTCTTTTTTTGTTTTCTAATTGAGAATAGATATTTCAACATAATTTGTACTGACAAGTGTGATCAATGGTGTTGTTATTGGCTCATGTGCACCTGATTCATGTCTGAACAATCCTATACCATCGTGATTTTTTCTAATTTGATTTGGTGCAAATATTGTATTGCTTACTGATTACTGTCTGGTAGATATATTTTTCATATTAACCTCAAATCAACTATTTGTTAAATTATTTGCAAATGAATTTATGGTGAATTGTTAATTTTACTAAAAGCACATTCAAAATAACTAAATATATTAATGGATGTATTTGTTCGATTGATATAATATGGCATGTCTGGGCTCTATCAATCGTAGCCCATTAGTGTAAAGATTAGCCAAAGCTTATGTACAGTTGCCCAGTGGACGCCCGACTGTACTGATCGTACAGTCTTTCCGTGGAGACTCTATCCATGTCCCGATGATATGATGGTTATAGTGAATATGAGAGTTTGAATCCATTAGAAACCCTTAAGACTAACTTAAGCTTAATCAAGTGAATCATGGAGACCGTTGCTGTAATTCCCCTTTCAGGAAAAATATCCAATGTGCCAGGTGGGACTTGAACCCGGTACCACTAGGCTTGTATTTAAGTGTACTGACCACTACACCATGGGGCCGGTTATTATTAAAGTTCAACAGTTAGGCATATAAATGTGACTGATAGAATTATATAAATTTAAATTTAACTTTAGGACCATACATTAAGGTTAACTAATAATACAAGCTGTAATAGCCGTCCCTACCTGAAAATATATATTGATTCCACTACTATAAAGTAGACAATCTGCAGAAAAGCAAACTTTCTAGTAGACTTGATCGATTTGGAAGGATTATCGATCACATGACGGTCAATGAGTTGAATTTTCTTCAGGATGGTAACGAACATGTAACGATTCCTGATGGCACATAGAAGTAAGGACAGAAGACAACTAAAGGCAGCCACATTTTTACCAAAACCATCCGTTATCTTCAAAACAATGCTCAGGTCAGCGTAATGCACCTTCAGAAGGAAGAAATTCAAATCGTTATATAGATTGTCATCAGGAATAGATTAATAAGAGTTCAATCAATATATCAAAGTAGTTTTTCTGTCATAATATTTAATGGTTGATTTAGAATCTGGTACTCACCTCAAGTTCATATTTTAATTCACAAATGAACAATGCCAAAATCATCAGGAAAACGACCACTGTGTAAATAGTTCCTTTTAAATTTAACTTTAGGACCATACATTAAGGTTAACTAATAATACAAGCTGTAATAGCCGTCCCTACCTGAAAATATATATTGATTCCACTACTATAAAGTAGACAATCTGCAGAAAAGCAAACTTTCTAGTAGACTTGATCGATTTGGAAGGATTATCGATCACATGACGGTCAATGAGTTGAATTTTCTTCAGGATGGTAACGAACATGTAACGATTCCTGATGGCACATAGAAGTAAGGACAGAAGACAACTAAAGGCAGCCACATTTTTACCAAAACCATCCGTTATCTTCAAAACAATGCTCAGGTCAGCGTAATGCACCTTCAGAAGGAAGAAATTCAAATCGTTATATAGATTGTCATCAGGAATAGATTAATAAGAGTTCAATCAATATATCAAAGTAGTTTTTCTGTCATAATATTTAATGGTTGATTTAGAATCTGGTACTCACCTCAAGTTCATATTTTAATTCACAAATGAACAATGCCAAAATCATCAGGAAAACGACCACTGTGTAAATAGTTCCTAAAATGGAAAACTCCACACAAAACTTATCTTGGTTCGCATGTTTCTTGAATGAAATGGGTGCAAGTCCAAATAATTTGCACACAAAATAAAAAGGTTTTATGCCGAAATACAGATGCATTCGGTTGAGGGGTCGAATATTTATAATATAGGCTATTTTGTAATGGTTTTTCATACAAATGGGAATGTAATAATTAATTTGAAACCAAAACCTTAAGTATTAGCCTTAAGTGATCGTTTTAATGTTATCTATGTGTTATCTCAATCATAATTAGTTGTTTATAAATCAATTACTAAATTCACTTGTTATATTGTATTGTTTTTACTAAAACTTAAACATACTTCTGTATTTGAACTAGTTTGACGAGGAGAACTAAGATTATAATAAATGATAGATCGCATTCGAGAAACTATTTCCTGCGCTTCCTCGTAAGAGTAAATCCAGTCTGTTGTGGTACCCACACCTTAGATCACGTAACCACTGGTGCATACATGTTTTTTGATTTAAGAGATCGTTTAACACACAAAATAAATGTCAGTCATTCAGTCCCCCATTGCCTTTCTTTAAATAAAAGAGAGTATCTCCAATCCCTGATCACCATCTAGAAGGTGACATTAATTGCCAGCGCATCATGGAGACAAAGCCGAAAATTAATTTACAGCAACACGCACTATATAATTATATAACTTAAACGTAGCAGCTCCTAAAGTCGGACTCAAGTTTCAAAAGAATGTCATGAAACCTTCAGCTAGTTGATAAATTTTTTTCTCTGAAGATAAATTACTTATTCCTTTGTTTATCGTGACGTATCAATAGTTACTTAGTTGAAGTGTGTGATTAATAATTCATCGTTGCATGCTTGGTTTGCAAGCCGCCTGGGATAGTTATGAAGGGAAATTACGTACATTTATACATCTATGAAACATACAATTTGCTCTAAATATTTTGTATTGACATAATAGCTCTTATATACTTCTATCCTTACAAATTGTATATTTTTATTAAATATCTAGTTTTAGATTTTGATAACGTGATATTTGTTTGAACTTTTAAAATTTGTATCAACTGACAGAAATAAGATTTATATTTGGTTTATTTTAGTATTTGTTTTATGTGCACTAACAAGAAATGTTGGACTGGCTGGTGGCAATAGTAAGAAAATATGGCATGAAGATCAACAGCGATAAGTTAAAAGTTATGGTGATTTTAAACATGAATAGCTACTGAAAATCAAATTTGTAAACCAGGAGGTGGAAAACAGAGTTGTTTAAGTGCCTGGAAAGTCTGCTGGCAAAGGACGCCTACTGCACCAAGGAAATTAGTTCAAATTTTGCCACGGCCAAGGGAACCCTGAGATAAATTTTATGCCTAGGTGGGATTTCTTTTTAGTGCCCCCCTATATAACCGGGAATATTTAGAAAATATTAAAATGATCCCCAAACCGAATAACTTTATACCTAAGTAGTGTGATAATGATTAGAAAATAATCTGAGGGCTAACTCCATAAATGGTATGCGTACTCCAATCGTTTCACAGCGTGATTTTACGAAAACGGTTGGGATTAAAAAGAGAATATCCTTTGTACACAAACACTTGGATATAATAACAATTTAAGAGATAACTGTAAAAAAACAGTCCCAGTGCATAATTTTTTCAAGACGGTTGATGCTAAAGACCTTGTTATAAGAGCTACGCTATAATCCAAACACAAAACTATATCATAATGTCAAATTTAATGTTGGTATCAAAACGTGAAAAATTGTTATCTTTAGCATATCCACTATTTATCACAGTTTAGCTTAGCCTAGGCTGATGCAATGTTTTGCGAACCCTTCAAGTCAGCAACCCGGGCAGCCAACCGATTCGCCTGACCCCTAAGCCACCCGTGACCATGCCCAAAGAAGCTTTCAACAAGAAGAGGTTACTGCTGTCTAGCAAGTTGTGTTTGGAATTGAGGAATAAACTGATGAGATAATACATTTGGAGCATCGCGTTGTATGGAGCAGAAATTGAGACTCTTAAAAGATAGAAAAGAAATACTCGGAGATCTTCGAAATGTGATGCTGGAGAAGATTTGAGACTATCAGGTGGACATACATGATGATAAATGATCAAGTCCTAAGAAGAGTGAGTGAGAAGAGAACCATTTTGTATGTGATTCTTCTGTACAGAGCAAACAGGATCGGACACATCTTTAGAAGGAACTGTCTTAGGAACGACGTCATAGAATGAAAGGTTGAGGGAAAGATGAGTTTAGGAAGAAGGAGGATTCTAATATTGGATGACCTGAAGGAAAGAAGACAGAGGACAGGGCACATTGACGGTCTAAATTCACTGACAAAAGGAATGACCTAGTCCTTAGAAAGAGCATATACAATAATAATAAACAAAATAACTATAAATGTAGTGAGTATGGGACCATAGGGCAATATGACCTTGAACATTCCTATAAACATCCTTGTGCTACAACATGTGTATGTCCTGTTGGTTTGACCTTGAACATGCCCATGCCTGTCGATTAGGGGCGTTGTAGTTTGCCTGTAAACATCCATTGCTAGGAAGGTAGACTTCCCTGCCACGTCCCGGGAGGGCATGTTGATTGCTAATTAATTATACACCCTCAAGACATGTTGATTGATAATTGCTGAGTCGATTAACGATGATCGAGAGGGTTTCTAGCCTAGACAGTGAATAAAACACAGATATTAAAAATATAAATATTTATTATACACTTTTACAAGAATGACGCATATAATCGTTCATACGTTTTTCCACAGTGTCTCTCAGATGGGTTAGTAAAATTGTTTTTTGTTCACAATCCAGGATTTAATAGTCCGAACCGACGACCTGACGCGTATAGTAGGTAGCACTGATAAGGTCCAGGTTTCTGATGTGCGTTTCCACCGTAGGCAGTACTAGGTCGATGACATCCACCGATTCTGTTAGCGTGTCGCACATATCCACGACGAGTGTGTCAATCAAATCGTTGCAATAGCGTGCGACAGGTGTCGACCACATGTCCAGTCGTTCGACGGTGACGTCGATGAGATCCCACACCTCACAAAGACGCGCCCAGCTGGGTGCTAGATAGGCGACCCGCCTGAGTCCTGCGTCTTGTTTTTCGCTGATGACGACCATACGGTCACCGCACATGCGCCTTAGGGAGATTTCATGATTGGTCAGAGTAATCTTCTGCCGGGGTTGCGTGTTGGTGAAAAACTTTGATATTACCGACTTGTAGCTGCCCAGCTCTTGTCACTCTGTACGGTTAAACACGGCACAGTTCACTCCGCATTTTTCTAGCTGGACATAGGGCGTAAACGTGTTCTTGACGCTCATGCCGACGATGACTCGCTTGGCGTCGACATCGTCCAGCGGAAATAAAGTGTTTAAAATACCGGTGATGGCGAGTGGCTTCACCGGCTTTTCTTCGTGTGTGCATACGTCTTGGGCTTCCATGATTATGGCAGGCACGCCGTCGGGACGCCCCTTTTATAGGCGCACGCTGATTGGACTCAGCCTCTTTTGGGATGGTGGCAGGACCCTAGCGTCTTGAAAAATGTGTTTTAATATCTCACCACAGTAGAGTAGTTGGCAGTATGATCGGTAGGCGAGAATAGGGCGAGGAAAGTTTTCATCGGAATGTTCTGGGCGCGATAGAGAAGGTACATGAGACAGTAATGGCCGCAAACGTCCGAGCCTATGCTTTGAAGTTGTATAGTGTTATGAGACGTGCGACAAGTGTTTTTGCGTATAAATGCCCGATGTGACTTTATACGGGGTGGAAAACCATAACGGTCAAAGTATTCTCCCACACCGTTCTTGTCGATAAAGATGGCGACCCAATGCGTCCCGGGCTTGGTGTGTGGATCGGTGTTGATGACTAGAGCGGCATGTTGCGCTATTCTTGCGGGTAGTTGATCAGCAGGGAAAACATCCGACAGTACAGAACGGAACCACGGGCTTGTTTTCAGCGCACGTCTTATGATGTGCGTGTCCATCTTCAATCATCCAATCTCGAAGTAACCAGATGACGGAAACCGAACAGAAATTCCACACAGAACTATGTGCCATGCACATGATGCGGCCCAATTTAAGTGTTTTCAACGAAGGACAGCCTCTGTCGTACAGATCTACGATTGGTGTAGACGTGTATTTGGCTAGAAACTTTTTCTTTCCTGCCCCCTTGACGTAGATGCTAGCATTTTTATTGGAACCTGGTTCAATTATAAGTCAGCGTATGGGGGGTGGGGGTGGGGTTGTGACTCCCTGTTCAATTCCGATTCGATTAAAATCAGCGTCAGGGTTTGTGGTTTATTGGTCGATTGTACCTGGTTCAATTCCTGACGCGTTTAAAAAAAATGTTGGTTTGCTAGTTAGCATGTATCGGGATCAATTAACGACGCGTTTAAAAATGTTATTTTGATAAATTATAAGCCAGTGTACAGGTTTTGTGTCTGCCTGTTCGATTACCAATGTTGGTTTGATAAATTAAACCATTATTAATAGATTTATAATATAATGATGACTTTTACCTGGCAAAGAATCTTTTAATGTTGTATTTAATGATTTCTTTTTTTTAATAGATAAAATATAATTTTACACACTTAATGACTTTATCTTCTTATAGATCTTGAAATTTTAACACATATAAACTAATTCAAGCAAAAAAATGTACTTAATGAGTTTTACCTCTAAACAGACGATTTACAGAGACTTACATAAGAGTTGATCTAGCAGCTGGAGCTCATTCAAAACATCACTATAGCCCTCGAGGATGGCGACCTCTGGAGCCCCAAATGAGGCGTCAGTGTTTGGGGGTGGTGGCTCCTGTACACCATCCTGAGTCTCAAGTAGGCGATCTAGCCTCTCGATCTCGTCCAAAATATAATTATATTCCTGGGGGATGACTGACATATCGTCGGTTTGTGACCCGAGTGAGGCGTCAGTGTTTGGGGTTGGTGGTGCCTGCACGTAGGTCCTCCGTATAACCCACATGGGTAGTAAGCCGCGGTGCTAATAATACTTATTTGATCAGAGGACAGGGTTTGATATCCCCCCTTCCGATACCTGTACTATAGGTTATCTTTCGAAGAACAGTTAAAATTATTGCACATAAGCTATGTGAAATTACAATCCAACGAAGAAATATTAAGGAGAGGAATTAACGAACATAGCTAAGGAACGGTTTATGATGAGCACTTATTAACCTAATTTCATTTTATCAAAAAATATCTATCTATCTTATATTTAATACATTCTGATGTTTAATTGTATTTTAGGACTACTGTTTTTTGATTAGAAACTGAATGATCCTAAATAGGCTTAAATTTAACTTATCAATTTACTTTCTTATTTTTACTCAGAACTGTAATTTCACATAGCTTATGTGCAATAATTTTAACATATTACATATTAACTAAATGTTCATCTAATCATTATATTACAAATTTTAATCTAATATTTAATAAGGCCTATTTTGTTTTTAATAGGATTACTGTAATTATCTCTTTCTCAATTATTATATTAGTGATCTAATATTCTCACAAGCTCGTTCTTTACATAATATTATTTGAATTTTGATACAAGGCAATCATTAAGCTTCATATTTAAATTTTTGTAAAATTTCAAGAAGAGTTGGGGGTTTGAACTTTATAAATCCCTCCCTCCACAAAATTATGGCTACACTAACAGATCGAAAAAAAAAATCAAACTGGGCCACGTATGTTACTGTTACTAGAGTTAATGGAAACAATGGTCTTATGACTATAATATTTCAAATAATACGATCGATCTGGCTTACCTGTGTTGCTAAGCCATACATTCTTTGACAACATTATTTCGGGGGAAAAAAAATAGTATGTATGGATTGACTGTGTTACTCGTTAAATAATTCATTGACAACAAATATAAACTTTTCTCAATACTTTAAAAATACAGTAATATTTTTTGGATGAAAAGTAGAGTGTTAGGAATATTATAAGCTATTTTCATCATCTCCACAAGTGGATGTAGATGAAGACATTACCAGATGGTCGAGGCAATGTGCTTACTCGCCGCCAGATCGCAGCAAAGTGGTCTTTCAGACAGCGCTACGTCACATCTTAAAACGTGCCGTATTGTTGATCAGTTGAAGCTTTTAGTACAGGACTATCATTTGTGTTAGTTGTGTTCTAACAGCGCGCGAAGATTTGTGATACGGTGTTTCGGATACGTGTGTTAAAAGAAAGGAAACGCCCACGTCCGATCTCTCTGCCAAGTGAGTTTAAATTATGTTTTATATAGTTTTGTATAATGAAATCTACTAAACTTTTTAGTGACGTTCGTATGCGGTCTTTTAAAAACCTCATTAATATGTTTTAATTTATGTTACCTATTTTTTTGTTCGTTACTTTCAAACGTTGCGTTCTATTTGAATAGTAAACTCACAACCTAAACGATGTAGGAAAATATCATATGGAAGGGTACAAAAAAGTATTATTTTACATCAAAGAATTAAAACAAAAATAATAAAATCGTTAATTTAGTAAACCATTAAAAATTATCAGTGCATTTATGGTTAAATAAATATATTTTTTAACTATGCAGGTTGAAGTCGATAGCAACTGGTAAAGAAGTTTTTAAGTTTTATATCATCTATAACGTTAAAAAAAACTTTGAATTTTAAACTCAAACTAGCATCTAACATGGTTTGGTCTTCCAAGTCGACAAATCCTCTATTTGGACGTTTATTCTTTGAGGAACAGGTCGAATTAGATTGACTCAACCAATAATTTCAATCAAAAACTAGGCTATGTAGTTTTAGGCCTATGTAAGATATTTGAGCTTAGATTTTGGTACGGTCCATAAAATACAATGGTCAAATTGTTCAGGATTGAAGTTTGACAAAGAATATGAATCGAATATATTCCGTTCGTTCTTTTATGTACTGTAGCTAGAAATCTTGGCACGCATCATTGTTTTGGAATGGGACAACTTGGAACGGTATTTTTAGTATTTTGACTACTAAACTGTAAGCCACAAATTATTGGACTGTGCAATATGGCATTTTATGACGGCTTGGCTCTTTAAAAAAATTGTCAAGAAGTAAAACGTAATAATTGATAAAAAAAATATTATTTGCACTTATGAATCTCTTCTTCCCTTTTAATTATACATACAAAATAAAAGCCACTTTGCTTAAAATGTTTTTTTATTTGATTTAAATAGTATTTTAATTGCTATTGTAGTGGTGTGGTTTTTAATCCAAATCAGATTTCTTCGTAGGAATGTCATGTCACGTCACTGTACAATTTGATGTGTCCATTGTTTCTGACATATCTAGCAAATCTTTGCCTTTATGAAAACTGTATATTTCTCAACTTTTATCAAGATGATAGAATTAAAAGAGTATATTCTGGAGATGTTACTCGATCGTGATAGCTTTGCAACAAGACCCATTCGATTGTATATATTTATTTTCCCAGGGGTTTGTTAAATCAGGAATGACATTTATTATTTCTAATTATAAATATATAACATCGTGGTAGATCCGTGTCCTAAATAGCTCTTTAACTTTAAGTAAATTTCTGTGTAAATTATGGACAGAACACTCGCAAGGAAATTTTAATTGCGATATTTATTCATCCTTTTTTAACACCTTGTAATTGTTCAAGCTATAAGGATAGCGATTATTACTCTAATGGAGTAAGTATGCAATTCAAATGTAATTTACAAGCACTTGCATGGAAGGAGAGTGGGAAACTATTAAAAGAAAATCTTCAGTGTACCCTACCGGAATTCAACTTCCGATCTTTCCCTCAACAGGCCAGTCTAACGCGAGTGTGTCACCTCAGACAATTCGGCCACTGGAGCTGTGTTTTTATTCATGTTACCAAAGCCCACTAATTCAAATTTAAGTAGATGTATGGCAACACACTATTAAAACAAAGTATCAATTAGAATAACATAATTATTTAAAAATGAATTGTATAATTTTCAGCCACTTTCAACGTAACTTAATCCTCAGATATGGTCAAATTTTCTCTATGTGAACTGGCCATGGTTGACGAGGGATGAAGTAGGGATGGCTTTACTCATTTGATTTTCATTGTAGACTAACCATCCACTTGACATGAAAATGTGAGTGCTTTAAACCAAACACCCTTCCCCCTTAAATTAAGAGCTAATAGCGTTTTATCTTAAAACGTACAAATTCAATATAGGATTAAAATGGTTAGTTCCTATGGCGTATTATTTTAGTGATCAGAGGTGAAAAAACTCCAAAATATGTTCTTTATGGCTAGAATTAATTTAAATAAGTGTTTAAAATAACTAATTTAAATAAATAAGGGATTATAGATTTTCTCTTTAAACATTTTTTTGATTTAATCTCTAAGAAAGAGGTTTAACTTTTTATGAATCAAAATAGCTGAGACTAGCTAATCCTGAAATTTAACTTTAAGTTATAGTTTACATCAAGACATAACGTAATTTTCTTTTAACCACAAGCTAAACAAAGTTCTTTCTAGATTAAATGAGCCAGTGAACCTTGAATACTTACAGCAAGAGTATGCCCTAATATACATTCGTGACAAGTTACCTCGCTTTGTAAACCTTTACTTTCTTTGGCACCTTCACCCTTACCGTTTCGAAAATGTGTATTTCCGGTAGTATACTTTGGTCTTTGGAGCCTAAACATACAACGTAAACAATGCCTGTTTAATGTTTGCACACGTGTTAGTTATTTTGATTCACTAATGGTGAATAGCCATGTGATTGGTAAAAAGTCTAGAATATTTTTTCACAATTATAGCTGTGTAATGTATCTTATTGGATCAGTCATTTTTTACGTTTAAGTGATCGTTTCAAGAGTATTTTTTTCAATATTTCTTTAAATCATTTATTTTTTTAAGCGGAATTATATTTGAAAGCGTAGAATCTTTTGAAATAATCTTCGCTGTAAGTAACACTATTTTAAACAATTATGCTTTGTCAATTTTCTATACATGATTAAACTACGCATTATTTCAGGAAATAAAAATGGCGCGTTGATGCTGAAATTGCCACTTTAAAGTGGGAGTAGCCAAAATAATTTGTCACTAAACATCTGGACACCCTTGTCAGATATTCAAGAACTGTTGAGGTTACAAAGTAAAAAAAATTAAACTTTTTTACTGGAGAAATATTTCAATTATTCTGTCAAAAAAAAAGTTGTTTTAAAAACTGCAAAACCATCTGTCATTCTCTCTAGCTATCTTCACCCCCGCCTGCTTCTCTTACGATGACACTAGAACCACATGCCAATAGATTGAATGACGCCAGTAGAAAAAAATTGCGAAATTAGTCGATGGAGTCTTTTCTAAAGGCTATATAATTTAACACCTTTTTTTATCTTTAGCGAAATATGTAAAGGATAATAAATGTTTTTTTTAGAAGAGTTTTAGAGAAAAACTAAATGAGTGGTCCGGCAATTTTTTGTATTTATTTCTCAATGAAAATTAATAATTTATCTAAACACATGTAGATTGAAATTGCTATTTAAAAAAAATTGAAACAAATATAATTTTATTGATAATTATTTTAACTAGATATAGTTAAACCTTTTTTAACGTTCCATAATGTTCTCAAAATCTTATCTTTTTATGTATGTATTTATTTATCTGTCCTCAGTGGCTCATTGGCCTTAGCTTGCTCGGACCTTATTTATCATAGGAAGGGCAATATTTGACAGCGACAAAAACTACTTTCATATAGATATTATGTAAAATCATATGATGTACCACTATAACGTTGAGATATAAAATTATATAAAACACTAGTAATTATATCCAAATTTAGTAGTCATTGTCTACCCAAAATAAGTTTTTTTTTCAGTTTCGAATCCAATATTTGCATTTTCATATTTAATCCTAAACAAATAATTTATGAAATCAAAATCAAATATTAGGTTAAACTACATCTATATTTTGAATTTACTCGAAAAATATAACCATGTTTTAATAAAGAGTAAATTGTCATTATTAAAAAACTCGCAATTTCTGTGCTTAAATCAGTAAATCGATTGATACCAACTTCTTTTAAAAATTAAATTATTTATAAGTTTGACTGTTGGTTTGTAATTTCAAAATAGATTCCATCGAATCAAAATCTTGGATCTATTTGTATTTGAAATTTCGAACTTTATCCAAATTTGTCCAATACTAGGTACGGAATTTTGAATCGAATACGAATTCTGTTAATTTTAAGATTCAGATCCAAAATTTTGAAGCCTTGATCGGGGCAAGGTGTTTTTTTTTTTCAAACTATTCTGTTACCACGTTGTTATTGTAGATTGAACCTAATAGTTTTGTTGCTAGCGGAATGCTCCTTAATGCAAACATTGGTTGAAAGTGACTGTTAACCTATTTATAAATAGTCATTTGATTAGTAATACTATATTATCAAGGCTTATAAGACAATTTTAATAGTACTTTCCTAAGGATTACTCAACTTATTGAAATAACAAAATATATTCAAACATTAATATATTTTTTGTTTGTTCCGGGGTTGTGACAACAAGAGATTATAGTACATTAAATAATAGGTTAAAATTATTATAATCGCACTTGTATCTTCTGGCCACCAAAATAAATATTAAAATTATTTATAGTTATGATAAAGATCCATACAAAATATAAGTTTAAAAAAAAATTGTAAACAGTGCATCATCACAACCGAAAATTGTAGGACGTCATCAATCTCCTTTGTTTCGACTTGCTCGCCATCTTCATTTTTGAAAAGTGCGCATGCAGTCTTTTAGAATCTAGTTTTTAAAATATTTTTAAGTGAACTACAGACGCTCCTTCCACAAAAAAGAAACATCCAAACGGTCATTTTTAATGTAAAAACTTTTAAAAAAAGTTGTTTTGAAAGTTTTGATTGCCAAAAATAACAACTCAACATTACATGGTTTTGCAGTTCTGATGGTTTGGCGAATGGATACAAGGTAACTTTTTTTAGCTTGTCACTTACCAACTCTCCTATCGTATACACCTCTATATTCCTACTAGAGTAGGTCACAACAGTGGATGTAATAATTGTCTTGAGCTGTTTATGTAAGAGCGATTCACTTGAGGTGCCTTAGAGATGTCCTCGTAAGATTCCAACCATGGTTTGTGGTCCGACGAACATTGCTGGTTGTTGATGTGACTTTGTGAGGCAGTTATTAAGGAGCCAGAACTGTGTATCAACAGTAGTCGTTATACAACGTTCCCCGACCTCTGTTTGGAAACGTATCTTTGTAATGTTGGAAATGAAGAGTTTCTAAAAAAAAAAAAAAAACTGTTGTGACAGTTTTGCAGGTTGGTGCCTTATGTGATAAATATTTGATATTGATCAAAGCTAGAAATGGAGTCTTTGAATTAAAAAAAACTTGATTTAAGTATTGAAATTTAGAGCATTCTATTATATCAATATAAAAATTACAAACAACTTGATCAAACTCTATAGTAGTTTATGCACTTAAAGTTTTTGACTTATCTTCGTTTGAGGCTTACAGATGGGATCTCTAGCAACTTCCCCTAAAGGGGATAAAGTTAATAAAATTAAACTTCACTAAGGTAAATAAGATTTAAATGGTTTAATTATTTAAACGTGGGAGAAATAATTATTTGATAACGAAATTGTTTAAAATAATTGCTACGAGGTTCATAAAACCAGTTAAGTAAAGAGTATATAAATTATAAAATTAAACTTACATGTTGATAATTGAAACATTGTATTTTATAGTTATGGGTGCATTGTGGTTTGAATTTGAAGTCAGTTTGTAAATTCACTTCTTCAAACTCTTGATCATCTCTAAAACCGTTTGGAAAGGAGTTCGCCCTGTTAAACTGCTTGTTTTCCGGTTTCTCTTAAAGAACGTTTGTGTTCAGCCCTAGACACAAGATCCCTACACACCGGGAAAACACATACTTTTATTGTCTGGAAAATCCGGGAAAACACAATTTTGAAATGTCTATTAAAATTACTGGAATACTATTGTTAATGACTGTACATTTAACTGAAAGCTTGGGAGTAGTTTATTACGCTCCACGAGTGTAATCATTTTATTACGATACGAAAAATAAATTAGTTCTGTGGTAGGGTGACATTTTAATTATTTGACGAAATTATAGTTATAAGAAAAAATATCAAGTCAATGGAAATATTATTTTTACTGTCATGAAAATATATATATATATAGATCTCATTACAAATGAAATTAATTAAAGTATCAATTACTAGGTTACAGCTTCAAGTAATGTATACTCACGTCCAGTCTCTACAACATATAAGACGTAAGTGAGTTGAGCGATCGAAGCCACGCCAATTATTATGTATTTGCTTATGTAAACCCCGTAGATTCTTGAGCCTCTAACTCAAAATCAACTTTATTTATTTTCTTCCACCAACCAGAGATAGTAAAGAAAGCGGAAAATGTGTAAAGTGGTAGTCTAAATGCACCTCTTCCATAATGTTCAACCAGGAAATAAATATGACCTTGACACGTGCCAATAACAGATAAATATGATCGTTTTGACTAAGATGAATACAAATATTAAATTATATACTGAATATTACGTTAAGATGAATTTTAATTAACGAAAGGATGGGGATTGAAATCATTACAATGTATTTGGTTAGACTAAAAAGTGAACTGTAGAATCAAGCACGCTGAACGTCATTTTACCTCCTAAACAAGGTTGATGAAGCAACAGAAGATGTAGTTCTCCATAAATCTTAAAATCATCCTGTTTTGAACATGTTACGTAACTTCACAATAGTCAGTTTGATGAGTTGTATTGATTTTTTTTTACTAGTTTCTTCAAATCAAGATGCCTGGAAATATGGGAATATCTTCATACACGGGGGAGTAATTTAGTAGTAATAAGATAATGCCAACCCTAACACATTTATAAAAATTAAAACAGTGTCTTGTTTTTTTTTTAATTTCAGATAAATTCTTTGGCTGGCATTTTTGCTAAAGATATCTATGATCATTAATCTCCAGAATTCTAGAAAATTTCCAGAACATAACTTAATAACTTTATATATTTTAAAAATAACTTATGCGTTTTGTTTGCTTGTTATATCTGAAAAGCTCGTTCAATGAAAAAAAACTATATTAACATGGAAACTATAGTATATTCACACAAGCTTTTTACATGAATTACAGCTGAAAGATCATGTTCAGGTTTTAGGTTGCCAACACTTATAATTTACAAGTTTTATAATTGTGTTGGCACGTTTTATAATTGTTATATTTTAGATTTAAAATAACTTAAACTTAAGGTTTCTAACACTATTTCATTACTTTTTATCCAATTCGAAACAATATTTTAAACATAATTAAATTACTTATTCTTAGATTTGGAATTCTATCTATAATGTGCAATATAGGGTAATACAGGTATCGTATCGTATTTTATTTTGAAATATTCAACTGAAATATTTTAATCTACTGCGTGGGTGTGCCATTGTAAAGAACTGGTTTGCGCGATTTGAAACTATATTTATTAGACAACTTTGTGAAAGTGCTGTAAATAATATTTTTTAGGTGGAATAAAACTATAAATAAGCTTTGTGCCAGTCCTCAAATAAATCTAAAGTAATTGGCCTAAATTGCTGTATAACTATCGCATTCATATACAGATGTCAGCTGTTGGAGTAGATACATTAGGGACTATTTCTATAACTTTTTGAACTGTAATCCAAGTAAATTCGAGTGGTGAAGGTACTTTACTAGTCTTGTCTTGCCACTACATGACTGATAGGAAACATCGTTAAATTTGTTTTTTATTCCTTGAGTAACGTCCTGAACTGACTAATATGTTTACATGTGGTCGGCTTTGTCACAATCTAAAGTCCTCCTACTATTGATTGGCCGTACAGTGCTGCAAACAGTGTCCTTAGCCATCAGGCTCATTTTCCGGGAATCAGGAAATTGATTTGTTATTTCCCACTGTGGGAATTTGGGTCATTGTAATCCATATTGTGAGTATGAACCATATATCGTGACTGTATTTACCATCATGTAGGCTTGTAGGTACAGCCTTTCTGGCTTTGCCTTTACAGGGGGTTTCGCAAGCCATCTCCTTGTTTTAGGTTTATATTTCATTTTCATCGCTTCTTGCTATACATTTTAAATAGGCTGATGGGGTATGGATAAGTAAAGTAAAATTTGAAGAAATGCGCCTGTTTTTGCTTGGAAAGCGTTGAGGATGGTCAGTCAGGTGAAGTAAGGAACACTTGTAAATGTCAGGGAATTTAAAACTTAAAAGAAAATCTGACAAATATAAGAGGATTTTCCAGTTTACCAGGAAAAATTGAATATTTGGCTATCAAGGGAATAGAAATGTCTTATTTGCTACCTATTCAAACACAATATTTTTAATCAAAATATATAATTTATTTTTTGTGCATTTTAAAAATAACTATTTAATTTTTTTAATTAATTTATATATTTTTTTTAAATTATCATCAACCATCTCAGGCCTCCATCATGTTCGATCTTGGGCCGCATTCTTTTCAAAATGCTTTCACCCCTATTTCGTTGGTGATTTCATCTTTCAACCTTGTTCTGGAACGTCCAATTATTCTGAAAGTTCCGGTAATGCCTTCAAACAGTGGTTTTTAGTCAGGGAAAAGTCAAATAATTTGATTTTAGATTATTTTTTTTACTACTCTGGAGTTAGAAACCATTTTGGAAGAAACACCATATACACCAGTTCCGGAATCTCATTTCGAACTCCCAGCCAAACAAACCAGGTGAGCCCGACATAAGTCCGCGTGGCCACCCATGTGAATGTGCCACCATAGGTAATTTATTTCCTGGGTTAAGTTAATCGCTCCATTTCAACGGTAGAGGATTTTTGTGTAGTTGTCACACACGTGGGCTGTAGCGTGAATTAAAGTCCAGCGAAAATAATTCTGGACAAGCTTATATTTGATATAACTAGAGAATAGTGAGAGCTAAAAATTCTAATTGGTTCGAAGCGAGCGTCTACATCCATCTTCAAAAATTGGGAGTGGACTAGTGTGTTTTCGGAACATCTCAACTATGGGTACTCCAGATCGTGAAAACAGAAGTTTTTAAAATAACCGAACACAAGGTATATACAAACGACTCACCTTGAGATTTGTTTCAAACAGTTTTATATGACTGCTATAAAAGCTACTAGATCTACTTTAAACTCTGTGCTGGCGGCCGGGGTTCAAACCCTTCCTTCACCTCTGACAAGACATCTTGTGAATGTGGGGAATGCCAGGCCTCCATCGTGGTTCGGATTCCACGTTAAACTGTAGGTCCTTCANGTGGTTCGGATCCCACGTTAAACTGTAGGTCCTTCATTTCATCTCACAATCACCTACCATTACACATTAGCGTAAGTGCGTATAGCCCGAACGGGTAGTAAGACGCGGTGCTAATAATAATAATAATAATAATACTTTAAACGTATTCATAACACCAAGCCATGTGATATGCATCTGTCACTTTTCACATTTTATTGTCAATACCATACAATTACACTTTTTAATATATTAAAATGTGATTAGTGCTGATCAATTTTTTAAATTGATTTTCTAAAATACCTTTCGTATGAGAAACAGACTGTACACGAATGGTGTTAAGGTTATATGTTTTTATTTATGTATTGCGCAATTCGCTTAATGTTTTCACGCTACGTGATCAATATGAGGTGTTTATCCCTTACCGCGGTGGCATTATTATATCAACGACCATATTTAGAAATACATCCTTTTATAATGCTTCCAAAACGAATAGACTCAAGGATATTCTTTACTGAAA
Organism: Timema monikensis; assembly: GCA_902151445.1. Classification (NCBI taxonomy): domain Eukaryota; kingdom Metazoa; phylum Arthropoda; class Insecta; order Phasmatodea; family Timematidae; genus Timema; species Timema monikensis. The sequence continues at coordinate 22,185 of CABFVZ010000257.1, read as the reverse complement.
CGCTCCTTTATGACTGTTAGATAAGTTTGTGTGTGTTACTAGTTCTCAAAGTGCACAGTATAAGAAGAAAACATCAAAGGAAATATATTAGCATTTGTCTCAAGAGGAGAATGAAAACCACTCGTGTCGAGACAACGCCCGGTAACCTTGTTATGATTCATGTTTTTTTTTGCACGGAGTCTTACTACGCGTTCGGACTATCCGAATATTTGCACGAATCCAATAGATGAGGAAATGCATCCATATTTGCGTGAGTGTGATCACTTTAATAAACTAAAGTACACCCGGGCAGGATTTGAACTGCTAGAAAGAAGTATTAGACCGTACGACCAGTCTTAATGGTATTAATAGGTTTGTGCCCATATCACTTCCGGTCAACCGGTTTATTTGATTCACAATCGTGCTCTAACCAAAAAGCATTGCTACTTAGAACAGTTTTCTGCCGATGACGAAGATTGGGGCTCAAACCTTGATCAGGTGAGCAGAAGGTGGTTTTTCTTACATTTTATTTTACTCTTCCTCCAAGAAAATGCGGGAAAACTTCCTCCACAAATGCATCCTACCTAATTCCTAAAAAAACTGTAATAAGTACATATGCATAGAACCTGAACAGGTGGTAAAATGTTTTCCGCATTCTACACTCGAGTAAAGCGAAATTGGTTAAGGTGAGATAAACTTTTTTTATTTAAAATTATTTTTTCCATTTTGATGCATTTAGTATGTAAAAAAAACCAAATAGTTCCACTGCTTTCTGATCAAAACTCTGGGTTACCAAACTACGATGCGACGTCTGGTTAAAGAGCAATATTACTTATCTAAGCTACTTGCTACCGTGGGGCGCGCGCTATGTTGCACAAACTTGTAATTAGATCCCACGATTTTTGGGGCATGAGTGATTTTACTCCTCACTACGTCAAGGCTAATGTTTACCTTTAATTTTCCATATTCCGTTTGTTAATACATTCGACGCTTTAGCAGCTATAGTTTGTTTATAAAACAGGTTAAGCTAGTGAGGCCCATTGAAGCCCATTAGTATGGTTTCATAGATTCTAGAAGAAAAGCGCAAGTGTAAGAAGCGTACACGAAAACTCCGTACAGAAAAAACCCCACAAGCATAAATGCTCACTGGAATAGCCCACGCGGGGAAAAACCCAGGCGAAAAATGCTCACGGAAAAAAAGCTCGCACTGGAAGTGCGAATACGGAAAAATGTCCATAGAGACAAATGCCCCCATTCATTTTTACTTTCTCATAAAAAAGAAAGTATTGTAATCGTGAAAAAAAATTAAAATCTAAATAAAAAATTTAAACAAGAAAAAAATCTGCAGTTTACAATTCTGTCAAGTCTCCCTGTCTGTCTGTCTGTCTGTCTGGGTGTGTGCTCAAACTTGATACGGTATTTAATTTTTACAAGTCTATACCTCCGTATTTTTATTTTTTCATTTTCACCCTAGTCCTCAAATTAAGGGTGAGTTCTTTTTTTGAATTCCAATTTAGAAAATGGCTTTAACGATTTTGATTTAAATTGATGTATGAACCATGTTTGACCTTCCAAATAAGTGAGATAATAACTTATAATTTGTTTTTGGGTAAAAATTAGTTTAAGGGCAATATACTGATGAGTAATTTTAGAAAATTTGAAATATTTTAAAAGCGGCTCTAACGATGTTGATCCAAATTGGTATCTGTGGTATGTATGTCTCTACAAAAATAAATGGTATGGAACCCCGCAAGGATTTTCTCTCTATAATGTTTAAAAATGTGTATATTTACTCAAAATGCGTAATATAATATACACTAGCAAACCCGAGGACAAATTGTGCTAAAATTACAATTTTTTTGGCTCTTAGTTTTAAATTTTATAATTTTATTTCTAAAGAATTAACGTCTTCATTTTTACACCTGGACCAATAAAAAATATCGATATTAAGACTCAAAGGGTCAACACTTCGTATTAAAAAATTTTCTTCTGGTTAAAATATTAGACATTTTATTAGGGGATGCACATCTTATGATTGGTTATCGCATTGCTATTAAATTTATTTTAAAAATTTTGACCAATAAAATAGGTTATTATTGACTATTGAGTTTAAAATGAGATAGATAAATCATTTCTGTAACGGAGGTAGATCAGGAGTGGATAGTGGGGGACGCACGACCCCCTTCAAGAAATTAAACAAATTAAATCAATGTTAAAAGTCACTACTAGTTTTATTGTCACTAACCAGATTTCATTTTTTAAATTAATATTGGTAATATTATTAAATGATTAATTTATGGTAATAATTATTATTAATACTAAAAACAAACACATTAAGCATTAAAATGATGAAAATTGGCATTAATGAAACTATCCAAATTTAAGTTGTGTGCATCTCACCTTGTTGCACAAACATTGATAAGGTTTATTTTCATTTTTTCATTTTTATTATTACTATTTCAATAATGAATAGTAAAGATCTTTAAAATAATTTATTTTCAAATAACGTGCTTTAAACGAAATCTTTGAATAATACCACGTATAACGTTTTAATTGTTATAATGTTTCAACTTATTTCCCTCTCAATAATAACTAAATATGTTCTTATAATTTTCTTTTAATAAATTTCAATACTAATCGTAAACTCGGTGTTATACCTTTCATTAGAGGATTATTTTCAAGTTTAGCTTTACACTGACAATTAATCAAAGATTTCTTCTCAAAGTTTGAAGTATTTTTATGTCAATATTTCATGAACCCCCACGCCCCGACTCGATCCCGATGAGAACACCCGGGTCCCTCCCACCCTCATGAAAATCCTGGATTCACCCTTGTGCTGTACAAACACCCTAAAAGGTTAAAGGAAAAACACCAACTTCTTGAAACTTATTTGCTTACTCTATGGCAGTAGAGAATTATTGTTTGGACTTAAGTATCTCTTCACAACTAAAGCTCACATAATTATATTGAAAATTTCCTTGGGGTAAACCTATGAAAACCCAGATACCAAGTTTTAGCCCAATCGGTAAAATAGTTTAGGCTCTAGCCCAAGGTACAGACAGACAGACAGATGGACAGACAGAAGGATGGCATTGCGAAAACAACTTTTTCGGATTCGGAGGATCGTGAAACGTAGACATTAATCAAAATCTTGTTAGATTTTTTTTGACGATCACAATACTTGCTCTACATGTAAGGTAGCGAGAAAGTAAAAGTACTGATATTGGGTTCCCAAGGGTAGCACTTCGTATTAAAATGTCTACTTCCAGCTTAAAATTTTTAGAGTAACAGTCTTTATTTTATCTTATGTAATATGAAGCCTACTTATTAAGCTACACCCGCATGTAGATCTAATTTTAATGTATAATAACATTTAGTTATGACTCAATTTTGATATATTTTAACATTTTATTTGAACCATAAGCACTTGTTGCAAACATTGGTTATGTTGTTGTACTAGGGCCAGGATTTTGATGACCTAAAATGTGTCAAAAATTTATCCATAAAATGACACTAAAAATACAAAAAAAAAGCAACTTTAAATTAAGACCCAAAAAAGTGAATGCAAACTCTATGAATTCACAAGAATAAATAAAACGCTCACTTTACAAGTGTAAACTAAAAAGTTAGTAATGCAAAACCCCAATAAAACTTGCATTCCGTTAAAAATTAATCTTGATTTATAATTTTTCCGTGTGGGCATTTTTTGCCGTGCGCTTTTTCAGTTTGCACTTTTTTCCGTTCGCTAGTTCATTCTACTCCTACCATGAGTATTTTTCGGATGAATTTAATTTTCACAGCAAATATCTATCTGTCTTTCAATCACTTTTCATACAACTTATCACACACACACACAATCTTACAATTTTGTCTTACAATTAGCATGGCTCTTATTGATTCGTGACTAAATTTACACATATCTTCAGACCTCATTCTATTCATAACAGAAGATATTCTTTCCACGGATGCTGAATTTCCTGTCAAACAAAGAATGAACTCTACTACTTTAAAATAGTCCTAAAAATATAAACTTTTTCACTCATTTCAGAAAATATTGGCACCCATCTATTATATAAAGGAATATTTGATTTATTCCATGCATCCAACCTCCTCACAGCTATAGCTTTATGATTTACATCAATATTTAAGCATATTTAAAAGTTTTTATTAATAAAACGTGACAAACGGCATTTCTAGTAAAACGATGGGACGGCTTGGACTTGGCAAAAAAAAAAAAAAACGGGACTGTCCTGTTCAAAACGAGACGCATGGTCACCCTAGTTAAACACCAAAATTTGTTTTAAAGATAAATCAGAAAAAGTAAAGAAAATCACGAACTATGAAACAGAAAAAAAACCATTTGAAATATCTGTAAAAAACACCTAAAAACGCCCGCATCAACAAACCTATTGTAGTTCGAGACCGACGTTGCATTTTGGTACTGTTTTGCATATACTATTTTAGAATACATTGGAAATGAGACCACGAAACTATTTTCATATTTAAAAAAATACAATGAAATAAATATTATTTAAAAAAGCCTCTTATCCTAGTTTTACTGAGTTTTCTGATTTGATCATAATCTTGTAGGTAATTTCCTCGCTAATCCGTCGTAAGACTGAATCTTGATTATTTTATTTACTATAGAATCCAATTTTCATATTAAGAGCCTTGCCTAACGGTTTGAAAAGTAATTATAGATATGGGAAAATATATATATGTCAACTCATGTGTTTTTAATTTTGATAGATATTGACCGATACCTCTAAAAATAAATATCATAATAAAATTATCAATTTTGGCTACAATTAAATGTTTTTATTCTATAATAGGTTCATTTTTATGAAAATTAAGACTTTACTTAGCTCATTTATGAAAAATTATGTCAGGTCAAAGTTACTCTAAGATTAATGTTGGGGTTTTACCCTGTTTGTCATTGTAGCTGAGTAGTTAGAGAGATAGAAAGGTATACTGGAAGAAACCAAATAGTCTTCAATTTTTCCATTTGCTGCCCTGGTTCAATTCCAGGCAATACCACAAAGCTATGTATTCGATATTGTAGTTTCCTACGAAAGAGAAATTTGGTTCTTTGATCAGAATTTGGAACCTTAAATTTCAATTAACTTAACTTTTAAAGCTGTGTGGTAGTAATGATATTAATCTTTTCACTAATGTTTTAGTGCTGATTTTACTTTTTGAGATTTTGAGGATTGTTACAGATGTTATTCCAAATATTGATCAGTATAATTATGGTAGTTTTCGCAAAGTGTTTTCTAGTGAACAACCCTTTAAAAGTACCTCCCACTTGAAGGGATATGAATTTATGTCACGATACCGCCGAAAAGTGCAATTTTTACTATTCAAAAGATATATCTTCAACTAGGCTGACATTTTAAAGTTTTATAATGGCAAATTACCTTATTTGCTTAAAGGAAGCTAGAGCTAATTCTATTATAAGCGGTTCCCAACCTGTCTGAATGCAGGGACCTGGAAAATCTTGTAAACAAGGAAAAGTTAGAATTTTGTCAAATTTCTGGAATGTTCACATATTCACTAGATATTACCTAACTTTTATATACAATCGTCATAACATTTTTATTCCAATTGATGCTCACCTTGAATATTTTTTAACACTGTTGTCCCAGTTGAGCCTTTACTAATCTCAAGGTCAACATGACTTTCATGTTTTATTTCGATCCCTTGTAATGATATAGTTTTGAGTCCCTCTCGTTTATTCAAAAAGTCATTAATGAAGTATATTTTTCTTTAAAGAGCTGTATGTAAATTTTCCTTTTAATACTTCATCCATGGATGACAAGGCGTTTTCGGAAGTAAATTAAATATAATAAATTTTAAAACTTTCTTTGTTTAAAAAACCACCTTGGTTTTATTTGAAAATCTGGTGAGAGTTGGTTGCCTTTTACCCAATGGGACATTGGGACATCAGGTTGCTAGGAATTCTCCTATTAGCTGATTTTAACACTGAAGACAAAGGGGCCAAGAAGTAAGGAGTAGGTCATATATATATATATGATCAAGACTGGAAATTTTCACCAATGTATAGTACCCACAATGCCATTTATAAAANATATATATATATATATATATATATATATAAGGGGCTGTAGCAGCTTGTGCGCACATATAACATAGTAAAATCACTGAAAATAATAATTTTTTTCTCAATCTGTTGCCAGCTCTGGCTCTCTGCGTTAGTTCGTAAAACAAATAACTGTATCATTTTAATGTCAAGTTTATAATAGTGAAAGTGTAATTAGCTAAACAGATAGTAAACAAATATTAATTTTCAATGTCAACAGGGCTATATATACTCAGATCATCATATAGCCTTGTGATGGTAAGTGCGCAATAGGGTATGCGTGGGTCATCATAAAAATGGTATTGCTATACCTTCCACCGCGCATATTTAGCCAAAGTTGAGTCATGGTTATGTGCATGCGTGTGAATCAATTTGGAATAGAAGAATAAACTAAAAAATAATAGATCTCACAACAATTTTAGATTGTACTAGTGTAAAGTGCTCTTTTAATTGCTCATAATGATCTCATCATAATTTAAAATTCCTTAAGCCCTTCATAGTGACACAAATTCAGAATGTGTGTGTGTATAAAAATATTAATACATTAGTTGCATTCTTAATAAAATGTTTGTAATACAGTGACTGGAAAAGTCAGACAATTTTAAAAATATAGTTAGCCTCTACAACCTGGAATGTGATAACCCCTTTTGAACTTTAAAAATAATCGGGGCCCCTCCTATGTATTTCATAATGTAAATGGTAAAAATATATAATAAAAAAGTACATGAAATTATACTGCTAATATTTTCACCTTGGATTTTACAGCACTAATCTTAAATCAATTTAGACTGAGTAGTGGATGTACAAAACATAATTATTTGTTGGTATGTTTTCATCCATATATATATATATATTGAATCACTTTTTGAAATGCTTGGTGACATTTCCTTTTTATTTAAAACCTAATATGTTTGGTTGAAACTACGATAGATGCAACCTACTCGCGTACACACACACCGGGTGGATTTACTTTGTTTACAATGAAACCATTTCAGAGTTAATTTGTACATATATATGCTGTGAGAGGACACTATTCAGATAATCCACGTCATTATCAAACAGTTCTGTGTGCTTTCATATTATTCAGGAGACTAATCAAGCTTTGTGACTTTGCGGTTACCTTTAAACCACTCTTTGGCACACGGTTTGTGAATCACTGCCCTATACCATTTATGTCGAAACTCTGAAAATCAAATAAAACGTTGATAGTCGAAAAATTCTATCACTGTATAATTTCGTTTGGGAACTCAAATTGTCTATTCTCAAGTTAAGTTTGTTAGTAAGTTGTGCAGCATCTGTTGTTTCATAAAGTGCACGTAACTACCCCAAAGAGTATATAAGGTACTGAACAAGAAGGTAGGCTGGTAGACTCATCAGGGAGTTTCCGGTTCTCTATTGGTAACACTGGATGGGATCAACACTAATGGCGGCGCTCTTCTAAAGTGGACAATTGCTATGAACTAAGAGTTGCTCGGCAGGATGGAGAGTCAGTGACTCATGAGTTTGTGCCACAATCAAGAACAAATAGGACCTTATTTTCCTCACACTACATTGACCAAAATAAATAATTAAATCTCTTGTTTTATATTTCAAATTTTTGGCTTAATTGAATGCAAGATATTACTTTTATCTCGGTGAAATTACAGGTAGCTAATTTTATTGTATATATAAAAATACCACTTTCACCCACGAATATTTTTCTTAGCACAGTGTTATTTTATTAATATGTATCAAAAATGACAGTTACAAAGTTACAAATACATAACTCTGCTTATGAACCAGTTAAGGTGCGGCAGAATAGAAGACCAAATTCCCTTTTTGGGTCTTATCTTCCTTCTCGAACTGAGGAGAGGAAATATCCCCACCACCCTATTACTTTCCCTAATCTGGCATGTGTTACTCTTTTGGTCGATTGGTTTTCTGTATTCTGAATGACAAAGCAGAGACCAGTTGGTCGCCTCTACCTGAAATTTTGGGTTCACATTGTTTTAATAAAGACTACATAGAATAAGCTTTGTTCCTATATGAGTATAATGATAAAAGGAAGTGTTTGCCTGTGTGTGTTTGTGTGCGATGCACAGCCAAATCTACGGCACGCAGAGATCCGAAGCCGGATTTTTAAATTTATAATTAGCTTCTTAATTAGCCTATTTTTAACAAATTTTTAAAGAATCATGGGCAACCTCGTGTGGGATTGCTAATTTCTAATACACACTACTTAGAAAACTGCTTTATTTTTCCAGTTAAATTGAAACTGTTTAAAATCTGCGTTTATTGAAAACATAATTTATTTTATACCTATTGCTTATTGCTATGTTGTTTAAAAAAAATGGTGACTAATTATATAGTATAATGATTCTCTAGATTTTTAAAATCAATTGGAAAGTTATTTATGCACGTTCTACCTTGACGCTGTAAATTAATAAAAATATGGTAAATATTAGTCCCTCAGCGGGAATTAAATAATTAGCTTAGTAAGAGAACGCGCTGAGTATTTGGCTCAATTATCTAGAGCAGTGGTTCCAAAACCGTGGTACGTACACTTCTTCCAGCTAGTAGGCCATAAGAAGCGAAACAAAACAAGCAAATTAAAGTTTTGAAAAGATAATGTCTCATCAAATACCATAAATATATTAGGACAAAGTCAAACCAAAAGGAACAGATACCTGTACCCTATTATCCGTATTTATTGAGTAGAAATATTAAATAAAAACTGTTAATCTCTAAATATGTTGTGTCATTATATTCCTGGGTGCCATTAAAATGTACATAAATATTAAATATTCAGCACTCTTGGTGGCACTCCAAAATATGGAAATTGTTTGGGTGGTACACCGTTCAACAAGTTTGGGAACCAACGATTCTAGAGTTTAGATAAATGCGTAAAAATAAAGGTATAGTCTCTATTCATCATTTGATAAAAGTACATAGTATATTCAAAAAGGTGTGAACAAAGCACGTAGGTATGATTTGATTTTTTAATGTGGGAGGGTATTTGGTTGGAAATAGATTTTTTAGGGGGTAGCTGCCCTCGACCCCCTGAACTACCAATGGAAGTTTTTTTACATAATACACTTTTTTGACTGATTTAGTAAGTTTTATTATAGCTTTGGACTTGGATTAAGTCTTCTCTCATTGTGTAAAAAATACGTTTTATCGTAGCTTTTATTAGAAATCTAGTAACTTTACAAGCTGTCACATCCATCCATTTGTAAACAAATTGGGGTGTAGTTAAAACTATACCTGTGAATGTTCTCATAATTCAGTGGAACACTCATTGATCGGGTTTCAACGTAAATACGTTCCCATGTGGGGCCTATATATGATGAAAATTCATTCTTATAAAAATTGAACTGATACAATAGAAATCTAGAAATATGGAATTTGAGATGTTCCTTGATTTTGGTAGGAAGAACAGTATCTGGTAGTTACTAAAGTTACTACAACAATTCTAATATATTCATACATCAAGTCATGTTATTTGCAGCTGTGAATTTAGATAGATATTATCAATACCATTTTGTTTTTACCACTGCATCTTACTGAGCGTTCGACTTGTACGCTTATGTACCAATTACGCTAACGGTTTGTTTAGGAAGGTTATATTTAGAGGAAGTGTACCCGAATTTTATTGTAGGTAGAGGGTAAAACCATTTTGATAAAACCACCCTTGGTACACCCGATCGAGATTCGAACCTTGATCTTAAAGAGTAGCGACCTAGACCATACGGCCACAGAAGCGAGCATCAACATTTTTTTTTAAATGTCTAAAATGAAGGATTCTAAAATTGTTTTTAATTTATGAACTACTAGAGATTCCCATGAATAAATTAACTTTTTTTTCCATTGAGTTACTAAAACACATTCAGACAGGTATGAGGCGAGGGAAAAGGTTTGTGTTGACCAAACACCACAAACGAACGACCACATCCACTGAAGAACCCAAATAAATTGTTTGAACGCTGTCAAAGGTGACTGACTACGTCCACAATGAGTTTGTGACACTTTTTTAAGAATGCTCGGCTACCCCTGATAACTAAAAGGCGGGTTTCCTATGTATAATAAATGTGAGCCTTTTTTTACACCCCGTAGTTTAATGAATTCGGTACACGTTGATTATATATGTAAGTGTAATTATATAATGTATATAATTATATTGGTAAACTACATACCTGCTTCGGAGGCTGTATGGTTTAAGGCATCACTCTCGAAATAGACTAGACTGCCGATGATGGGAATATCAAGGTTCTTATCCAGTTGGGGTCTACTGAGTTTTTCCTTAATGGTATTTCACTCTCCTTACTCGCAAATGTAGGTACACTTAATCTAAATTAAACCTTCCTTAGCCCTAGCTCTTTGGCGTAATAAATTTGCGTATAAACTAAACAGGTACCAACTACAATAAATTATACTAAATACATATTTTATATTTTTTGCTGAATTCTACCTTAGTGGTCTTGTGGTAAAGTGCTCGCCTCCGGGCCCGATGTAAATGGGTTCAAACCCAGCCAGGGTTGATGGATTTTTCTCGAGTGAGCCAAACTTCCTTCGGAGGAGAAGTAAAGTCGTCGGTCCCATGTCGATTGTGGCATGATAAAATAACCCTGGAAGGTATGTGAAAATACCTTTCTCGACAAAATTGATAGGCCCTTTTGCTCTCGCTCATAGAAATTTTCATATGTGGATATGATTTAGTTCAGAAAGTGCACGTTAAATAACTAAAATAAATCAAATACTTTGGTGATTTATTTATTCTATAAAAATTGGAAATATACTGCCTTAAGCTCATAATCCCTACCAGCCCATCTTGCTTGAGGTTCTAAGATATCGCAAATTCGACCCTTACTTGCCCNNNNCCCCCCCCTCCCCGCTCTCCTCCATGGCACCACGTGAGCCAATTCATTTAAGGAAGCTATTATCCGTCATCCAACTATAAACATACCTGCCTGCATATAGGTGTGGAGCTTCGTCATGTTAGAACAACTCTGTAAGACTTTTAACGATTAAATTATATTGCGGCACTAATTGGTCACCTATCCCTCATAGGTATGATTCAGCCGTTACGCCTCGATCTAAATGAAGTGACCTTTCTTTTTTTTAGAATTTTCTGGTTCAACTATTCTGAAATCACTGGTTGGGGTTGGATAAGGTAGCTGTCATTCAAATGGTAAATTATACATCCTATTCGTGTTTTTTTTTTGTACTCGTGTATTTGTTGTTATACTATGTTAGTTAAATCTATGAAATGTGGTGAAACACATTGAAAGTAATAACATACGTTACATAAAGGTAGAGAACTAGTCTGCGTATTGAAATCATACATGTAATATAATTTTGACATATTTGCTTATAGCCTGAACAATTAGTAAGATGTGGTGCTGAAAAAAATCTTGATTATTTTGAAGAAGAGGTCCTTGTGAAGACATATTTATCTGAAAAACCTGTTCAGTTTTCCCTGCAAATTATATACTTTCTATACAGATACCATCGCCCTATCTTATAAGCTAAAGTAAAGTGAAAACTGCAATGGAAGTCAACTATCTTTCAGGGTAAAGTGAGTGTCCCTTATTTCAAAATGTATTTATTTATATAACTAATCGGGAACTAGATTAGTCCGGGAGAGTCTTATTTTGGAGAATGTCTCCAATATTTGGTTATTAATGTTCACATTATTCCAAGAAAAAATGGCCTGTAAAACATGTGTTCGCCAAACACCATATAATTACCGTACCCACTTATTGATTGATAAACGAATATTTGTTAGTTTTTTGGGGGGGTATAGCTAGCCTAAACCTTGATTTTGTTTGGAAAAACAGTTTGAAAAATTTAAAGATCTTTGAGGCCAACATTGTAAAAAGTTAATGTTATTTGTATTGATAATATCTACATAAAATCACAGCTGCAGATAACACAATTTGATGTATGCACATATTAGAATTGTTTTAGTAACTTTAATAACTACCAGAAAATGTCCTTCCTACCCAAATTAAGGAATACCTCAAATTCCATGTTTTTACACATAATGGTCATCACTTAATATTGTATCACAGTCCAATTTTTATAAGAATGAATTTTCATCACATTGGATATGTCTACATACCTCTTATGGGAGTGTGTTTACGTTGAAACTTGGCCATTGACCAATGAGTATTCTATTGAGAGATGAGAACATTCACAAGTATACTTTATAAACTATACCCAAATATGCTTACGATTGAATGTATGCGACAGCTTGAAAAGTTACTAAATCTACTTTAAAGGTTCATGAGCAGTCATGTAAACTTAAACTGTAATTTTTTTTAAACATAATAAAAAAAATAACCCTAAAATAGTAAAATGAAACATTTTCTATGCAAATGAAGTATACAGTTAGTATATTACGTGCTAGCGCCCTAGACCATGCGACCGCTGAAGTGGGGGATTATATTATATATAATTTTTATAGTCAGTTTAGAAGTGTAATTTCTTTCAGGGACTCGCCACTTTCTCCATAGTGTCATTTAAAGTATAACCCTTAAAATATCATTTATATATTTTTAAAACAAAATTGAGTCGTAAGGAATAAAACCCAAAAAAGTCATAAAATATTAACTCTTGTATTTTTCGGACATTTGAAATGATAATTAATTGGTGAATAAACAATTAATATCTAAAACTGAGTTTTGTAATCTGAAAGAAATAAAAATAAATAAACCTCTAAAGCTATCAACGGACTTTAATGCTTGAAAGCATGTGTCAACAGCCCATTAAATTAATAGTATGGATACATTTTTATAAAAAAAATAGCACAATACTTTTTACCAGGTAAATTTGAGTTTGTTTTTAAAATATGACCCGGAAAAAAACACTTTAACATACTTTTTATACCGAAATACAACTAAATATTTAGTGAAGTTCACTCATTTTATTTTTCCCATAAATCAGGTTCGCTGGTCATCGGTGTTGACTGTTGACACCTCACACTCATAAGTCACTCAGCTCATGGGTATTTAAAATAATACCCGCATATATGCGAGCATTGAAAACCATACGAGGAACTGAGGACTGTGCTAATCAGTCATCGCGTGAAGTAGTGAGTCAAGGAAGAGATTTAGTCATATTGTGCGTAGGATTGTCTCATAGAATACTCGTAGGGCGTGTTTGTGTTGAAAGAGTTGGATGTTACGTCACTGTCCACACCTTCTTTCACCTAGCTATCCATAGTCACACTTCGTTGGTCATTACATTTCGTCTCATAACAAAGTGTATACCAATAGCAAGTCAGAATGGTCTAAGGCGTCACTCTCGCGATAGACTAGACTGCAGATGATGGTGAGATCGGAAATTAAATATTCAAAACTGTAGTATATCCACCCCAGCCATGATACTATTGGATAGGTTTATTTATTGCATAGATACTTAAAATAATACGTCTTTGATCCTTCACCTCTGACAAGACATCTTGTGAATGTGGGGAATGCTAGGCCTCCACCGTGGTTCGGATTCCACGTTAAACTGTAGGTCCTTCATTTCATCTCACAATCACCCTACCATTACACATTAGCGTAAGTGCGTATAACCCGAACGGGTGCTAATAATAATAATAATAATAATAATAATACGTCTCTGACGCGCTTTAGAGGTGTACAAAGTGGCATGGTTTTGATAAAATAGTAACAAAAAATAAATAAAATTAATAAACTAGATCAATCTCCAATATTTATCCTAAATTTGTTAAAAATGAAATTTGCATAAACATGGTGCATTAATATATTCAGAGAGGTTGGATGGTGTAGGGTCTGTGAAGAGAAAATAAGTAAGGGTACCCCCCATTCCCTCGGTAGGCCTAAAAAAATGACTTCGCGCCAAGTAATTTCAGATCAACTGACTTGATTAAATAAACTTAAGTGTCATGTTTTGGTTCAAAATTAATTTTAGGCAAAGACCCAAGGAGAATTTGGTTACATTAACAACTAAGCCAAACGTATTTGGGCCTAACTGCTTGTGGCAAGTGATTTTAGGCCTAATTTAACGCCTCCGCTTGTACCACCATAATAGCACAAAATATAGGCTAATTATCTATTAACTAATACAGCACTTTCATTATTAACACACAAGTGAGCTAAGTGGGCCATTCCTTCAGGCAATGATACACTTTAAAACATTGCTTTTTATAAGTCTTTTATAGTTAGTAAAATAAAGTTGTAATTTGTCATTTCTTCCGTAAACGGTTTATATGAAATTATCTATTTTTATTGGAGCAGTAAGATTTGATGCAGGGTCTGGGTTGTATTGTAGATGGTCGTCTTGAACTGTCGGTTGATGGCTGTTGACGAGTCTGGAGGTTGAACACTTGAGGCTATGTTTTGCTTCACTGGTTATATCTCCTTAAGGATGTCGTTTTCTATGTCAACTACTCGAGTTTAAGTAGATGTGCACAGATTTGTAGGAAATATTTTTATCATAGTTTGATTATGACACTTTTTAATAGCCTGTAGTTTCAGAATTAGTAGCATAGAGTATGTCATTTGAGGCTGATATTCATGAAAGACGACGATCATAACTGGCTGGAAGAATATTATATGTGTCTTTATTAAAGTCGTCAGAGATAAAACCTCATTTTGTTCTGTAAGTCCTTTAACAAACTAAGTCGGCTTAAAACTTAAAGATTTTTTTTTTTTGCCTGACGCTTTTAGAATAAATGTTTGTGTAATATTAAGATACATTTAGATATTTTAGCTGTAATCACTTTTAATCTAAGATTTTCTAAATTAATGTTAAGCTGAGATGGGTCCAAGCAAGATGTAAATTTGTATTTAATGGGTCTAAAGGAACTAGTTTTAGTAGCCTTTATTGAAATACTCCACCTGCCACACCATTCTATAATTTGTGGTAGTCAGGACAAAAGCATGATAACTCTATGTTATTAGATGGGATGTTTTCACAATTTAAAAGTCTATAAAATCCTGAAATCTTGGTATAAAAAATAAGTTAAATATTCATGGATATTAGGTATCCTCAAGAGTGACTGACTACAAAAACATGTAGTTCAAGGGGTATGCAACCAGAAATCACAGCCAACATAATTTGTCGTAAAATGAGGATTATCGTGTTTTTGCCCCTACCCCTTCAATTTGACAATTTATTTTAAAGTAATTTGTTTACTGTTTATACTAAACTATGTATCGGTTAAAAAAAAAAAAAAGCTCTCGTCTGCATACTGAAAACTACGAATTTTGTTGTTTCAAGGTCTGGGCATGTCAAAAATATAATTATATAAACAAAGGAGACATAACTGACATCCACCTCAGTGGCCGCGTGTTCCGACGCGCTACTATCGTGGTAGACTAGACTGCTGATCAAGGTTTGAATCTCTGTCTGGTGTATTGTGAGAGGTTTTTCTAAAATGGTTTCCCAATCTACCTCCACAAAAAATGCGTACAAGTCATTTAAATATAACCTTCCTAATCCCTAAAATCATTGGCGTAATTAGTATAGGTGATAACCCTAACGGTCAGTAAGACGCGGTACTAAAAAAAAAAGACCCTCGTGGGACTCTTTAACTCGACTGGCAGTGAAAGTAGCTTTGTTCATGAGAGCACAATCTTTACGCTCATTGGCACTGTCCATTACATCACATCCAAATCTAGCCCTGACCCCCCTCTACGTCAGAAATAGTCGGCCATTAGCTAACTGTCCTAAACCCTACTCTGGTCTCGTGCCAAAGCTTCTCTCTTCCAGTAGGTTTGTGCCCACGGATTGTTTCTGACCGGAAATACCAGATTGTGCGAACAAGAAATACCGTACATCATTTTATGATCGCAATTTGTCGATATGGTAATGGTTAATCAAAATTCCCATACACTTTATAAACGTCTCGGTCATAAAGTAACCGAATTTATATTGCGAGTTTGATAGAAAAAACTTTCCCGGGTTTGAATTCTGGTAGAGCCGAGAATTGTGAAACTGGGACTGTTCCACTTATATTTAACAGAACACTAGAAGGCATATATAGTTATTGTTTGTCCCATAACAAATTTGGTGGTGGAACACTGGCACTAAAAGTGGCATTATACTGCCATGTTTATTTTATAAAATTAACTTATTATTTAATACAATAAGAACGAATAAAATAAGGCGTCACTCTCGCAATACTATATTGCCGATGACGAAGATGGGGGTTCAAATCCTGGTCGGGTATATTTATGTTGGGGGCTTATTCTTTTGATGTCAAATTGACAAATTGGGTGCTGTATGATCTAAAAAAAGCTAGTTGGTAAGTTGTGTTCATACTTGGTTGATAAATTGCTCTTTAAATACTAATTAAAGAAGTGATTGTTTAATCTTTAGTCTAAGAGACTGGTTTCCGACTGCTCCTCTAATTTTTTTTTATCGAACATGTATGTACCACTTACTATCCTCGACGAACTCCCGTTTCTTACCAGACGAGATGCTAAGTCACAGATGGCTGGTCAGACTGCAGGGAGAGAAGACAAGTATGCACGCAACGATACTTCCAGCGCAATGTCTCGTTACGAGACGGGGCTAGCCAGTGAAAGTGACGAGAGGTACATGTGCTCCACTTAACCACGCGGTGGGGAAAGTCTTGCTCATACATCTGGGCCCTTGTGCCACTGCTGATGGAAGCGATCGTGTGTGTGTGTGTTTAGAGAAACAGTCCACCCACATCATGTGTGTAAGGAGGGGGGAAGGGATGGGGAACAAGCAAAATAGTAAAACCTACACCTCTATCTGCATGCTTTTTTTTTACTTTGTAATCTTGGTGTAGGTTTTTTTGTCACAAAAGCTTCCCTATGAAATTAAAACAATAGCTATTGATGTGAAAAGCTACGTAACAGAAGTTGGGTGGTTTGTGTGTGTGTTTGGGGGGGGGGGGGGAGGGGGCTAAATGTATACATGGTGTTACAT
>CABFVZ010000256.1:503863-560320 GCA_902151445.1 Timema monikensis | reverse complement strand
ACATACATACACACATACATACATACATACACACATACTTACATACATACATACATACATACACACATACATACATACTTACATACATACATACATATATATACATATATACATACATACATACACACATACATACATACATACATACATACATACATACATACATACATACACACATACATACACACATATATACATACATATCTACGTCGTTCCCTCACGGGGTAGGCATAAAAAAAACTCGGTACTAAATCCATCCTCACTAACTTTCTCCATACTTCCCTATCCTTGCCTACTCCCTTCGCTTCAACATCCATACACCGAGTCATACTTGTTATTTTATTATTGAAACCCTTAATATTTCACCTTTTCACACATTCGTCTACAAAATTTAGCCACGTCTTACATGGCCTACCCCTTCCTTTTGATCCACACACTCTACCTTCATATAATTGCCTCGTCATTTGATCCACACTCATCCTTTCAACAGTCCCAAAGCAACGTAAGCCACTTCTTTCACATTGAACTATTGAATTCCCTTTCAAACGTTACTCCTTCAGCACCCAACCATGAGTGACTGTCCATACGAGTTATTTATCTGACCATTTAAATCACCTAATGGATCTATTTCAACATATTCAAAACTCGAACTCATGTTTTATGCAGCTGTATTATTTGACAGCTGTATTATTTGACAGCTGTATTATTTGACAGCTGTGATGTAACATGAACTATTTTTTTGTCAATACTAACTACTCGACATCTGTTTGTATACCCCTTACGCCACGATGAGCCTCTGACCTGAGAGTGCAGTGGAACAGGGTTCTCCCCTTGATACGAAGCTGACCTGTGACCTTGTCAAGGCCGTGATAAACTGCTAGAGGGCAAGATAGCCACGGCCGGACGAAAGTCTTATGCCAAAAGGATTCCCTAAATACTTTCTGATTACGTATACACCAACTTGGTCATCAACATTCTCCAAATAGGCTCAAAGTTGTGCTCAGTTTGTGCTCATATGTGCTCATATTTGGTTCGGATTTTAACGATCCTAATGTGGTAGGCCCAATTGTTTTAAGATGGTCCACCAGATTTGTTCAAACCTCTTATTTCCTACACCATTGTTGCCAATATGGGCCCCAAAATTCAACCTTGTGGATCACCATTAAAATAATGGCTTGACCGCATTTGTATTTCAAAAATATGGTGGGTCAGCTTGAACACCGCATTAAAATTGGCGCCCTACCCGCTTCGGGGGTTGAACTGTCCAAGGTGTCACTCTCGTAACAGACTAGATTGCCTATGACGGAGAGATTAGGCTTCGAATCCCGCCCGGGTGTAATGAGGGTGTTTTTTTCTTAAACCGTTTTCCACTCTCGCCATTCAAGTAAACGCGGGTACACTGGTTCTAAATAAAACCCTCTTCATCCATAACACGTTAAAGTAGTTAGTTCAAGCGTTTAGCCCGAACAGTTAGGAAGACGTAGTGACAAAGAAAAACTAACAAAAAAAAACACCACTTTTCCTCTAAAAAGGTTTCGTGAGACCTCTTCCCTGCCCCACAGGTTGCGAACCACTTGACTCCCTTGGGGAGATGCCCCCTAGTTGTCCAAGTCGCACTGCTGGGTGTTGTTAATGAGGAAGTGTCGTAGAGGAGTAGGAGGGGGTAGGGAGGGAGGGGGTGGTTCCAGTGAAGAAACAATGCTGTCCACTTGACGAGACTGCTTACTTGACGGACCTTATAGTCGAGTCGTCGTAGGAGTCTTTTAGAAACTAGACACATCGATAACATTTGGATGTAAATTGTGTTTCTTTGACACTCCCTTCCAATTTTCTTTGTTTTCCTCGAAACGAGAAAATTCAAGTTAACTCTTTTTGTATTTTATCACCACGTCTTACTACCAGTTCAGGTAACACGTATATTCATAATTACTTTAATGGGGTAGGGATGAGGCAGGAAGCATTTTAGAGGTAGTCTACTCTCATTTGCGTGGAAGGAGAGTGGGGAAACCATTAAGGGAAAGCCATCCTCAGTAGACCTGACCTGTATTCGTTCCCTCATCATCAAGACAGTCTAACACAAGAGTGACGCCTTAGGCCATTTGGCCACTGAAACGGGTTTATAAAATGTTGACAGCATTTTTTTTTTTTAATGGCCGTATTTTCTCAACTTTTAACTCCACCAGGACTTTACTTTATATATTGGCATATCGAGATAGAGGGGGGAGGGATATTTAACAGAGAGAGAGAAAGTCTAATCACTGTAGTACTTTGACACCTTAGCTCAGTCGGTACAGTAGCCTCGTGGCTTCTTTGGTGCTGACTGACAGCTGACTTCTGACAGTCAACATTTAGGTATATACCTAAATTTTGACTGTCAGAAGTGACAGCTGCTAAACACATGTTTTTGCAGGTCATATGGTTCGGCGTAGGGATACATAATTTGGTCTGGTAACTTTTCAAAGCCGTCAGCTGTCAGTCAGCACCAAAGAAGCCATGGGACTAATGTCAACTGGTCTAAATGTTCAGGGTTCGATACATGTGTTGACCGATTTTTTTTTAAAATCATGGGTGAAATGCGTGTTTCATCTTCCACGGTGATGAATTAACGACTGGGGACTGGATGTTGTGTCTGTTCTAAATTCAATTTAGTTTATAAGTCATGTGCTTAAATAATCAGTCGGTTCAGAAAGTACACGTTAAATAACTCAAATAAATACATATAAATAAAAGTTTATATTAGGTTTGGTTAGGCAATAACTGTGTTGCGCCATAGGTTAGGTTAGGTTTGTGTTGTCTCATACTATCCATCACGTATTGATTTCCGTTCACCGCGATAAAAAAACATTTACAACCATTCCTAGTACAACAGCCGGCGTCGAGTTAGTACACCAACATGGAGTCGAACTCCAACACCCCGCTTACCCAACCACTCTTAACGGGGCCGAATTTGTAAGCAACCAATCAAAAATTAGAAAGCCGCTGAACGTCAGTATTATTTTCCGCACGCATGCGCACTTAAAATTGCCTCATGATAATAACCTGCGCTGTAGTACTTCAGTTTTTCCCCCCCTCTCCCACTGCAGCCATGTGACCGTGAAATGATACTCTAATGAAAGACGTGATTGTGTTTACTGTATGTCGGTGATGAGGGGGTAAAAATTACTCACGTGGAATAAAGAGACATGAATTTTGGAAACTTTATTTAAAGAGTCGAGGTTTCACTGCTCTCACAAGCTAAGTTACACGGTAGTTTATAAACTATTATTATTATTTCTCGTGTGACTATGGAAACTACACTTCAATTGTTACCGGGGTATCCTACATGCACTTATAAACAAAGGATCAAGCTTGGTACAGACGACACAATGTATATCACAACATTTTAATAAGTGATTAAGCCTGCTACACACGACACATTTTATTCAACAAATAAATTTTATTAAGTATTATGCCCGGTACACACGACACAATTTATTCAACAAAAAGTTTAACAAAGGATTATACCTGGTACACATGACACAATATAGTCAACAAAAAGTTTAACAAAGGATTATACCTGGTACACATGACACAATATAGTCAACAAAAAGTTTAACAAAGGATTATGCCCGGTACACACGACACAAGTTACTTTACAAAAAGTATAACAAAGTATTAACACACGACACAATTTCATGTAATAAAACAGATGGGCAATGCAATAGCTTCTTTGCTATCTGTGGAATAATCACAGATAGTAAATAGATTGATAAAATAGGAAGAGGACAGCCATAGCTACATTATCTGAAACAGATAATGGATGATTTGGGATTACACTCGTCTAAAAGAAATTGCTTCAGAAAAGGATGCTGTGGAGACTATTTCCTAACAATCTGGGTTGGTGATTAAAGTAGAAGCAAATATAATTTTGTAATCGACGTGACTTTTCTCAATAATTTTATGCTTAATAATTACGCCATTATTTATTCTAAGTTCACGTCTATTGATCTATTGCTAACCGTCCAAAGGTCGTCCGGTACGTTTTGACCTATGTATATAGGACCTGTCCACCACAAGGTGCAAGATATTTCATACAATCATTTGTGACTCACCTTGGTGGCGTAGTTGGCTAACGTGCTAGTTTTATGTTGAACTAGACTGTAGAGGGAGGAGGTATCGAGATTCGAGTCTTATTCGGGTGAACGTTTTTTCTATATTGTTTTTCCACTCTCCCTCCAAGCTAATGCGGGTTCACTTCTTTTAAATTCAACCTTCCCAATTTCTAATTCATTAGCGTAATTAGTAGTTGAACGTATAATCCAAACGGGTAGTAAGACTCACTGCTAATAATAATAATAATAATTTGTGTAAAGTAGATACTGTACAATCTTTGGTGTTCACGCGACGCCATCTCCAAGCTACAAGTTTTTTTTGTTAAGGAATTGGTGCAGTGACGGACTTTAAACAAACTAACGCGACTCGACAAACAAAAGGTACCCGGCCACTCGACTAAACGACTACATTGGTCTACTTCCAAGTCTAAAGAGAACACTGTCTCCTGGTTTGACTCTGGACGATACGACGTCAACTATTTGTACAGTCTAATTTCCATGAGCCTTTCAGAAAATACAATTTTTTAATTTTTTTATTGCTGTCAGCATTGATAACATTTTACTATATTATTGGTGATATTTTATATTAATACTAATATTACCTATCACAAGTGAAAGCATAGGATAACACTACAATACGTGAACGTTTATCTCGTAACTTTTATAGATGTCAAATAAGTTCCTTCATAAAAAAATTGGTCTTTAAATTGTATGACCTTGTTATTAAATAAGTAAATACTAAGAGGCTATGGTTTGGTGGTTAGTGTTAAAAGTACTGCCATATTTTGAGTTGGTTTGTAAGTCGTGTGCTGATATTTGTATTTTAAGAGAAGGTGCATTAGATACCTCAATAATACAATTTAATTTAAAGCAGCACATTTATGTCAAGCATAATCCTTTATACAAACTATGACTAGCCTTTACACAAATATATTATAATAGGTCGTACTTGGGATCAAACCAGAGAGCCCTAAGCCTATAATAAGCCACGGATACTAGACGTGTTACACTGAGAATAGAAGCCAAATACACTAAATATAAAGTAGAATTACATTATTTTTGTTTTTTCTTTATCCCCTTGCAAACCACCGCGTGGGGTGGGAACGCAACACGCAACACCGGCCCGTTAGGAGGCTTGCATATACACGAGGTACTCTAATTAATTATGTCTGTGACGTCATGGCATGTCGGTATTGTTTTGCTCATGTTTTAAAGATATAACATTGAAACGAAAATATAAAAGAATCCAAAAATAGTTTTATGGTCACGATTTTTTTTATTTTGAAGTATTTTTTTCTTGTGAACTCGTTTTTGTAAACATCCCAAACAATTGAGGGCGTGTTATCATCAGGTAAATTGGAAGCCTTATAAGATGAACTGCTCATTATATTCTCTCTCTTACTAATTTGTACACTAGTTGTCTAAACGTTATAGTTCTTAGAGGTCTTAAGTGAGTCAAGTTAGGATGCTGCCCGCTTTGCAAAATATCTTTGAACCCACCAATCTGACTGTTTCTCCGCGGTGTCGCTTTTATAATATACTTACAAGTACAATACTGTACAGTACAATTTTCACAGGAAGTGATTTAAAAAAAAAGTACACGTATTGGTTTATTTTTACAGCTAGCATTGATAACATTTTACAACGGCTAACTTTTAAATACAATCCAAATTCATGTGAATATTCTTATCTGGCAGTTATACACGTTACTATAACAACTATAATATTTTCATGTGGATATTCTTATCTGGCAGTTATACACGTTACTATAACAACTATAATATTTTCATGTGAATATTCTTATCTGGCAGTTATACACGTTACTATAACAACTATAATATTTTCATGTGGATATTCTTATCTGGCAGTTATACACGTTACTAAAACAACTATAATATTTTCATATCATGTCTTGTGATCTACAGCTGTCACTTTTGATAGATAATATCAATACCTATAAAAAACAATATTGTAAGATACTATAAATGTTTCCATAAAAAAAGTATTTTTATTTCCTAAAAAGTGTTTTCCTAGCAAAATCCCGTTGTATTGTTGCAGGTATGGCCACAATTCGGTCGTCCCTGCTGTAGAACAGATCCCATACCCTTGTTTTATTAAATATATTGTAACCCTCACAACACAAATTTTGCTTTGATTGACCGAGCGTAGCGAGTTTTGTTTTAACTTAATCATTTGGAATTTCATCTACCTGTATAGCTGGATATTTATTTCGCGATAACTGTCAAATGTGTGGATCAATTTTAACAAAATTTGGCAAGGATATTCTTTGAACCTAGACCGAACAATGTATGTACTTTATAGATAGTTGCGTATAACCCGAACGGGTAGTAAGACGCGGTGCTAATAATAATAATAATAATAATAATAATAATATAGATAGTTTTTTTAGTTTGTCTATCCGTTCCAATATGGCGGCCATTGTAAAGGTTTTTCCTTTATATTTCATCTCAAAGTATTTGAATTTAAAATTTTATCTAATTGAAGGAGTATCTAGGGTGTATTAAAAAAGAAAAATTACTTTTATTGCGAGACTAACGTCCCAAGCAATGTGAGCAAATGTTATTTTAATTGAATATAATAGATCTTATTGAATATAGTATTTAATTTGTTTTCGCTATTACTTGATAACCAAGAAAAAGATATCAACTTCAAATCCAAAGAGAAATGTTAAAATTGTAGTAACGATAATAAAATGGAGGAATGGAGGTCTACTGTTCATAGAACTACTATTAAGACTGTAGTAACGATAATAACGTGGAGATAGCGAGGTCTACTGTTAACAGAACTACTAGTAAGACTGTAGTAACAATAATAACATGGAGCGAGGTCTACTGTTCACAGAACTACTAGTAAAACTGTAGTAACGATAATAACATGGAGGGAGGTCTACTGTTCACAGAACTACTAGTAAGACTGTAGTAACGATAATAACATGGAGGGAGGTCTACTGTTCACAGAACTACTAGTAAGACTGTAGTAACGATAATAACATGGAGGGAGGTCTACTGTTCACAGAACTACTAGTAAGACTGTAGTAACGATAATAACATGGAGGGAGGTCTACTGTTCACAGAACTACTAGTAAGACTGTAGTAACGATAATAACATGGAGGGAGGTCTACTGTTCACAGAACTACTAGTAAGACTGTAGTAACGATAATAACATGGAGGGAGGTCTACTGTTCACAGAACTACTAGTAAGACTGTAGTAACGATAATAACATGGAGGGAGGTCTACTGTTCACAGAACTACTAGTAAGACTGTAGTAACGATAATAACATGGAGGGAGGTCTACTGTTCACAGAACTACTAGTAAGACTGTAGTAACGATAATAACATGGAGGGAGGTCTACTGTTCACAGAACTACTAGTAAGACTGTAGTAACGATAATAACATGGAGGGAGGTCTACTGTTCACAGAACTACTAGTAAGACTGTAGTAACGATAATAACATGGAGGGAGGTCTACTGTTCACAGAACTACTAGTAAGACTGTAGTAACGATAATAACATGGAGGGAGGTCTACTGTTCACAGAACTACTAGTAAGACTGTAGTAACGATAATAACATGGAGGGAGGTCTACTGTTCACAGAACTACTAGTAAGACTTTAGTAACGATAATAACATGGAGGGAGTGAGGTCTACTGTTCACAGAACTACTAGTAAGACTGTAGTAACGATAATAACATGGAGCGAAGTCTACTGCTCACAGAACTACTAATATAATTGTATATAAACCAGTATTTTCTGTGTGTCCAAACTGCAAGTGATGATGATTGTTTCAGACCCAACGTCTGTCAAGAGCGAGAGGAGATTGACGAAAGCCAGCACAACAATGACACGGACAGTGACGGGGAAGATGGCGGGATATTTGGCAGCTTCCAATTTTCAAGTTGTCAACAGACCGAAACTAAATACATCTGCACCACCAAGTGAGTACTAAGCATACGTGCAGTGGTATTTTAGTAGCAATGACAGTTACAAAAGTTACTAAGTCTACTCTCATGTATACATACGTCAAGTCTTGTGATTTGCAACCACCATGGATGATAGATATTGTCAATACCTATAAAATACAGTAACACTAATAAAGTACACTTTTTTTTTATCAATTTAGATTTCAAAAAATGTGTTTGCTTTTTCCTATAAATTTCTGCTTGCCAAAATCCTACTTTAAATAGTGTTCCAAACATAGTACTTAAATTTACTATATTGTAAATACAATTTTATTACATCATCAAAAATTTGTCATACCATATTACCCCTAATTATATAATATTTCTTTGATTGCATATAAAATATATGTTTTTACATGCATTTAAACTATAGTTAGGTCGAATCTTATTTTCTCGTATCTTTCGAATCTCAAATCCAAATTCGAAACCTCGAAACTTTAGTAATGTACAATTTTAGTTAAAGTGAAAAGATTTGAAATCTAATTAAAAAAAAAAGTTGATGAAGGCCAGGTACGACTGACAAATACAATTACTCAAAATTGTTATTTCAAGTCAAAGTCTTCATAACTGCATTCGAGAAACTTTTTATTAGATTTTTACGAATCTTGAATCTGGTTTTGAGGGAATCAAAAATTCGAGCGACCCATCTCTAATTCAAACACAAGTGTTTGTTATCTTCTGGGGACATAATTATTAACGTGAACTCTGACCACATTAAAACTAATTAACTCCTCAGTGTTTCTCAATGGTTTGGGGCGGGGGTTATTTGAAACTGTACTTGAGGAAGTAGTTAGATTTAAAATACAAACGCTAGCGAAAAATATGTCTGAACAGACTATGGTCTCATCTTATTGAATGGAAAAGCTTTTGTGCCAACACCTGCCTTTTTCTAAAAAAAAAGGAACAAACCAACTGTAACACATCATTAACAAATTCACGATTTCAACTAGTCCTTTCACAGTTCAATAAATTCCAGGAACTATGCCCTATGACACGGCAATCGTTTATAAGGAAACCGAGTTCTCTTGAAAGATCCAGAAGTCAATGTCAGAAAGCGGTTCGTGATTGGTCACCTGTGGTGTGTGGAAGGTTTGAGAAGCAATGGTCCAACTTCTTTAAAACATTATAGGATATTGTAAAGAATATATTTACAATAAGGCCTAGTTATAAATTAATTGTTTCAAATATCACTTTCCAAAATGATAAGACACCGACATATCAGTGATTTAATAAAGGCTTTCTTTCTCTTTCTTTTTGAGTTGGGGAGGAGCTTTAGCCCTTGAGTTGGGGGGAGCTTTAGCCCCCATTATCTCCCCTGCCCCCCCCACCCCCCCATGGGTGAGCCACTGAAGTAACTTCATTCTGACCAGGACACAAACTAACTAACAAAGTTGACCAATGAGGTAAATTAAACAAGGCATGACTCCTTGGCCGTCTTTCCCAAAAAACACGAGGTTGGTAAAAAAAAAGGGGGGGGGAGGGATTTTTAATTATATTCATGTTAAAACTCACTCTATCTTATTGTTTCAGGATTCGCAACAATGGTATCCGCAAGTCATTTGTGGTCAAGTACCAGTGCTGCCACGGTTTTAGAAGAGTGAAAGGCAAGCCAGGATGCACTGAAGGTTGGTACACATTAACTTCCTCATGAGCATTTTAGTTGTGTCATCTCCACCCTTTTAATACTTTTACAGTTTATAGCAACTTCAATTTGTTGTTTATTGAAACTCATTTTTGACCAAGTTCAAAATTAGAGATTTAAAACTACATATACTATATACGAGTACTTCATTGTTTTTGAATATCTGCGGTACAAACATATTTGGTTATTTTTAAGACATTCTAATCTAGCCCATTGTTTCACAATTGTTCACCAGTCATCACTTTCAGGGCCATTACAAAACCAATGTACTGATTTCAGGATAGTGGTCTAGTCAACGTACCACTTAAACTTATTTATAAAATAAATTTGTATGGTGCACCTCACATACTTTCTCATTTCTTTGACTAAAAATGAGGATATTTTCTCAAAACTAATAAAATATGTTAAATAAAATAACAAACAGTGTTGAAGAAACATTCCACCAAAGAGTATATATATATGTATATGAAATAATATACTCTGTTACAGAAACATTAAGAGAAAAGTAGCATAGCTGTTCACCAAAGAGCATATCAATCAGTTTCCCATACCTAAATATTACAAAAAATATATTTGCCAATATCTCAAACTATTGGTTTTATAAAAATGTATTTTAATTACATTTTAAAAACTTTAATAGTCCTAGAACTTTGCAATGCTAAGTTATTTCATATCACATAGAGTTGAGATATAATCAAAATAGGAACTCTATGCTTAGATTTAGATGTAAAGTAACAACAAATTCATTTTCATGGGAAAATGAGTTGCACCATTTTGTTTGTAATGTTAAAAAATATCTAGATATGTAATTTAATCAAAATTGTTAGAGCAGATTTTGAGACGGTCGATTTTTTCTCTTTTCACCCATAAGTAAACTACCCTTGATTTTATGGTTAGATAGATAATTTTAAAAAAAACCTCTGAGGAACCTTATCAAAACCGTAGAGACCAAATTTTATCCCAATTGGTAACATAGTTTCTGCTTTACTCTCTGTAACAGAAAGACATAATGGCGTTAAAAAAGAGTTTCCAGGATCAGGGGGTCATGAAATGTCAACATCCATCAAAACCTTGAGTTTTTTTTTACGATTACAATACCTACTTTCTCTACCTGAGGCATGCGAGAAAGTAAAATGAAACAAATCCATGACAGAGGGAAATAAAGGCTTATAACATTACATAAAGTCACATCAAAATGTTGTATTAGTTTATTTATCAGACATGCCATTATCAAACTTTATTTTATGATAAATAAAAATTAATTGTATATTGCGTACCCCTTGAGACCTTTCATGTGGTCTTGGTAGTATGCGCACCATGATTTGGGAAACATTGATCCAGCCTATTGTATTTCAAGAATTACTAATATACCGTGGGGGTGGGGCTACTGCTCTAGATATTGGCCATTTGACTTTATCTTTACCTCTGCTCTCCCGGCATATGGAGGAATTCATTTCTGAGATGGGGGCACCATTAAGGGGAATTCCACTATCTCCAGATGATAGGATGATACATTAAAATGATGATGGTGGAAAGCAAAGAGAACTTACAGTTTAACGTGGGTTCCAAATCACGATAGGGGCCTGACATACCACACATTAACAAAGCGGGAAAGCACACACTTTGCCAGAGGCGAAAGAAGAGTTTGGTAATCAGATAAATCTGTGTCGGAACCGGGATTTGAAGCCCGGGCACTGAGGGGTTTTCTATTACTCTTTGTTTACCACTGTTTCTCTTTACTGGAACACTGTTTATTGGATCATTACAAACACTGCCTTCTTCCTCTACTAACATAGCTTGTAATATTTCCAGTAAATCTAAAGAGCATGATCGACACAGTGGCAGACATTGGGGCTAAAGACTTTGTGCAGTTGGTCAAGAGTTCGGGACTAGAAGAGAAGCTGTCATCCAGTAACCTGACCCTGTTTGCACCCAGTGACAATGCTGTCAGGGATTTCACCGACAGCTTGCAGGAGGCCGTGAGTAGACTATTGAGTTTATAATTCCTCACTCTCACCAGGTTGGCAGCTTTGGACCATCACCACCACCATCAACCGTTTCTAGTCTGTGGCTGGTTCAGTTTAGTAAAATCCCACCAACTTCCTCTATCCTTCCACTATGCTTTTTCCTTTACTTTTTGCTTCCATTCTTCTCCTTTCACTTGCATACTTTCTGTTATTTGTTCCTCCCATCTCTTTCTTGGTGTTTTTCATACATACACATACTTCAGCTATATATTTCTTTTTAGTATTTTCTCCCTTTTCATCCTCATTGAATGCCCATCCCATCTCAGTTCTTGCTTCCTCTACTATCTCATGTACTCCCTATACCACCACTCTTGACCGGATAAATTCATTCTTTTTCTTACTTCTCCTCGTAGCAGCTAAAATTCTCCTCACAAACTTCAGTCCCATGGCCTCCACTTTCCTAGTCTCTCTTACATTCACTATGTTTCTGTTGTATATGTGACAATGGGTACAAAGTACACTGTACAACACTTCCTTTTTACAGTTCAAGGGCATTTCTCTTCTCCATAGCACGTCTCTTACGCACCTATAGAACAACTCTCCCTTCTGTCCTCTTCTCATTAAATCCTCTCTTCTTACACTTTGTGTCTCAATCACACTTCCAATATATTTTATGTTCTGTACTTTTCTCAGCTCTGCTCCATCCAAATGTATAGCTTTACTAGGCCTTATGCTCTTCCTTGTCATTACCATCACATCACACTTCACCATGCTAAATTTCATTCCACACTTTAACTTCCTCATTCCATTCCTTTAACTGTTCTTGTACTTCCTCTTCCTTCTCCCCCCATACCATCAAGTCATCAGCAAACATAATGGCTTTCATTCTTTCCTCCCCTTGTTTCCTTGACACTTTATTACCATTTCCATTACCAAGAATAGTTTTGAGATAGAACTCCTCTGCTTCACTCAATTTTTTATTTGTAACCACTCCGTTCACCACTTTTCCACCAAAACTCATTTTATCCACATGTATATTCTTTATTCTCAATACAACTTCTCTTTCCACTCCAGCCTCCTGCATTAATGTCCAGACTTTATTTATATCCACACTATCCTATTCCTTCTTCACATCCATAAATACTATTACAGAGTCCTTCCCGCTATGGACTATGAATCTTAATACATCCCCAACTAAATGTATTAGTAATTATTTGTTTAATTAATGCTAATGATAGAGCAGAGGGGATAACATAGTTGAAGTGGATTAGCATGGACAAATTTTGATTGGTGCAAGGTGCTCATATCAGAACTGATAACAAAATACTATAAATATATAATAATAATGGATCATTTCATCAAGTGAAAACATATTATGTGGGGTGGATTGTAAACTTTCCTGAGCAGCATGTTTCGAGACATTAGTTCACTCGTATGCTAAAAATAAACTTATGGTAGCTTTGTGGTGACAATTGAATGGATTGAATTTTGGGAGCCTAAATCGGGCCCATAGGCTGTGTTGGACATTTTTATGTTGAAACAACCTTGTATATAAAAATTTAAGGCACTCAAAATAAAAACCTAATAGCACTTTTAGTTTTTCACTACCCTACTTGACTGCTTGAAGATTTGTTAAATTGGCCTCTAGTTTTAGGAAAAGCGGGTGTTGTTTATTGCTTTTTATTTTTTTTAGAATCAGGTAGAGTTCTATGTTCCACCAGCTACAGCCAGGAGGCGTCGCAGTGCCAACACAGAGGGAACCAGCATGAGGGAAATTGTACTTGGTCATATGACACCTGGTTTCATGGATCTCTCTGAACTGGTTGATGAGCAGGTATGATATGCTATCTATTTATAACTCTCACTAACTAATCTAGAGATACAAACTGTGGGAGGTGAATTTTTTAAAAGTATTTGTGCAACTATTTTTTGGAGAGAGTAGAAAACTTCAAGGGGGGAAAAAAGTCCTAATTGCACCTAAACTGGAATGAACCCTCATCTCCCAACAGAGTTGTGTGTGCAAACCACTACACCATCCTGCCAGTAGCAGTTTTATTAAAGTTAATCTTGTTTTTCCCTATTGTTCTGAGAGCTTTTAGACCTGTAGATTGAAAACTTAATTTTATACTGTTCGCCGGACTTTTGGTTGAGTTCATCAGTTGACCAAAGGGTTCTAGACTCTCGGTGAAGGTCGAGTCTAACCAACGTTGAGACTCTGGCAGAGGAGGGTCCCTCTGTCAAGGGGTCGGAAGCTATGTACAAGTGACCATACTTTCAACTGTTATATTGGAATTTTACAACACCAAATACAAAAAAGATTTTGTGATTTGAAAATATTGTTTCAAACAAATTGTAATGAAATCGTGATTCAGGTACTCTACAGTGACAACAGCAACAGCTCTATTCGTATCAACATGTATCCCAACCGCGTAGTGACAGCCAACTGCGCCAGAGTCACCTCTTCTAATAACTACGCCAACACAGGGATAGTTCATGTGGTGGACCGGGTGATTCGTCCAGTCACCAAGACTTTGGCACAGTTGATTATGCAGGACGAGCGATTCCGCACGCTGGCTTCAAGTAAGTAACCCAAACTTCATTTCCTCTTACTCTTCCCAGCATTCATCATCCTATCATACTTTTAACAAGTCAACATAAAATCATTTCGAAATTTAATATTTGACATTAATTTGTTTGACGAGGAGGCTCAATGGCTAAATAATTTTAATGTTAAATAAATATTTGTATTAGCGAACTTAACGTATTTGCCACAACATACTTCCACAATGGATCAAGAAAAAATACACTAAATTTGGCTCATGAAACTAATTTGAGTAAAGATTTTTGTATTTAAGATTGCAAGTTAATATTATAAGAGTTTTGAGGGTATGTAGAAGCACAAATTCTTTACCATTCATAAAAGTTTCATAAAAATCCCAAACAGAAAAAGCTTGGAAACCTCACAAATTGATATGCTATTTACTGTTTCAGTGGTGAAGAAAGCTGACCTTATCGAGTCGCTTAGTGGCCCGGGCCACTTTACGTTGTTTGCACCGACTGAGTCTGCTTTTGAGAAATTGGACCCAGCAATCAGGACTCAGATCCAGAGTGGACACTCTTGCGTCAAAAGTAAATAATATAATGTCAACATTACAGTACAAGCTGCCAAGATAATTGCACACATAAATTGTATATTTATTAAATGTTACTTTAGGTCTGTTAGCAAAAATTGTAATTTGCTAGTTGTTAATAGGTGCTATCAATTTGTTTTAACATTAATCAAAACAATTTAGATTAGATAAAATTTCATTGATTAGTTAGGCAAAGTCCACTTGCTTTTTATTAAATACAAAGCTGAATCGAATAGTAGGAAGTATTCCTAAACCTAAATCAAAGTTTGAATATACTTTTTTTATTGTTTTATGTTGCAAAAAAAAAATTGCTTTGTGTATATTTATTTAATTGTAGATTTATCTACTAAATAACATATTATGACCTAGGCTGATAAATCAAGATTTTCAAACTTTGTGCAGCCAAATTATTTTTTTAGCATCGCATCTTACTACCCTTTTGGATTATTCGCTTAGTATTTTATTGAATTGAAAGAAATATATACTTGAAACCAAGGATTATTTCATGTGTGTGTATTTTCACACATACATACCTACCTACCTTCAAAATATTCATGAATGTTTATTGTGGTTTGCCAAATATACTGATCCAAAATGTATGTCTCTGCAGATCTGGTGAAACATCATCTTCTGTCCCATTCCCTGTGCTCTGTGGCCATCACCCAGCGCATAATCACCAAAAACTTTGGTGGAGATATCCTGAAGCTCGAGAGGCACTTAGACACCGGAAAGATTTTCATCTCGGACATCCAGGTCGTTGTCAAGGACATAATCGCCACTAATGGTGTCCTGCATGTGTTAGACGAAGTCATCGTTCCAGACTCAGGTATGAGGGGCACACTCAAAACACTTTGTGATTGGGTGTCAAATTATTGTATTTGTGGTTTTTCAGTTGACAAACCAACACTAAAAAATGATCTTGAAGAGAGAGAGAGAGTGTGTGTGTGTATATATATATATATATATATATATATATATATATATATATAATACTAGTGATAGTGCTATCACATTGTATGAATGTCCAAAGCAAAACACCTTACCCAAAATATAATTCTTTAACAAGATAAAATAACATAGTTTCCTCCACCCCTTCTATTTTTAAAATTAACCCTTTAACACAAATTATACTTAGTTTCTTATTTCAATATTAATTTAATCCTCTAATGTAGAACTTTAATTATTTTTTTCACATATACACTTATTTCAAAATTAGACTTGCTATCGCTATCCACACGCTGCCACAAATTATTAATTGTCTGGAACACTTGCAGCCTAGTAAATAACTCTTTCCTCTTTCAATTATTTGGTATGAGAATACGAGAACCTATCTGGAGAAAAACAAAAATATCTAGAAGAAAGTAAAAAAGAGATATGACGAGCATTTACCTACTTCTTATAAGAGAAATATATGTTGTAGCAGAAGTGATTGCTCAACTCTTGGGACTAGTTAGCCAATTTAGTAATGTCACAAGTATCACTACAACCAGAAGTGTGTAGGCTTAAGTATAAATATATTCAACAATCCCAGTTCTTTAACATAACAAAGATGAGCTCAATCCTCAGGTTCTGGTGTCATTTTTCAATTTAAAGAATATGATATTTAGATGTACCTACAAACATGATAAATTAATACTAATCTACAGTAGAGTGTCAATTAACTGAATGTCAATTATCCGAAACGTCAATCAATCAAACGCCTGTTTTAAATAATGTAACATGGCAAATGAAAGATGTGAGACATTAAAAAAGCCTGCATGGCGGCGGCGTGCGATGACCTTGTGCACCACGCCCAATCATATGATGCTTGCCACTACACTTCCGCTAACTGTTCACTTTATAAAGAAACTTTTTCAAGAATCTTTGATATGGAACACAGTAATTAATTATAGTATGATATATTATAGGCCTACTATGTATCAAGTTGGAAAATTGAATAAAAATATGTTTTTCAATTCTTATTGTATTTTTATTGCCATATTTGTTTATTATATTGTTTTATAATTACTCTTAGTATTTATTATCTAAGATATAAAACTGAAATTTGGCGTTGTGTTTGATTATCAGAACAATTCGATCATCCAAACTACCCTTGGTCTCTATAAGTTCGGATAATCGACTCTCTACTGTGTATAATTAAAACTTGATGTGATTCCTTTCAAAAATGATTACTGGGGTTATGTCCAACTAGGGTGCATAGTTAAAAACATTTATAGATTATAAAGTGTATACACTAAGGATGTGTCCAAAACTTTCAAATTTCAGAACATGTCAATTTATTTTGATAATGGTTTCTTGAGTTCTACCAAACCGATTGAATTTTTTTCTAATAAAAGCATTTACTTTGATGATTATCATATCAAATATCACGTATTTTCAATAGTGAGGCCGCAATATGTATATAATTTATTTTAGTATGTGAATGTATGAATGCGAATAAAACAGGGTTCACGATGTCATAAAAAAAGTGATTCAGGTGCACAAGAAAAAAAAATTGAGCTGTATATTTATCTCTGAACAAATAATACAATACATATTTTGAGATGTTCTACAAACCCTGTGACTTTATTAAAGAAGCAATAAAGTTTACTTAATAGATTTTTAGCCTGGGCATGGCTCATAATTTAGAGCTACCTGCCTAATTTCCCAAAACAGAGCAGCCCACCTAAACATGACCGAATAACTTTCCAGGACAAAAAGTTGTATTTTTAACTTATTGGATGTCTTTCAGCTCGTCCTCTGAGCAACGCTCTGTCCAGCCACAACATGACTACCTTCCTGTCTCTCTTCAAAGAAGCCGGACTAACGGAATCTCTTGACGCAATGGACAATGTTACATTGTTTGCCCCAACGGATGCAGCGTTGACTGAACCCGAGGCGATCAAGATGATTGAGAAAGTGAGAGAAAACAAAAACAAGCTGAGAGACATGTTGCTGTACCACACGACAGGCCCAGAGGTACAAGCGTGCGACTTTACCAACAATATGGAGCTCAAGTCGGGACTCGCCGATCAGTCTCTTAGAGTCACCATGTACTCTATGGTGAGTGACCATGACTTTATTGTGACTTTGTTTTTATAAGGGATGGGAACCTCGAATCCTTGAACCATTCAGGGTATTTGAGATCCGAGAAAATGTTGGACATGAGATTCAATAAAAATATGCTTTTTTTCAAAACTTGAAATTTGTTTTATAACTCTAATACTACTTATGGGTTGATAAAACTCTTTATAATTATAGGAAAAACTTAACAACCAGACCCCAGACCAATAATTTAATACTTGCAATGATTGAATGTATGAATGTTATAATGAATTCATTTCAGCCAAAAAGTTAACATTTAGTTACTATTACTGTTTTATATTATTCTTTTGAATTCCTATTTACTCTTATGTTGATAATTGTCTACCATATTCGTTTAACAATTCAAGATTCAAAGATAGAATAAAGATTAAGATTGGTAAAATAGTGGATTCAAGCTATCTCTGGTTCTTATATAAATTATATCAAAAGTCTCTGCACAGCATTTTTGAAAAGAAATTATGAAATAGTTAGTTACATTTATAAACACATCTTCATGATGAGTAAGCTCATGTCTGCAGTTTCTAAACGCAACAATATAATTTTATTTATAAATAGTTTCCACAAATTTCCTTTCTTATA
This sequence comes from Timema monikensis, assembly GCA_902151445.1. Classification (NCBI taxonomy): domain Eukaryota; kingdom Metazoa; phylum Arthropoda; class Insecta; order Phasmatodea; family Timematidae; genus Timema; species Timema monikensis. Next base: position 541,846 of record CABFVZ010000256.1, on the reverse strand, counting down.
TTCAGGATCCGGTACACTTAGATGCACAAGACCATAAGGGTGTTTAGTTTTAGATTGTTTTCAATATTGTATTTTTTTTTATTAAAAAAAAGTTGTACACATTTGATTATCAAAAATTTGTTCTAAAATAAATATTTTAAGGTTAGGGGTATTGTATTGGGGTGGGTAATAAACTGTGTATATAGCTCAATAAACAACAACTCCGTACCTATACCATCTTCACTAACTTTCTCCACACTTCTCTATACTTGCATACTTCCTTCACTTTAATGACATCCATACACCGAGTCATACATGCTCTTATTCTAAAAACTCTTAAAACTTCTCATTTTCACGCATTCGTCTATTACATTTAACCACATCTTACATGACCGAACTGTTCTTTATGATCCACACACTATACCTTCATATATTTGCTTCATCACTTGTTTAACACTCATCTTCTCAACAGGCCAAGTCAAATTTGAGAAGATTTTACTAATACATCACTAAAGCTTCAATATTTATGTTGCAATAAAAATATTAAAGAAAATCACAAATAATATTTATTTTATAACACAAGTTTGTCAATCCAAAGAGCACATATAGTTCGTTGGTTACTAAATTAAAACACCTAACACTAATTCAAAACTCACATGAATACCTTTAAAGAAAAGTACACAAATTATTGTTTTGTTTTTATTTTTTAAGCCATTTCTACAATAGAAGAATATTTTGAAATAATTATCTGGTACTACCTACATGTTTATTTTCTGACATTGCTGTGTATGTTAGCTACCCCTCTTCACCTCGCTGCCGTCTCGCATGGCGGTGCAGTGTGCCCGCATTGTGAGCTACGATAAAAAGGCTTGTGGGGGAGTGATTCATGCAGTGGACAGACTACTGCTGCCACCTACCACAACGGTTCATGAAATAGTTCAATCCAACGACAAGTATTCCATACTCAGGAAAGTTATCAAGGTAAGTTTTGGAAATCAAACACTTTCTACACCTCATTGCCCCATTGGAAGTCAGTGGGATACTTACTTGTATGAATTATTTTGCTATATGTTGTTGAAATAAGAAAAGACTTAAGGTAACCTTAAAAAACGTACTTGCAAGCTATATTATTTAATCGTTTTCTTTGTTATCTCAAAGCATCAAGTTTTAAATCAATCAAATTTGTCTTTCAGTTTTATTTGTAAAGTTTTGTAGAACTAAGGTAAGATGTTTAGAGGGGGTAAGAGGTCTGATACACTTTTTAAATACTAAAGTTTGAAGTAAGTACCTACCAGTATTGCATAAAATCTTAATGGTATTTCAAACTTAGTTTCTTGATGTGATAAATGAAATTAACTAATATATTGTAGCAAGTACTACTCTAGCATATTTTGATCAATACAAATCTACCAAAATTATATTGATTTAGTGGGGAATGCCAGGCCTCCACCGTGGTTCGGATTCCACGTTAAACTGTAGGTCCTTCATTTCATCTCACAATCACCCTACCATTATCTACCATTACACATTAGCGTAAGTGTGTATAACCCGAATGGGTAGTAAGACGCGGTGCTAATAATAATAATAATAATAATAATATATTGATTTAATAATACATCTAATACAGTCAAAACTCTTTGGTCTAGCACTCTTGGTACCTGAAATGTAGCAGAACACAAAATTCTACTCTTAAGAAACTTTTATACACCTCTTATACCTAGGCCCAAGGCTTGCCATATGTATACCTACTTATTGCTATGTCATGCAAAGTAGAATAAAACATCAAACAGAAAATATTATGCCATCTTTCACAACTCTTGTGCTCTTGGAAGACATAATTAAGGGCTTAAATACAGCCAGAATATAAGCCAAAACAAAAACATTTGGCTGCTGATGTAAGCCACTTTGGCGCCTTTGTACTACTAATAGCACCGTCCTGGTGGCAGATTCCAAATGTGCCAGACCATGGGAGCTGCCGTTCTAAATAGTTTCAACTGTACGAACCTCTACTAGACATTGTACACTATTTTATATGTTTAATCAGACTTTATAAAGTATATTTTATACTTCTATCTGAATAAGACTTGTATTTCTGTGAAATGTTTAGGGCACTGGTTTAGAAGATGATCTAATGGACAATGATCCGGTAACTCTGCTCGCCCCCACTGATGAAGCCTTCCTAAAACTACCCGAGGAGGATCTCAAGAAACTCCTGGAGGACAAGAAGTTGGCCAAGAGGACTCTTAAACAGCATATTCTGCCAGGTATCTAATTCTATATTGTATTTAACTAGGGAGGCCATGGGAACGAGGTTTGTGAGGAGCATGTTAGGAGTAGAAACAGTATTAGGATCAAGTTATTCGAGAAAGTATGGGGGTACAAGGAGCACATGAGATAGTAGAGGAAGCAAGGCTAGGACAGTAGGATCATGTGATAAGAATGGAAAAGAAGAGAAAACCAAAGAGAATGATGGTGAAGTATGTAGGAAAAAGACTGCATGAGAGACCAGAGAAGAGATGGGAGTGTGTAGAGATGAGTGTGTAGGTGAGAGGAACAAAATGGAAGTGATTATAAAGTATAACAAAGGAAGAATGGTGTAGGGAAAGTGGAAGCATTTTACTAAACTGACCCGGCCACAGGCTGAAAACAGTTGTTAATAATAATAATAATAATAATAATAATAATAATAATAATTATTATTATAATAATATTTATAATAATAATAATAATAATAATATTAATAATAATAATATTAATAATAATAATAATAATAATAATAATAATTATACTTAGCACCACGTCTTACTACCCGTTCGGGTTATACGCTTTAAGTACTAATTACTCTAATGGATTAGGAATTGGGAAGGTTGAATTAGAGGAAGTGAACCCGCATTTGCGTGGAGGGAGAGTGGAAAACCATTTAGGAAAAACCACCCCAGTTCACCCGACCGAGATTCGAACCTCGATCTCCCCGTCCTCAGCAGTCGGGTGAAAACAGTTGAGTATGATGATGAACTAGGGAGCTGTGTACAATCTGAACACTACGTGATCAATGGGAAGGGAGAATATCTCCCAGATCCCTTTTACAACAGAATTTCTACACTTTGATGATATTGGTGAGATGGTGTGTTTGAATAGTTATTATTTCGTTTAGCGCCATATCTAATTTTATTTAACTCTGCAGCCCGGTGTTACACTTTACTAGCTATAGGCAGGCCCAGATTAACACTTTTGGGGGCCCTCTGTCAAGTAGAACTTGGGGTTCTTAAAAGTTAGTTCCCCAATGAATGATTATGAATCTTATATACACATCATACATAATATTATTTAGATACAAACATTTTTTGTAAACGCTTAGCAAGAATGGTGAGTTTCATGAGTTTTGTTATCAACATATTAATTATTAATACTATAGTTGCTATTAAACTATACAGTCTTTTATATACTGAGTGGATTATAGTACTGTAAATTAATAGCTAATAATATAATAATACTAGACATTGTATCATTATAGACTATTTAAGTATAATTGCATTTTAGGTAGTCTGCCATCCACAGTTAAAAATAGCTATAGTATTAGTATAGTAAAAGGTATTTTATTATTATATTTTTTCCCCCTCATTTTTCTCATTTAGTTAATCCTTCAATATTTATAATTTTATTAGTTTACCTTAAAAATTATTGCCAATAGAAAATCAATGTTTATTTTTCTGTCAAACCTCAACAGTCTGCAGATATGTAGCTTTCCTGCATATGTAGTATTACCAAAAGCAAAGGTTGTGTTAATTTTTAAGCACGGACTGTCAGACTCCACGTAATACCACACTACCATAGCCCTTTGATTAGGGAATTTCTAGATTAGTTTGGGATAAATTTTTATGAAAAAACATAAAAATATTGAAATATAATATTATCACAAAATAAATATGACAAGTCAAAGTGATTTTATTTGCTAAGCAGGCCTGTGAGTGGCATACTTGGAACATGGCTTAATCCGGGCTTGGGTGTAGCCTATATTTTGGCTAGAAATGTTGGGGAAAGTAAAATCCTCACTCTAATAAACTGTCTTTGTGTTTGTCAAAAATGAAGAAATTATAATAATACAATGAAATCTTCTATTTACCTAGATATATTCCTTATTTTTAATGATGAATGTATTTGAAATCCTTCACAAAACTATATCTGGTCATCAAAACAAACATAATTTAACGTAAAGATGTTTAATTAAAGTTGCAAATAAATATGAGATTGATCACTTTATTTACTGAAGTAAAACGTTACTGTCATTAAACATATTTAAAAATATAATATAGAATAGAAATATTTATGATGAGTGACTGATTGCTAAAAATGATTTGTTGTTTGAAATAGAGAACTAGGCTAAATCATGGTTAAAAGTTAAAGTAAAGGGGCTTACCAGCATAATTACCTGGGTAATGTTGGAGTAGAAATTGTTAAGACAAAACACACAGCCATTTAAACACTAGCTTTCAAGTGACTTTCTCGGGAATTAAGGCTTGAGAACATTTTACACAGTTTTCAGAGATTTGATTTTTATGGCTTGAAGTCACAATTCTTGTTTATATTTTGTTGACACAGAGGCTATGTGTTGTTCCGGAGTTGCTGCCACGTCCTGGCCATTCACTTACAACGTCGAGACACTAGGTAGCAAATCTATCCAAGTGAGGAGGGACAACGACGGAGCAGTCCATTTTGGTAGTGCCAAGGTGATTGAATGCGACAATATGGCCACTAACGGCATTCTACACTCAGTCAACAGGGTGAGTTCAGTTTCCCTATTACTGACTTAAAATAAATTATACCTGCACACTTGTTTAGTGATATAAAGGCAATATGTAAGAATTAATAAAGCTTGTACATGGATAGCGAAGCTTGGGAGATAGAAATTATCTTAAGACTTTGCCTTAAGTTTTGAGTGAAAAATAACCCTGATCACAGGACAAATACTGGATAGCTAAGTGGTAGAGCATTGGCACGCCAAACCAAAGGTGGCTGGTTCGATTCCCTAGTCTAGGTGTCATTTTTTAAATTTACAAATATTCTTGTATGGTTTTATTTAAAAAATAGTATATTTTTAGTTAAATCTTATTTGAGAGTTAAGTTTGCTATTTATTTATTCCCAATCAGCACAAAAATCGCCTCTACAATCATTTGTTCAATGTAACTGCATAGTATGAAGAATTTCAAAATCTGTTTGACATCATTTATTTTATTTTAGGTGATGGTACCGCATAACATCAACAATGGAGCTCTACTACAAATGGGAAATCCAAATGTCGAGGTTTTCCTATATGGGCTTTAAATCAAATTGTTTTGTCAACTTTATATTTTTTCAAATTATGACAGACGGTATTTAATAAGCTGTCATATAATGATTATTTTATCTAACATCTAAGACTAATAATGTGTTGAGTTTAATCCTAAGAAGTATAAAGACGTGATGTTAAATAACTTATTTATTGGTAGCCTATATATATATTTTTTAATTTAAGAATTAAATTTTGAAGTTAAAGTTATTATGGAATGTACAATAAAGGTACCATAATTTAAAACTGTTATCATTTATTTAAATCCTGTGACAATTCCTAATTAATTAAATACAGTATGGTCTAACCTTTTATTGACTTGCAGGTCAATCTGCATACTGCAACAACCATAGTATGCATTTGGGTCAAAACCGGTGGGAAGAGGGGTCAGGGAGGGATTGCACCCTCTTGGAAAGAATTTGCTGAACCTCCTCTCGAGATACATTAAAAATCCTTTAATACTATTGAATATGAAACAGGAAGATGGCCTTAAATCAACTCCAAATAATTTCAAGATGCATTCAATTTTCAAAAATTTGCCAGAGAAGGCCATTTTAAGTATATTCAAGAGGCATCTAATTCTAAGAACAAAAATCAAGCGAGGAGCACCCTAAATATCTTCTAGGGCCATCGTAATTTAAAAAATTTCTAGGGTAATACCATTTCTTTGAAGAATTTTCACATGAGAGTCACTCCAAATATATTCTGAAAGCATTCAACTTTCAAATATTTGTCAGGGCAAGAACAATTCAATTATTTTCTAGAAACATTTAATTTTTTTTAATTCTTGAAAAGGACCATTCCAAAAACCTTCCTAGAAAATCTTATTTTCAAATATTGTCAGGTAAAGACCACTTCAAATATAGTTTCTAGAGTTATCTAATTGTTAGTAAAAAACAATGTGAGGACTAAATAGCTTCAAGAAAGCATCCAAATTTTAAAAATTTCTATGAGAGGTCCAGTTTAAATGGTAGCTTCTAGAGGAATCTAATTTTTTTCTATATTCTGGCAAAAGGCGAAATGATCTCAGTATGGATACACAATGTGTCATATACTATATTATATATTAAGTTTATAAAATGCCCAAATATCAGATATCACACGACACCAACATCTGATAGATTTCGTGTTTGAATCCTGTTGGGTTAAATTGAAGCATAACATACATTTCATATTAGCTTTAGCAAGGTTTATGAAGTCAGAAAAGATATCCCTGACCCATATTGCAGTTTTAAAGACAGTGAAAGAGACATTGGCCAATTTCTTTCCAGCAAGTGAAATTGTAAAAGGGGAGTGGACCCTTTTTTGAACCAATAAGAGGGTGCAAGAAGCCCTACTCACAGTATCCATTGGATAATCACTCTCGATCACACCATCGTATAGCTCAAACACATTTTAATCACTCGCACAGACAAAGAGTTGGAGATGAACTAGTCACCCCCAACTCATCTTCCATTATTTATATTCATTCTTTAAATGCTAGCCAGAACCAAAGTGTCTACTAAATTAACCCTAATTAATAATATAAGATATTGATATTATATTTGGAAGAAAGTGATACCTTTAATGTGCGATGGATACGGCTCTGCAGCTAGCGCATCGGCGCCACACACCCCTGGACATTGTGGCCCAGGGAAGTTTCTAGGTTGGTACCTAAAAAGCTCCAGTTCCCTCACTTCAAAAGGTGGGATGATCCGAATACCCAGGGAGGCGAGAATTAACTCCTTCTCTCCTTTCAGTCACTCACTGGTTGGACTGACACCAGGGACTCATGCTTCCCACCTATCAAGGGTGGTAACCGGAGCTATATACTTCTGCTCACAGAAGCGACCTTGCGATCTCCACTCTTTCCCGTGTGTAGGGGAATGGGATTACGCCCATCGCGCGTGGCAAAAGTAATCTCCCACTCCTCGTGCATACGAATGGAGGCATCCATGCACTACTAACTGTCCGGGTTAGCACCGGAGCTCTAAAACGACTCTGCACGAATGGCGAGGCCCAGAGCCCCGGACCCAAAGGCTAAAACCCCACCACGCTGCCATTGCCATCACTCGTTGACTTTTAAACACACTGCCCCACAGAGTCCAACCCATTGCTGGGCCACCACCATGAGCAAACTCGCAACGTGGGCTTGGGGGCCCAGCCCTGTGTACTACTTATAACGAAAGTAGTCTAACGAAGGCATACCAGTTCACAGGGCCATCCCGAGCACCTCTAGGTAACCAATGCAAGAATCAGTCTCTCCTGCATGATATTGGAAGAAGGTTTAGGTAAGGTGGATAGAAACATATCAAAGGAACAATCACATTATGGCTTTTACAATAAATATAACACAGTTCACACTTTACATTGCCGCCACTGGACAAAAAGGTAATGGCTGTATCTTGAAGAAAATTGATCATTGCCACCATATCCCCCTGACCTAGGTTTAGTTCTATCGAAACTCATCAGGAGGGAGTTATGAAATGTGCAACACAGATTCCTAAAAGAAACCAAAAAAAACACAAACGGTAGAAAAGGAAAGTTTGTAAAGAATGATAGGACATTTAGATACGAATGTGTAAAAGGAATAATATAAAGGACAAACACAGGAAATGTATAGTGAATGTGAAATATATTATATAATATAGGTTTCTTTCTTTAGTAACTACTCAAAGTTAAAGATATTGAGACTTAAATTAGCTGGAGCTTACAATGAAACACATTGTGCTGTTCTGATGCCATGGAACTGCTGTGCTTGCTAAACTCCCTCGCTCTTAACACTCCATGAACCTCTTAGTTTCCACTTTAATGTTGAATGTGTTGCTGAACCAAAACCCACTGATTGAAACACACATGTTGAGCTTCAGAATAATGGTTTATTTCTTTTCTCGGCGAGATACATCCAGGTTATCCCCTTTCTTCTTTCTGTTCGGTTCCTTGCGTCTAGCAAGTGAGCGGTCTCAAGAGTGTCTTAAGTGACGGACTAGCTCCCCGCCACTTGCTCGGTGCAGCTCTAGCGGCAGGTTCAGTAACTATTCTGTAGCGCTGCGCGCAAGAAGGGGCGGGGATGGATAGTACCATCACCGTCACAACAATGAATTAGGCATACAAAACAAGTGGGCAAAGAACCACATCAAACACTAACAGATGTATTTTATTTTTCAAATTCACACTGAAATCATGCATATTTATTATTTATTTAATTATTTAAATGACTCAGCACTGATTGTCATATGTTTTAAACAAAAAATTAGAATACTTTCTGTCCAAGGGCTCTTGAAAGTCGCATTGACATTGACTTAAAGAACGGAAGTCATTTTAAATGGTGTCTGAATTAAGTTCCAAGAGGGCTAGTGCTCTCCTTACAGCGCACTTTACTAGAGGTTAGTCCTTAATTAAAATAAAAGTTTTTACTCATTGAAATGTTTGGAAGTATAATCAAATATACACAAACTGTTAAATAATATTAATATTTTATATTCTTTGTTTAATAGATATGTTAATTGGGTAGATTTCTTTAAAGATACCGGTAGTTTAAGATTAAAACTTGTGAAATGGAGCAGATAGTGGCATACACAGATCAAATTAACACAAATCTAAGCTGGTACACAAATTTGAGTGCCGAATTGACAAGCCCTAGCATGCACACTAAATCCAACCCCTTGGAGCAAGACAATGTCAAGTACATATTCATATTATTTTGTTTTACTTACTATAAGTAAGAAGAGACCACGGGGACAATATGTTACCATCTAGTAAATGCTGGTGTGTTTATAACCAAATATAGCTCAAGGACAAAGGAATATGAGTGTGACTTTTAAGGAACTGTAGCAATTAAAAGAAAACAGCGTCAATAGTTTAAATCCTTGTTTAATTACATATCATAAAACACAATAAAAGTTTAATTCAACATAATGCCATAGAGACAAAGTTATTTTGCTCATACATTAATTTAAGCATGATCAAAAATTTCATACAAACTTTAAAGTTTGACCATTTACGAAATGTATCACATTTTTTAGATTTAATAAAAATTACTGACTTTTTAGTATATTATATTTAATATTCAAATACTAGTTTGTCACCTTAGCTCAGTCGGTAGCACCTGTCCACCGAGCTAAGGCTCTCAGGCTTGATTCATGAGAGGGCAGAAAAATTTATGATTGATGAAATGTAGGTTTATCCTTTCACAGTAATGAGATAATGGCTGGGGGCTGGATGTTGTGTCTGTTATAGATTCAAGTCAACTAATAAGTCATGTGTTGATATAATCAGTTAGTTTAGAAAGGGCACATTAAATACCCCAAATATTTATTTATAATGAAAAATAAAATGGTCAAAATAATATTTCTAGTAAACAATATGAAATAGTAAATGCTTTTTTATATTTAAATGTGGTGAGTTTGGTAAAATAATTATTGTTGTGTTGATCAGCACAGGTTAACCAACATAATTCTATTAGCTAAATAGTAATAAAATAGTGTTAGTGGTGTAGTTAAACATATTAAGTTTTAACTATCGTTAGATTATAGACCCCAGTAGGGCACACTATATTTACATTATAACCATCTTGTTGTTTTTGTAAAACAGTTGTATGTTCTGAGCCACGAAAATTTGAGGCGAACCACACTAATTTGTTGTCTTTCCAATGGAAATCACTGATCTCCAATGAAGACACCCTGTAATCAAAATCCCCTCTTTTCATGGTTTTTCTTTGACAAGATTTGGTGGCAAGCCCTTTCGATTTGCACATATAGTTCCACGTGCAAGTGTATCTTCAACTTTTAATCTTTCAGGTAATAGCAGAGAAGTAAAAAATTATCAAAACATATTTTTGTTGCCCCTAGCAGTTCTTTGTCAAACTAAGGACAACTCTCTCACCCAAGCCACACCCTTCAAATTCCTATTCCACTTTATCATGCTTTCCTTGATAAACTTCAAGACTGAGGATATACTTTTCACATCAGCAATACACCAGAGGTTTTAGCCCCTTATGATGGGCTTCAATGGGTCGTATTGATTTATACGGCTTTTACTTTTGAAGACACTCATGGATTTGTCCATACTAAGTTCTCTTGTCCCCTTATAAACTGTTGGCAAATGGTTGTTTAGTGTTTAAATAAGAGGACGAATCTTGTACACAGTTCAAATTATGAATTTTGGAATTGTCATTGACATGAAGATTACTCAAAATAAAGTCAAACCTGTCACAGCTCATTGTTTTTCTTATCGTGTCCAGCCTTAGAGCCTCGCTACAAGACCAATAGTGCCTCCAAGATGACAATTTATGGTACCGGTACTCCATTAAAAGATTTATACCAATACATTCTAAGATTAGTCATGTTTTTTTTATTTGATAATTAATTACATGATCCAAAGAGCTAGAACTCACTTATAGGACTATGGATTTTATAGGAATTGAAATTTTACATTAGTTTAAATTTTATAAGATTAAGAAGACATTATGAATTTTTATCATGAAATAAAGTTAAAAGATCAAAACCAAACTTTTTTAACAAAATACAGCAGTACCATTGCAATTTGTGAGATAAACACTAAAAATATAAATAAGTATATATAAAAAAAGAAAGAACAATATTAGCAAATAATTAATAAGAAAGTACTTTGGGATAAAAATAAAATTGGTAGAAAATTAAACACTATCACAATAATAAACACTATATGTAGGTATATACAGGGAAATAATAATGGATTCTAAATTGTTTACTGGGAATAGGTGTATTAGAATAATTGTGATTGAAAGCAAAATGAATGGAACATATTCGAGCAAAATTTGTGTTAATTTTGTATTTCCTTTTACATTTGAGCTCCCGTGTACGACAAATTTCTGGATCCTTAAGAAAGGAGTAAAAAGATATATTACTACCCTTGCAGTTTCGTTGAGTTCAACAACAAAGCTAGGCATTTTGTATGTTTGTTTGGAAACACATGTAATTAAAATTGAAGAACGTGCGCAAATAAATTAGCAAAAAGCCTAAAAGTATGATTGTTCAACAATGACTTGTAGCCTTACATGACTACCTTGCCTAACGTACCTATGTAAATAAACTAACAAAAAGCCTAAAAGTTTGATTGTTCAGCAATGACTTGTATATATTATATTATATAACAGAAAAACTATTTTAAAATAATAAAAAGCTTAGTAAGAACAATACCTACAACTACATATAGTTAGCATTCATACATATATTTAGTATTATAGTTACTACTATTGAATCATTAACTAGAACATCCCTGCTGTATTTTATATTAGTATATTTAAAACAGATACTTGAGTGGTAAACATAATAAAGTAACAAACTATACACAAAAAATCCACTACCAGGCTAACACAAATAAATAATTATAAAGATAAATGAAAGGACTTTCCAAAACACATAGACCGCACAACATAATGTCTGTTAACGGTAGGAATTGACTTATGAAAGGCGTTTTTCCCTAACATAAATCTATTATAATATAGTAGGATATTGGTAGGAAAAAAGACCTTTCAGAGAGTAATTCCTACCGTGAATGGAGTATATACTACTAACTGTGCTGTGTACTGGGTGACGTAGTTTCGTGGTTGACGTAACAATGACATCAACACATTCTTTCAAATGGCGCTATCTATCTATATGTATGGTTGCAGAAAATGTTGGTTTGTTGGGAAGGGGGTCTGGGGGGTTAATTGCAAAGCAATATGCCATAACTGCCATGGAGATTATTTGAATGGTGTCAGCACAGTCGATGATGAATTAGATATTTGTAAAAAAAAAAACTATAAAGCTTTCCTGCCACGGCTACAGCTGCGATGGCGACGCGTCCAGCCTGGGAGCGGACCTGTTCCCGCAAGTCAAACGTAGAAAAGCAGAACTGCTTTTTGCAGTCGAGGCGAACATAACTTATTTACTAGTACTGGGAATTCCCAGATATAAGTTTAGAGTTATGCACAAAAGATTCCGTGCTCTGTCCCTTCTAATTAAGGTAAAAAAAACACCAAGATATTGAGTTATTGTGTTAAAGTAATAAAATATGTAATAGTGACCATTGCATATTTTTCAATTTCTTTTTTACATTGGTAATATTTTTATTTTAGACGTGATCTTTTCGTAGCCCACTTAAGAGCCCATTTCAAAGTGATGTATTTGCTGGTTTGCATGACCTTCTTAAGTAACCTATACAGCCTCGTAGATACATCGCAGGTACAAGGGACTTGTTTTATTTTGTAAAGGAAGGATGTAAAAGTAAGAACAACTTCTAACTTTTCGTGTTTTACTTACTTTATTTTTTATCAATTGTGAAAATATGCTAAAATTGACTATTTTTGACACGGCCTGAAAAAAGTAATAACGCTGCGTTTTGAATTTTTATAAAAGGAGTTCTTACTTTTAAATTCTTTAAGTTCAATTTACTATAAAACTATTTATAATCCAAAGCTTAATTATCGAGTAATGTGTTATCTACTCAGAGGCTGTAATGTTAAAATCTCGCCCTTTGTTACTAGGGCTATCTCTGGACGGAACACCGAACTATAGAGGGGTGGAGCCAAACGTTGATTAGGCCACTCCCATCTGTTACCTCACTCCAGCTGACACACAAGACATTTCCACACCAGTCATCACTAAACAAAACAAACCTAAGCCAAAGGGTGTCTAATACATTAATGAATTATGTACTTTTCGATAAGCCAAGTATTAATTATTCTTTATAATGAATTTTACAGACCAAAGTTGACGTGAAACTGTACTGCATTCGCTTATATAAAGTATGTGTGCTAAGTATGGAAAGAAATAATTATGATCGATAACCACTTCAGTGGTCAAACGGTCTAAGGCGTCACTCTCGTGTTAGATTGGCCTACTGCTAACGGAGTCGTGTTTATTGAGAGTATATTTTCCTAAATTGTTTCCCACTCTCCTTCCACGCGAATGCAGGTAGACTACGTCTAATATTCTTCCTTTCTCATCCCATTAGGGTAATTATCATCTATGCGTATAACCTGAACAGGTAGTAAGACGCGTTGATGAAAAAATAAACTAAACTAGGGATTTAGCTAACCATACTTAAAAATATTAAACCTAGTAAATCCCTAATGCTGCTTGAGACCACGTATAGAAAGAGAGCGAATAGTTCAAATAATCGTTCATATTTTGCGTGTACAATTCTTACTAATTTAGTAGTCTGCACACAATATTCAGCCATGTTATAGATTTTATTTTTGTTAGAATCTGAGTGTGCCGTGTATCTGTTATTAGAACTATCTTGTGTGCCTGTTCTTCGCACGAGGAATCTTTAATAAGATTTTATTTTTAATTATAATATACAATTAACCAAAGGTAAAAGTATACAAAAGTTTATATAATATTAAATATTAATCCTTTATTGGTTTAAATGATATGACTAAACGTGAAAAATATGCAGACTGACTAAAACATTATGTCAACATAGGGATTTACTGTGATCCAAAAATCTTTGCGTAAGAAGCGATCATAATAAAAGTATAACGATGCAATATTATTATTACTAAGCATTTGTAAAAAGAGCATCAAATTCACAAATGAAATAATGGCCTTTTATTATACGCCTAAATTTTTGAACCAATTTTCAATATTTTCTGATCAAGGCAGGTCCCGTTGAGATCCACTGCTCTATAGCCTAGAGTCGAGACTCTAGATCTAGAGCAACACAACAAAGTTGAAATTTCTAATTAATTTGGATTAAGTTGTAATAATCAACGCCAAAAAATATAGAATCTTATTTATTTCTGTAATGAAACTAATTTAGCGCGAAGACTGAATGTAGACAACAGAGCTTTAGTATTTGCGCATGCGCATAACATCCATGTATTTTTTTAGACGCGTTTTTACCCTCCTCTCCAAGTCCCAAAGTCTTGTTAATAACAAGAAAATGGCGGACGGCGTCGATATTGACCTTTATGCCGATGATATTGAACAAGATTTTGCACAGGTATAAACTATTATATTAATTGACAGCAGAAGCAACCCAGGCCACATTAGTTGTTAATGTAGATAAATACTATAATTTGGTTTGGGAAGTAGTATTTGTGTTTTCCTTACCTTGGATGACCCTCTATCACAAACTATACCAATAGCTTGCTTGCAATAATGTTAAATACATTTTATATCTTAAAATCTCTATTTATGTTAATAAAGCCATCCCGATTGCTTATTATATTTTGAACATATATTTTAACATACAATATTTTATAGCCTATTCGAGAAGCTATATTTTCTCTATGTAACTCTATTAAGTGAATTAAAATTTAAATGTGTTGAGTACTGTGGACATGTGGATGGACACCTTTTTTCTGATTGTGCACCACACTTATATTTTTATACATCTATTAAAGTGGTAAACATTCTATGATTTTAAATATTTGCAGAATACTGTTTAAAACAACTAAACAGGCTGATAACATACAGAAAACAAATAGGCCTACATAAAACTCAATGATTATTTTATATAATAAATACTAAGACTATTTAAAACAATTTAAATACAAGACTAAGGCCATGTTTGAATAGCCTGTCTAAGGGCCCTTAGAGCCAAGTGCACTAGAAAGTTGCATTGGCGTCAACGTTTAAAGCCGAAAGTAATTTTTGATTGTGTTTGATTTTCAAGTGTGCTGATGCGGTCCAGTTAGTGTACTTGACTCAAGGGCACGTCGGATGTACCCTAGTTTGCAAACGAGTTAAAATAACGTTTCTTAAATGAAAGGATTATATATTGTGTGGAAATGTAACCAAAAAAATACACTGTAAAATAAAACGAGTTGTGTTCTTTGTTAATATAGATAAATTAATTAACTAAATTCATTTTTGAAGCGTAAAAATACTTGTTCAAATGAAAACTAGTTTCATTATTTTAAAGTAGGCAAGTAAAACTATTTAAGAATATATATAACTTGATTGAAATAAGCCCTAAGTAAATTAATGAGGCAAAACAATTATATATTATAATAGGCCTATATATTTAATAATAGCTGCAAATATGTAAATATGCTTTACAAGTAATTTGGTATGTATGCTTTTTTGGTGGACCTTATGGTGCAAAGTTTTTTATTGTGTTGTGCGGTGGTTAAATTAAGCGGAATGTCGACATTGACAAATAAACTATCAAAATTAAATATTATTTCCATGTAAACACAGTTTCAGAACTAGTCACCGGGCAGCTAGGCTCTATATGGTGTCAGAAATGTGTTTGATTTAAGCGTGCAGTAAAAGTACACAAGAGTGTAGGGCGCAGACTATTCACAACACAGCTTAAGTTGGTAGAAAACTTCAGAGTGAAAAACAATCCAGCTGGGTGCTTGCAAGTGACTTTATTTAGATAGATAGTACTGACACCTTGGTCACTGTCAGAAACATGTGTATTTATAAGATAGACCCTTGTCTAGAGTCAGAATGTCTAATAAAAGTTTTTAACGGTACCTAGAAATTAAAATCATATTCACACAGTCCTTATCCTTGAACACGTGTCTTTGCCAATTAATGAGAAAGTCTGAAACTATGTCCAATTAAATTCTTTGAAAGAAAATTGTCTAGAGCAATGCACAAGCAGACATTAAGATTACTACAAAAGATTCATTTAGAATGTTTTCTAAAATGTTACTAATGGGAAGTTTAACCTAATCGACATCACTATTTCTGAGATCTTTCTGAGATCTTGCTATTTTTTCAGAAAAGTCATGCTTCCTGGGGTTTTTAAATTCTAAGGAAAATATTTCTGAAATAACTTTGTTTATAAACATCATTCCACTTTGTATTCGTTTCCATAGCAAGGGATTCTTTTGCTGACATTGGTGAATTAGATCTACATTTCGATTCATGACTAAACATTTACTTTGGTGATTGGCAGTCCTCAGGATCTGTATTAATTACGGTAGTCCTTAGAATCTATATTGCCTAATTCTAAAAAGGTTCTATGGAGTAGTAAGGACTTAAAGGATCAGGACTCTTTAGACAGCACAATCTGTTAGTGTGGAGTTGATCTCTTAAAGACCACTATGTACCTTAGGCATAGGGAATTTGTAACATAAGTCAAAAATAAATTATTTACAATCAACGCACCAAGATCAAGGCAATGACCTTAAGAATAATTGGAGTTGGTTTTCTATTAGGCTTATTAAAGACAGACATAATAATTTACCCCATTAATCCGAAACACAACTTCCTTCAGAGGAGAAGTATGTCGATTGTGGTATGCAAAATAACTCTGGAAGGTATGTGAAAATAGTTTTCTGATAAAATTTGTAGTCCCTTTCACTCTCCCTCATAAACATTCTTGTGTGCTAATATAATTAATATGTTCAGAAAGTCCATGTTATATACCTACTTAAAATATTTAAAAAAAATACCCACTTGCATGATAGGATAATGTTGTGTACCTATTGCTGGTATTTTTTATTAGTTCCATTTATTAATTCACAGACCACTTTAATGAAACTTGATTAAATAAAAGTATGTTAATTTGCATTCCTAACCTGAATATAACTTAGGTCTTAGGCTAGGAGAACAATGGTTTTATTAATAAATCATAAGCTTGGAAACCTATGGTTTTTATTTTTTCACCCCAATATTTTAATTCAATCTTTTCACATTATAACAGCTTTTTTTTTTTAAATCTCAGATTTACATTCTTGTACAGTGTCTAGAATCTATTACTCTCGGTCTTTCTTTATACTATTAGGGTATACCTTTATGTCAAGGGAGTAAAATGCTTCAGCGCAAGTATTAAAGAAGCAACTTTTCTGCCAGATTACATCTTTCTTAAATTTCTGTTTCTGTATTCACTAACATAACTTTGTAAAAAACTGTATCACTCTTGAAAGTAGGCTGGGCACCTTTAAGTTTCACCTCAAACGATCATTATTTGATATAAACATTGACAAACCTGCTTTCCTACAAATGATGTCAGCTTTTATGTGACAAGGTAATAAAAAATGAAATTAATCAGAATAGCACTTGTTTGAACTAAGACATAATATTTCATGGGTCAGCCATTTTGTTTTTAGATATCTGGCTGCTGCTGAGTGTGTTGCTGTATTTGGGTATGTTAGCAATCTGGATAATCTCTACGCTAAGTAGAGTCTTAATATCAGGCATAACTTGGGGAACATTTTATCATTCCTGACCCATTTAATATTCTATTAAAGCATATACCACATAATCATTTTTTATTGAATTTTCACATGAATATAAAACTCTACTTGAAATAAGATCTGGAATATAATAACTTTTGACTTCTTTTTTCAAAATTTATTTTCAAATGTACTGATAAATGTTTAAAATTAATATGTTCTCAAAAACTCTTTTTAGTTTTGTTGTACAACTGCATCTAATGGTTTAGTACTATAAAATATATTGAACTCTAGCACATAAATATACTTTTTATTTTATTGCTCCATTGTCGCGCAGTTTCACTTGTTTTTAATTCATATATTAATGCTGAAGGGTGTCATTAAGGATGAATTTGCCGGTGATGGCATTGACCTTTATGACGATGTGATTGCGGCACCACCGGGTGGCGGAGGCGATGAAAACTCTCAGGGCCATGTGTCTGGTGCACCAATGGCCAACCAAGATGGCCATTCTCCAGGTGGGGCCAACCCTCCCTATCACCACATTGGCAACAACATTCAGCCCAACCAATTGGGACGCAGACACCAACTTTATGTGGGAAACCTCACATGGGTAAGTGTATTAGGATCATCCTTTTTTTGTAAGTACAGTCCAAACGCTGGATAATTAACACCATTTTATCTCATTATAAAGCTATATCATGGTTGTTACAGACAGGGAAATCGAGGGGAAACCTGTAAAAGGCAGTGAATTTTTTTATATCATGGAATTTAATCAAAAATAAAGAAAATTCAGGGAATTTAAATACCTAAACTATTGTTGCACATACATTTTTAAACAAAACCGGTTTTTTTTCTTATTGCTAATAAAAAGCATTGTGTAGATACTTAAATAGTGAAAAAATAATTTTATGAATTTTGATGCTTACCAGCCATTAAGATTTTCCCTGAAATATGTGATAAATTTGGGAAACGATATAAATTGCCACTCATCAAGAAAAGGTAAAGAAAATTAAGTCGGGAATCTTTAAACGTGTTCTGAAAAATTTGGAAAAGTTAGGGAATTTTATAATTAAAGTTTTGTAGGGATCTTTTATATTGATAGACTCGATTGTCAATGTTGTGCCTGTAACTTTGTGTACAATCACATCTCACTCCATAGATAACATCAATGTATGTTGGTCTCTTCAGTTCAAACAAGCAGGTTACCACAGTGTGGCTTTCTATTTTACTTTGCCAATTTTATGTATTCAATGATACCAGTGAAACTGTTTAACCATATTTAAAATAAAACAAAATTTAAAAATAATTATTTTAAAATATTCTCAATTTTACTGTCATCAAGAGATAAATTCAGAAAACTGAACATTGATGCTCTTTCTGGTTTGAGCATATTCATGTAGACCTAGTATCAAAGTTAATCGTCAATGAGTTGGGCTCTTAATGTTCTCTTTGTTCCTATGTAAATTCAAAAGTTCACCATTTGCGAACAAGGTTGTTAAATTATTTGTGCTATGGATAGTTGAATGTTATGTTACCTTGATATGTACACTTGCCATTTGACTCAATAATCATGTGACCAGGTGACATATAGATCTGTTCAAATTGTCAACAAGAATGCTGATGCACTCCTCATACGCCTTTTAATTCCAAGGACGGAAGCAATTCATTATCTAGACTGCGGTGTTTGACTGGAAACTGTTTTATTATTGGTTTTTAATCTGCTTGAGCACGGAAATTTATGTTAGTCTCTATGTTAAATTATATGGGTTGCTAAATCAGACACGTTTTATGGTATTAAGAAGTTAGTTATTTCGAAAAAGTTGATTAATCAATCCACGCCTACCATTAATCATCACTAAAAGTAGCAAAATTGTTTATTGGCATGCCTTAATTTCCATAAAATGATGGTAAAACATTTGACACAAAAAATAAAATGGTGCCAATATTAAACGCTATACGCTATATTTTCATTAAGTCTGATGTTGTTTGACGTAGTTTCCAAGACCAGTGATAGATAGTAGCACTGCAGTCTCGGACCTAGAAAGGCATGTTAGCTTTCAAACTGTGTTAACTTTCAAAATGTCTAACACGGTCTTCAGTAGGAAGTTTGTGTGGAATATTAATTCATCAAGTCAATAAGATCCTTGGGACTATTGGGGTACATCCATCGTCTTAGGTTAGTTTATTTGGTCCTGAGAAGGGCTTGTGGCATCAACATCACACCTTGAAACTTATATCATTGTTGTTTTTTTTTCAGTGGACAACTGATCAAGATATCACTGAAGCTGTAATATCCATCGGGGTGACAGACTTTTTGGAGGTTAAATTCTTTGAGAATCGAGCCAATGGTCAGTCGAAGGGATTTTGTGTGATCACTCTTGGTTCGGATGCCAGTATGAGGATGTGTTTGGAGCGTCTCATCAAGAAAGAATTGCACGGGCAGTTACCTATTGTTACTTTTACTACCAAGCAGGCCCTCATGCAGGTTAGTTTATGGTATGCTGAGGTACAGCAGTTTATTTTAAACTAGAATTAACTACATTCCAATTGTTATTGGATGAGCCTTTCAAACATGCACGGTTGCTAGTAATATACTTAATCCATGCCTAAGTAAATTACTGCACTTCCAGTTTCATATTGCTAATTTGGTAGATATTATGTAAATTTGGAGCACTACTCTTCAAGATTAAGTTGAGACCCTTAGCACAATTTTGTTAATTTAAAAATGTTTTCTTCATGATTATGTAACTTGCAAACTGTTATTTTGTTTGTTCTAGTTTGAGGCTAATTCAAAGACTCGGCCTGCACCTCCTCCAAACCCCGGCCCTAGGAACCCCCACCCTCATCCACATGGTCCTCCACGCATGATGATGGGACCTCCACAAGGCATGAGGCCCCGCATGCCACCACCAGGCATGCCACCACCTGGGCCAGGTCAGCGTATGCCGGGGCCTCCCATGCACCAGGGCCCCCCTGGCCACCCAGGGCATCCAGGCTCAGGACCACCCCCACAAGGTCACCCGCCACCAGGATTCCAGCACAACAGTTGGAACGGGCCCAGGGCTAATGGTGTGTACTCATCCTCGTGCCATCTCGCTTATATACCACTTTTTATCCTTGAGTAGCTCTTTTAGTCTCGTCTTTGAAACTTTTAATTTTATTTTACTTGTTTTATGTTGTTTATTTTTCTCTTCTGTTGGTCACATGAAGTTCAAATAAGAGGTAAACTAACTGCTATTCAACTGTTTTAATTAGGGATGAGATCTTCGAATCCTTAAGGCTATTTGAAATTTGACGATTCGAGAAAATTTATATTCAAGACTCAATCCATAAAAAAAAGTTATTTAATTTTCCAAGTGAAATTTATTTTAGCGCTCTAGTACTACTTAATAGTGGTTCAGAACCAATCATAATTATATGACGAACTTAGCAGCCAGGTCCTAGACCAATAATTTAACACCTTAATGAATGTATGGCCCTTAAAAAAAATTAGCACCGCATTTTACTACCCATTTGGGTTGTACGCTTAAAGTATGTACTAATTAATCTCATGTATTAGGGACTAGGAAGGTTTCATTTAGAGGAAGTTTGCCAACATTTGCATGGAGTGAGAGTGGTATCATTCAGGAAAAACCACCATCATGACACCTAACCGGGATCAAACTCCTGTCATAAGCAGTCTAGTCTATTGCAAGAGCGACTGCCTAGACTATGCAGCCACCTAAGCTGGTAAATAATAAATAAATGTTAACCATCTTTAATATAACCTCATCCATTCACTATAACATTCATACATTCGGTTAAATGTTAGATTACTGGTCTGGGACCTGGTTGTTATGTTCACCCCATAATTATAATTGGTTATGAACTACCAATAAGCATTATTAGAGCTTTAAATGAATTTCACTTGAAGAATTGAAAAAATCTTTTAAGGATTTGAATCTCAAATATATGTAAACACCAAATGTGTCCATATACAGTGACAGGTTGTTGGTGGCAGACATAAAGGGCTGGGAAAGTAGGAGATATGTAGTAAGCCAATAAAGAAGAGTAAGGGTGATAAGATAGGCAGGAAGCAAGAAATAAGAGCAGAGAAAAGATAAGTTAAAATGATGGCTGAAGAAAGAAGAATGTTGAAGGCAGGAGAGAAAGAAAAGTAACTGGATGAGATATTTTGAGAAGGTGTTTAATTTGGAGGAGGAAAGAGGTCCCACACAAGAAGAGGCGGAGGACGCATTAAAGAGGATGGAACAAGGGAAATCACTGGTTGCGGACACACTGACAGGGAAAATAATAGCTGCATGTATACAATGGTTATACAGGGTGCTGAGAGTTATTTGGAAGGAGAACAAGGTACTGGAAAAAAGGAGTTATAATACCTATGCTCAAAAAAAGGATACAGAAAGAGGGGTACAAATTATACCAGGGGGATAACATTGATGTGCCGCTGCACAAAATTATATTAGAAGATACTAGAGAAGAGAATGAGAAACAAAAAATGAAAGAAAGGTGGAGAGAGGAACAGAGGTCTACAATAGACTTGATCTTTGTCATATGACAGCCGACAAAAAGAAAGTATGAATTTGGGAAAGATTTGGTAATGTATTTATGGATGTGGAGAAGGTATATGATAGCCTGGATAGAAATAAAGTTTGGAAAGCGATGGAGGAGACCTAGGGGAAAGAGGAGCCTAATGAGAGTCAAAAGTATGTATGAGCTTAACAAGAGTTGTGTTAAAACAGATGGCGGAGGATGGAGAGCCCTCTCATCACCACTATTTATAATGGTAATGGAAATCATGAATAAAGTGACCGGAAATCTTGGTTTGTAGAGAATCAAAGCCAATAATGTTTCCTGAGGACTGGATGGAATGGAGGGAGAAGGAAGAGGAAGTATAGGAATGGGATGAGGAATTTAAAGGGTGTGGAGTGAAACTTAGCATGCCAAAGTGTGACTATGGTAATGACAAAGAAGAGGATAAGGCCTAGTAAAGCTATAAAGTTGGATTGTAGTAAAGTTGACTGTCCTAGAAGTGTGAATGAGGTGAAAGGTGAGAATAGAATACAGTACGTAGAGTTGTCCTTTAGGTGTGTAAGAGACCTGCTATGGAGGAGAGAAGTGCCCTTGAAGTGTAAGGAAGTGTTGTACAGTGTACTTTGTACCCATTGTCACATATGCAGCAGAAACATGAACATTGAATGTAAGAGAGACTAGGAAAGTGGAGGCCATGGGAATGATTGTGAGGAGAATGTTAGCTGTCAGGGGAAGAAAGGAGATTAGGAATCTAGCTATACAGGAAAGAGTGGGCGTCAGGGAGTACATGCAATATTAGGTCAAGTAAGACTGAAATGGTATAGGCATGCATTAAGGATCGAGGAGAGTATTCCAAATAAAATGATAGGGAAAAAATCAGTAGGGAGCCCAAGAAAAAGGTGGGAGGAGCAGATAACAGCAAATGTACAAGGCAGAGGAGAATTGAGGAATTTTACTAAACTGACCGACCACAAGCTGGAAACTGGATGATGGAGAGTATGAGGAATTGCACGGATATTTTAGTTGATCTTAAAAACTTATTTTTTAAATTTGATCTAGCTTTAGGAATATCACATATATTTGTTTCAACTTCTCTTGGAATTTAAAAAAATAACCTTGCAGTATGAATCAAGTTTGGTTCTTGTCGGTGTTCTTACCGTCACGAGGAATTTTGTTTCCAGGGCCACCTCGGTCAGGGCCACCACCGCAAGGACCACATCCACAGGGGCCCCCACAGACTCGAGGCCCTCCACCTGGCATGGTAAGCTTACTTTTACTCATATTTATATTTAACTATAGATAAAAGCCTATGGTGACCTGGCGGTCTAGGAGTAAGGTGTCATACTTCTGTGCTGGGGTCCGGGATTCAATCCTCGGTCCCGGCACAGATTTATCTGATTACCAAACCCTTCCTTCACCTCTGACAAGACGTGTGTATTATTAATCACAACTTGTGAATGTGTGGAGGCCTATGATTTAGTTTAAATACATAAAATTAAATTTTTGGCAAGTTTAGGATAAACATAAAAACTTGCCATGTTTTATTGTAATGTTTGTCTGACATTTAGCAGATACTTTTGATATATGTAATCGTCGAAACAAGGAGAAGAACTTCCCCCATTACTTTTAAATTTATCCTTAGAGTATGCTATAAGGGTAATACAAGAGGTTAGGGAAGGGTTGACATTAGACGGTACAATGGGGGCCTTTAGGAGATGCAGATTTACATTTTTTTGGACAATAGTAAGAAAGTTGTTTCAAGAAATACAAAAATCTTACTAGAGGCTAATGAGAAAATAGGTTTAGAAGTAAACACTGAAAATACAAAGTATTTGATCACACCTAGCGATCCCAGATTGATGACGATAATTCAGATTACTGTGAACAACATAGCATTTGACATTTTTAATGTGCCAGTAAAAGATAATAAAAGCATGTCTCACAAAATTTATTTGCGTATTATATTTAATATTTACTCTACTAAATTATGGCACATATTATTATAAAGTTTTACTGTTTAGTTTAAATTATAGTAAAACCATAGACAGATTGCCTAGATGAAATGTATCAGCATGCATCTTAATAATGAATAAAAACCAACATGTATAAGCACCGCCTAAGTTTTGGAAGAAAAGTGAGAAGTTTTTCTTGCTAATGGATAAGCCTTTATAGATCCATTGGTGGAGCAACAATGCACTAAGCCATAGGTTCAATGTTAGATTCCATGTCTAGACATATATATTTAAATATATTGTGTAATATTAATTTTATTTAAGTAATATTGCAAGGAACATCTCCCATATTGAATGACATGCTATTTGTGCAGCAGTTTCAAGGCCCCCCACCTGGCCAAGGACCTCCTAGAGGCCCTCCTCCTGGCTCTATGCCACCTGATCCTAGAGGGCCCCCACCTGAGACCTGATTGGAACAGGCCTCCAGGACCCGGTGGTAAGCTTTACTTGTGCTCAATTTTTTAATTATAAGATTGTTGCCATCTTTTAATCATAAGCATGTGCGAAGCTTCGAAATTACAAATCTGAGATTGAGATTCAGAATCAATTTGAAGCTCCAAATTTTAATATTTGAAATATTCAAAGAATATTCGTAATTTCATATCCATAGGTATCCCAGATTTGGATTTGGTGGAATAAAATTCTTAATTCATATGTTTCTATACCTCTTTTCTGTACCTTCTTCTGAATATAAAACATAATTTATAGTGTCGTGACCCTGAGCAATGTCAGGATGTTTGTTTAGAGTTTCACGACTTTCTTGGACGTATGTGTTTGAAAGCGCTGGCTTAGCGAATATGATATCAGAAATATTAAAGAGGAACACTAACTACTCAAAACGATGTTTTGATCTAATTGGCCGGAAGGAGGGCCATAGCGGGCTATGAAGGTCTTTTATTTGTTGAGATTGCTGCTATCTCATTCCCATCAAATTTTTAGGCAGAAATGCTGCTCGACGTCGGACCTTACACACATCTAAAGGTTATCAGAAGCACTCGTACTTAGAAGACAAGCGCCGATCCCGAGGTGCCAAAATAAAGTTATTTAGGGTGTTGCAAGTCGTGTTGGATCATTCAATCAGTCCAAGTCTTCGCGAGTAAGCCAGTTTTTCCACGAGCACCAGCGTCCAATCACTTATATTTTTTAAAATATTTTTTTAACATCACATTTTGTATTATCTCTTACTAAACCAAAATTTGTAACCCCACATATTTTTAACCCACACAACCACCTTGCCTGCGACCTAATCCCTCCCACGAGCTATCCTGACATATCCGGATGAGTTCCTATAGAATGAAACCTAGGTCAAGGGAATTGGGTGGTAACGATCAACTATCTTCAAGAGGCAGCCATTACCTCTTTGTACATTGGCATAAATGAAAAGTGTTAACTATGTTCTTCTTTTCATTGTAAAAGCCATATTGTCTTCATTACCTTTTATACGTTTCTATCCACCTTTCCTATACCTTTCAACTAGGATATATACATTTTTAAAGATGGAAATGTGAAAACTTTTTTTTACACCATTTTCATGATGTGTTGGCTTTACAGTGGCTATTTTTTGAGTTGAGCTGACTTTTGTTGCAAAGGGGTATTCATGTGGTGCATGTCATGATGAGTTGTGTCTTGTGTAGGAATGACTCACCACCATCCTGGGCCAGGGTTTCAACCCCCACCCATGCAGGGCCCTCCACCTGGGCAGCAAGGGCCTCCTAGAGGCCCACCACCGCCTGGACAGATGGGAGGTGGGTATACAACACAACCACAATTCACAAATTGACAGTTTTGGTTAAATGTTTGAGGAACAATCAATACATTTAATTTTAAAGAACCCACCTTGGTGGCGTAGTTAGCTAATACACTAGTCATGTTGAGCTCGACTGCCAAGGACGGAAAGATCGAGTTTCGAATCTTGGTCGGGTGAACTGGGGGTGGTTTTCCTGAATGGTTTTCCATTCTCCCTCCACGCAAATACGGTTTCACTTCCTCTAAATTCAACCTTCCCAATTCCTAATCTATTAGCGTAATTAGTACAAGTGTATAACCCAAATGGGTAGTAAGACGCAGTAATGAATAGCTATAAAGACATTTAAATATTACAGAGATTTGTGAAGACTTCTTTATCAATTCAAAGTGAAACCATATACAATATTCTCAAAGCAGAATTTCAGTATCTTATGTTTTCTTTTGAATATTGAATCCAAATTCGAAGCCTCAGATATTTAAAAATTGTCAAATTTTAGTTTAAATGAAAATATTTTAAATTGGATTTAAAAGAACGTTGTTTAAGCCTTGACGCAACTGACAAATGATGTTTTTTTTTGTCCTGTATACTATGTTATAAACACAAACAAAACATTCTTTTATTAAATTAATAAACCATTTTGACCTTTTTTGAGATGTTAGATTTTGTTGCTCTTTCAAGGTCACAACTCTATAATTGCTTTTAGCAATCGACACTCGCTTAAAATTGTTATTTAAAGTCAAGATCTTCATTGTATTTTTGTTTATACCAATCTCGACTCTCTCACAAATACCACGGGAATTGAGAATTTGAGCATCCCATCTCTAATATATGATTTTTGACACCTTGATTTTTAGTTCTCAAGTTCCAGAAAATGTTAGTTTTGGTATCTAAACCAAACTACAGGATTATTAATTGGGCTATTTCCCAATGTGAACTTTTTTTTTCCATTCAACTTTTATACCTACAAATGGTAACATGTTCTCAACACGACTCTATAGTGATCCTGTACAAATCAAACCAGGCTGTATTAATAACTTTTTTCCCTATTTACTTCTTTTATGGTAAATCCTCATATATATGTGTATATGTATTTCAATTACTTTAAGAATTTTTCAGCCCACTTTGTTGGCCACATGGTTTAAGGCGCTACTCTTGCAGTATACTAGACTGCTTATGATGGGGAGATCACTGTTCGAATCTTTGTCTGGTGTACTCAGGTTTCTTTCCCCATCATAGTATTTCACTATCCCTCCTCACAATTGTGAGTACACTTCCTCCAAAATATAACCTTCATATACCCTAAAACTATCAGCATAATTAATACACAAGTGTGTAACCCTTAACATGTAAATAAGACGCATTACTACCCGTTCAGGTTATAAGTACTTAAGCTAATGTGTAATGGTAGGGTGATTGTGAGATGAAATGGAGGACCTACAGTTTAACGTGGAATCCGCACCATGGTGGAGGCTTGGCATTCCACACATTCACAACACATGAATATTAATTTGTATGGTAAATAACTGCTAAGAATGGCAATAATTGAACACAAATGAGTATTCTATTTGTCAATAATTTTATTACCAGAGTTTCAAAATTGATGTAGCTGACTTTTTTTTCAGAGCAAAGTAGAAACAAATATTTTTTCTGAAGTTTTTGAAGCTTTGTACAACCTAAAAACAATAACTTGGGCCAGCCACATTTGTATCCTCCGACAGCTAAATTAAGTGTGGGCTAGTATTTGAAAATTAAAGCTCAAGTTAGTTTTAGTACTTATTGGAACTCAGATTTTTACAAAATTCAAAAAATTCAAAATTTAATCTAAAGAATATAGAGTTTTATTAGTTACATTAAATTCTAAGATGTGATATCAAAGCCATTAAATTCCCTTACTATTTTCTTGTCTGATTAAAAAATAAATAACTTGTAGCACTAAATTGAATTTATTTAAAAATCTGAATTTGTGTGAGCATGAAGTTTTGCCAAAAAAAATTAGTCTTAAATTTTTTGGGTGGATTATGCAATGAGCTACAAAACAAACTACAACATTAAACGTTCCTATTTTAAATACCACTATATAACTACTAAAAAAATCACTTTACATAAAAAATAAAATTGTTCTCTCTACTCTAACTGAAAATAGCCAACTCTTACACCTATACTTAACCATAGAATGCTATTCCTTTATATAATTGATTACCAAGGTTTACAAGATTGTCATGTTACCTCCCTTACATGGGGGTAGACTGCTCCCTCCCCAGTACCTTCAATTGGCCTTGAAACTTCACTATAGCGGATAGTGGTTCCCTTGTGATGTGCTTTGTTTGTGCTCTGGGAGAAGCTCAGTCGTATTTACCATTAATAAAACATTTTACTAGTGTAGTGACAATGCTATCTTACAAACTAAAACAAAACGTAGTTGTAAGCTTGCTTCCTACTACACATGAGAACATGGTAATAAACCAGAAAACAAAAAATCCCGAAATAATTGAAACCTACAATGAAACCAAGGGTGCACGACTACAACATTTTGCAGCCAATATTATCGGGCCATCTGTGCCAGTTGTGTAGAAAAATAAACAATGAAATCAAAAATACATTTGAGCTAGTCGGGAATAGTTTTCATTTTGTCAATAATGTAATAAAAATATGTTTTCGATATGATAAAATGGAGAGTTGTAAAATTTATAAGTGTTAAACATTCATGTCTCACACAGAGAGGTTTAGCATTCTAGGGTTAAAATAATTTGCAATTCACAAGGAAATAAAGATTTATTACTTGACATAAGGGGTCATCCATAAGCCCTGTGACTCTTTTTATTACCATTTTTGGCACCTCTCTCCCCTCCTTCACTTAACACCAAGAAGATATTTAACCTGATCCCCTCTCCAACTTGTTATAAACAAACATTTTTCCTTACATGTTAAAAGTAAAAGTCATTAGGTATTTAATAGGGAATCTAATGACACTAAGAGAGCAGTTCAGATTTAATACAATTATGGATCAACTTATAACTGTATTATGGTAAATAAATATTTAGGGATGGATGGAATCCTGAACCCTTAGGAAAATGGCGGGAATTTATCCATTCCTCAAACTTAGAGAACATTATTTTAAGGGGTTTTGGACCTAAGGAATATATAATGTGTCTCAAACCAAGATAGCCTTTAAGAGGTGTTAAAATACAGAACATTGTTAAGATTTTAGAAGACATTCAAGAGGGATAAAATCTATTTTTTTATTTATTGCACTTTCCCAATAGGTAGTTAAATATAAAATATCATTTTCATAAGAGATTAACTATTAAAATAATGGATTAAAATTAACTATTTGATTTATATTATTCAATATTTGTTTAAAATTTTGCTATTTGTTTCAATAAAATATGTTATTTGCATGCTGATATCTTTATTATTATATTCTATAAACCGTATTGGCTCGAACATAAGACGATAGATTTTATTAAAAATTGAAAGCAAAAAATAGGGAGTCTTCTTATATTTGCAGCTTAGCATCTTATGGTATTAACCTTTAAACACTCAGCGCGCCGAATTTTCGGCGCGCCATGGTACTGCTAGAACACTCTCGCGGCCGATATATCGGCTCCAGCTAAATCTGGCTGTGTAAGTTTATTTTTAACAACTTGGTGGCACCACCAGGGTTGCCACGCACCTGGAAAACAGGGAAAACCGGGAAAAGACAGGGAATTTGTTTGTGTCTGGAAAAAACCAGGAAAACACAGGGAATTTCACCAAAAAGCTAGAATTTACTGGAATTTGTTAGTGAATTTGGGCAATAAAGTGCTTGCAAGCGGAACAATATAGACTAAAATTTGTAACTGGAGAATTAAGCAGTCTGATTGGAACACATCTCATTTATGATGACTATGCTTACCAGCACCTCATCAGCTTGAGATAAGTCCTGAGTGCAACTGAGACGACTCGTTTTCGTTTGGCAAATGCCGCACATTTTCGGCTTCCTCCACTCATCCCCGCTAATAAGACAAACGTCTCTCGTTCCACCCCCACATTTAAACTCAAAATTGTATTTTTGGTATTTCCCATTTTTTTCATTCCATTTAGGGTAGACAGAAAATATAACCAATTTTTCCTTCTAGAAAATGTGTCATTCATTTCTCATCATTTTCCAAATAATTCTTTAACATGTGTTTCTCTTGCACAATAAAACATGATCCAATGACAAATTACCATTCTTCATTTCTAAAATTTAATGTCTCTATAATTATATTTATAATGTTTATTAGGTGTCTGGAAAAATGAAAATTTTCTCTGGAAAACCTGGAAAACACAGGGAATTTGGTAATAAGAAAATAGTGGCAACCCTGCACCACACACGGTATTCTAAATATTTCGGTTTATTTCATACTTTTTCCAACAGATAGCACCATTGGTCTTAGAAAAACTATTTATTTTGAACAGATGAAATATGTTATGCTCATTGTTTACATCGTGGTGTGAATACGTTTCTAGTTCGTGGTTTTTTCCTTATTCTTTATTTATATAAATAGATTTGCTTCTATTATTTTTCTTACTTGTTTTCTTTTTATATATTATTATATTTTCGTCGTCTTATTCAAAATTTATTATTTATAAGTGTTGTTTAGTTGAAATATTCTAGCTAGGCAATGGCCGGTCCAAGTTCTAGGCTAAACGACTCGGACATTTTAGACTATTTAGATACTATTGACAGTGACAGTGACTTTGTGTATGAAAATGATTCTGACATCACTAGATGATGATAATGTGCCAGATCTTAGCAATCCAGCTGTTCATAACATGTCTGACAGTGATGAGAATGGTATGGAGGATGAAGACTACAGGGAGATTCTGTCACCTGAGCAACCTCTTCCTCTCCCCTTCCCTTTTCAAGAGCCCACCTCCTGATTCTCTTCCCATAGTTTTTATTTTTCACTGATTTTATTCTTTCTATCATGGTGACAGAATCAAATTGATATGCCCAACAGTTCATCACAAGCAAAGAAGGTAATGTTCCTACTCCACTAAAAAACTGGAACAGGATTATAATGCAAGAAATCAAAGGCTTTCTTGCATGTATCCTTAATATGGGAATTATAAGAAAGCCCACAATTGCATCCTACTGGTCAACTCTGTCTTCACAAGACACCCCTTGGTTCAGACAAATGTTCACTAAACACCGATTTTCTCACTTGCTTTGCTTTTTCCATCTTGTGAACAATGAAGTTTTGCTGGGCCCCGAAGAACCTGGATATGATCCGTGTGCAAGATACAAACCTCTTGTAGAGCATGCAATTGGAGTATTTAGACACCACTATACACCTCATCAGCAGCTTAGTGTTGATGAAAGTCTAGTGGGTACAAAAAATAAAACCAGTCTAAAACACCACCACCGATGGATGATTTGTGACTCTGTATCTCATTATTGCCTAGGCTTTTTTACATACAGAGGTGCCAGATCCCAAGAAGATAAAAATGATATTCAAAAAAATGGTCTGGGGTGCACTCTCATGAAACTTTTGGAGATAGGTGGGTACCTCAACAAAGGATACCATGTTTTTGTTGATAATTTTATGTCAGTTCCTTTAATACATCATCTTCACCAACTCTGCACCTACCTAACTGGAACAGTAAAGAAAAACAGAAAACTTTTGCCACAGCAATTCAAATCTAAATTTTTAGTAGGTAAGAAGATGTATTTTAGATTCGATCCACTTCTCGCATGTGCCTTCCGCGAGAAAAAATCTCAGAAAAATCCAGTTCTTCTTCTCTCCAGTTTTGCAACAGCACGAGAACAAGAAGTTCCAGCAATGCGGCCTGAGGCCAATAGAATTACCAAACCTGAAGTAATAACAACCTACAACAAGTTTATGAGTGGTATCGACACATCTGACATGATGCTCTACACTTACCTAGAAGAAGGTAGCTTTCAACATCATAGCTAGAATGGTGTTAAATTGCTACATTCTTTATAAAGAAAACTACCAAGGATCTGGCAAACTGAAAACGAGATATCATCATACAATGTCGATAATTGATGGCTTGGGGGAGGAGTGGCTCTCCGTGAAGAACAACATGGTGGCGGATGAAACCCGAGGACGAAAAGGAGTCTCAATGTACGGTATGTAGTACCAAGGAAAAGCGAAGGAGAGCCAGGACAGTGTGTACCATATGTAGCAATGGACTTCATGGAGAGTGTTTACTCAAACACAGATGGTGACTCCAAATGTAAGTATACATGATTTTACAAAAAGTTATGTAGCTCAGAATCAGAATAAGTTACAAACACCAAACTAGTATCAAATTTTACAGAAATAAATTCTCTTTCTTGCAGGATGACTGATAAATAAGGAAGACAAGAAATAAATATTAATTTTTTGCTCTTAATTAGAAAATTTAATTTAATTTCCTAAGATTTTAAAAATTTTGAATTTTTTTTACAAAATTACGGTAGTCTAATAATTTATGTATTTTTTTTTATAAATCTACAATGTGTATAGTATAAGTGTGATTTTTTTCATGTTAATAAACTAAAAACATTTTTATGAGAAAATTTAAAATGTTTAAAGATAAATATGTGAAAATTTGCCTTAGTGTTTTGGCTTAGTCTAGTGAAAATACG
Organism: Timema monikensis; assembly: GCA_902151445.1. Taxonomy (NCBI): domain Eukaryota; kingdom Metazoa; phylum Arthropoda; class Insecta; order Phasmatodea; family Timematidae; genus Timema; species Timema monikensis. Next base: position 509,541 of record CABFVZ010000256.1, on the reverse strand, counting down.
CCGAGTGCAAAAGGGTTAATTTCAACTTAACTTTTTGTGTAAAGCTGTTTGTATTACATATTTCTAACTAAAGCTAACAAATCTAGCACAAAACACGTTTTTACATACATACGTAAAAGACTATGAAAATTTATTTTACTAAGATATTTCACATGTAAATTATCGTCACGGCATAGCTTTTTATGTTATTAAGTAAAAAGCTGTATCTATTACATATTATTTATGAAGTTAGTAAATCATGCATGACAACATGTTTCCACACAAATACTAACTTGAAAACATTACTTTATTGTGGTATTTCACGTGTAAAGACATAAACATTACATCAAAATTATTTTTCATTTTGATCAAAGAAAAGTACAGCAGCAGTGTGGTATTCTGACATTACGTTTGAACACGCTCTAAGAACTGATCTTGGTGAGCACTCAGTAGCATGATGGTCTAGCAACTAGTTGCACGAATCAGTGTTTAGTAATAGTGTTTCTTTTCTCCATGGTGTGTCACATCAGCTGCCAGCTGATTATCTTGCTGTATTCGTTTGTTTTTTGTGTACATTAGTTACAGCAACATACATATAGTTTAGTTTAGTGCTGTTTTAATTATAGTATATTTTATCTTTTACAAGGGTACCTGATAGCATAAAAAAAAATGTGGCACATCGTCAAAACAGATAAACAAAGGTGAAAATTGAGAAAATAAGTTAAGGGTCGTGTTACATTTGAGGCCATATTTTTTTTTATTCGGCCAAGGGTAAAACAGTGGTGTTGTCTTATATTTGAGGCTGTCTTATACCCGGGCCACTACGATATTATTTGTATTATATTTAATAATGTAAAAGCTTTTACAAGTATTACCATATTAGTATAAAAACTATATATATTTTTGATTCTAGAATTAATCTAAAGCATCATTTTAATAATTTCTCGTTCCTTACCGGGTCCTGATATTTTGACTAATTTCCCGTTCTAATATAAAAATGTCATTCCTGTCCATCCCTATAAATATTTGAATTTCCATTATAAAAAACTTGAAATTCTGTTTAGAAATTGCTTTAGAACACTTGAAAAACCACAATAAATTAGATTATACTTTTAAAAATAGTTTCACTAAAAATTTATTTTAGACTCGCAGTTATAATTTCTTTTGATATTTATCATTATTTCTACATGCAGTCCTCAAAGGTCCAGAATTTTTTTTAGGTATTGTTTAAATAGTAAAATTATATTGTATATAAAAACTTAGTCCTTTCACACACTGAAATTGAGTTTTTCATCAAACCACATAACACAAAATTTCCCTGAAAAAAGTATTTTATCACTAAATACTGGATTTTGAAGTTGATAGTATAGGATAGTTTGGTGAATGATAGTTCATAATTATTCTGTCATAAATGAAGGCAGGGTTGTAAATGCTCATCAGTCAGACAGCTTCGATTTTTCAATTTTCTAATGATTTGAGAAAAATCTGCAAACACACTCTTTCATTTTCTTTCTCTCGATCATTTTAATTGATTGACCAGGTAATTGACTAAACTAGCAGCTGCAGTCAACCGGTAGATCGTGATTGATTTTTTGGCCACCTGTGCATTAGAGCAATAAGATTTTCAAAGTGTATATATATATCCTTACATGAATTGAACATGAAGTATGGACACTCCTTTGGACAACGCATAAAACTTATCTGAATAAAATATGTTGATGTCGCAAATTGTTATTCTGTGACATTTCCAGGGGGCCCACCACCTGGTCATCAAGGTCCACCAGTCCATGCTCCGACGGGCCCTCCTGCTCCTCATGTCAACCCTGCGTTCTTTCAGCAGACCGGCCCACCACATCAGGGACCCCCACCCCCGCATGGACCTCCCCACGGCTATGGGCCGCCACCCTCTTCCCAGGTACGAGGGAACCTTCGAGTAAGTTAATTGCATTCTTTTCAGCACAATCATTGGTTGAGGTTTAATTTAAGATGTCATTGACATTCCTCCTTTCATGTGACAGAAGATATTTGAAAGAAAATTTTTAACAAACACATAATAGTTTTAACCCCCTTTCTCTGGCGTGGTCTCTGAACAACACCTATGTTTGCCCGAACATTCCTCGTCCGTGGACATGAATTGGCGTTTAATTGCAATATGTTATTGTAATGCCATCTAGCAACGAACCACTGTACTTTTAGCCAGTCCGAATACTTCATTTTGGAGCTGATAGATGGAGCTACCAGTTCATTGATACATTTGGTCCATGACTAAAGTAATAAAGGAAAAAATAAATAATTAGTGAAAATATTGGTCGCAAACGTTTATAAGAGAAAAATGGCTGTCAGACCTATGTAGATAGCTGAGCTACACAGCCTTCAGGGAATGACTTATTTAATGAAAAGATTGCCCACTGGACAAAGAATTTTGTTGCCATATGGAGACAATCCCTTGATCGAGGTTTGGTTTTGTCAAAACTCCTTTGAAGGGAGTAGTAAAAACACAATTCAACAACCTATAATAGAAAACCTAAAAACAAGATCTAGGTATCTTTATATTTTCTATAACATTTCTTAGGCCTAGTTAGAAAATATTTTAATTTGTGACCTTAACAATAGCATCGTTGAAAATCAGGAAAGCTATTCTAAGCTATATTTTTTTATTAATCTCTTGCCATTCTGGTAGTTAAATGAAGATTTTCCTATAATTACATTTTTTAGAAAACTTCGGCTTGGCTTTGAAAAAATATAATCCTCAACTTTGCTTTGGAAAAATATAATCCTCAACTTTGCTTTGAAAAAATATCCTCTTTTGACGGTAAAAATATTGACTGATAAAATATTAGTTTATTTTAAATTATCGGCATTCTAAGCTGTTATGTACATTCCTTAGGTAGTGTTTGTCTATATAAAGGGCACAGCTATGGTTAAACGTATGGCTCCTTACGCAAATCTTTACATGGGACTACTACAAGAACGCTTTTTACACTCTCGACCCATCATATCCTCTGTATGGATACGCTACATTGACAACATTTTCATGATCAGGCCTCAATCTGAAGTATCCTTGGACATTTATCTAGATAATCTCAACAGTTTCATCCCCTTAAATTTCACCCATAGTTCATCCACAAGAGTCACATTCAATCGGCCACCTAATCTCCACACTATTTTAGTCCGTCCTAAATTTCCTTACCCCAAAAGAATCAGAGAAGAAAAACTGACTACTAAAGGTCCATACACCTGCGGTAGCACCCGTTGCAGCACATGTAGAGTCCATCTAGGTCAACCACAACCTTCAACAGCAAAGTTACCAAATTAGAATCCAAAATCCTTAATCATTATTCNCCCCTGCGGTAGCACCCGTTGCAGCACATGTGGAATACACCTACCAGCTACATCCTTCAACAGCAAAGTAACCAAATTGGAATACAAAATCCCTGGGTATTACAATTGCAAAACCAAAAACTTGATATATCAACTACAGTGCAAATATGTGATGCAGAATATATAGGCCTCACTACAGGTTCTCTCAGACAGCGAATGAACAATCATCGCTTTGACACAAACCACAAAGATCCGGACAAGCCTGTACCCATCCATGCTGGTACCCACAACCAGGATTTTCAAACCTGCTACACCACCAAAATATTAAGAGTGTTTCCCAAATAGTGCAACAGTTCTCAACTCCATGTGAAAACTTCCCCCCCCCTCCCCCCTCCCCAATGGATTACCAGCAGACCTTAATTGAAGAGATGTTCTTTCTTCTTTAAAGATTATTTGTAATAAATAAAATGAGAAAATGATAGGAAAATAATAGAGCACAACTAAAAGACACGAACACATATTTATTTACACACACTTCAATATTCCGTTGTTATTATAGCATCTTCCTCAGGAAGTGTTAGTAAGACTAAACAGTGATGCTAAGTTGATTGGGAAGGATGAAAACTTCTCTGTCGAAGTTGAAATTCTCTGAAGGTTCCTCTTTTGCTTTGTGGATGGTAGTTAGTGTTAGTATAGCCTCCGTTTTGAAATTAACGAATATCTAGGTTTGATGGTTTTCTTGACTTTGTGATCCATTGATGTGCCAGTTCCCATCCTATTAACTGGGATATTTTGTATTGTCTCTTGTTGAATGATTTTAGCACTTCGACACTGTAAAAGTCCTCATAGTTGAGGCTATGAGTGTAGGCATGTGCTGAAACTAGTTTTTCTGGATTCTTGATTTTGGTGTCATAGTGGTGTCCATTTCTTTACAGAGAGTTTCATTGATGAGGCCATTATATTGTGCTGTACGTTGTTGGCACTCTAGTTGGTAAATTAGGCTCATTAATATTTTTTATCATTTATTTCTATTTTTAATTTTTTTAATTAGTATTTAAATGTGTGACTACTTCTATAATAGAAGACAGAAGAAAGGAAGATGATGTCACCTTTGTGCATTGAATTTTTCCCACTTTCCTTAGTTTGGCTTTTTTCATTAAATTTACACTTATTAGTTTATTTTTCCTTTTTCTTTTTTTCATCATTTTCCATTAATATAAATGTACATTACAAATTAATATTCATATGAACAAAAATATGAAGTAAATTAATTGCATATTATGATATTAACTTGAATTCTATCTAATTTGAATGCAAAGCCTAATTTTCATATTATTTTAATTTTGAAAAATAAAATGTATTTATTTGGTTCATAATCGAGTTTGTGTTGAATAAAAATTGTTTTACTATAGTTGTTAATTTTATTCGGCCTGTTTTTGTCTTTTCTCACCATGCCAAATTTATTGTCACATTTAAACAGCAAAATATGACAAATTATATCTTTTTTAATAACCAAGTTTTGTATTATTAATGGTTACAAAATTGTGTTTAAGAAAAGTTTTCAATTCTTTTAAAAATAATTTATTACTTAGCAATGTGAAAAGAGCGACATGATGGGCAGGCATGAGTCACACATGGATCGTGAGCCACATTACCACGCCTGTTATACGTTATATAATATAATTATATTTCTAATTGTTCTTGAAGAATGTAGTTCTGTAACATATATTTGTGTTTTTAATGTGTCTTCATAAGAATAAGAAATATTTCTGAAAATTTAAAACAATGTATAACTTTAGAAGTGTGAAGAAATGAGAATTGTGAAGTGTAAAAAGTTTAAGAAGACAAGAAATTAACAGTGAATAGAGAAGTGCGTTTGTCCCTATCTAATCCTAACCTAACTGTTCTCAGGTTGGCTTCCTTCACTATCAATTACTTTACATTATTGTACAGTGTTTCTACACTGTCCTATTGTACATTTCCAAGCCATCGGGCAATAATTAATTTTTTTATAATTATAAAATTGTTTATTTTTAAATAATTTAAAATAATAAGCTGTAGGATTAAATTTTAAACATACTGTGATAGTTACCATAAAATGACTTATGATTCAATTGGAAACTTAAAAAAAAAGCATTCTAGGAAATATATTTGGGTGAAAAGATTTAGCAAAATAAAAAATAACCCCATTATTTCCTGTCCATCTCTAACGCTATTCACTTGGTGTTGGTCTATTACCAGAGATAAAATTTAGAGCTTTATTGATTATCAAAATGTTTGTAGGACACTTTTGCATTAATGTGTGTACTTAATACCAACTTGCACCAAGTTATTTGTGTTTTAAAATCCCTATAGAGAGATACCTTTCTATTCTTCCC
>CABFVZ010000256.1:478962-503828 GCA_902151445.1 Timema monikensis | reverse complement strand
CCCCCCCTCTCAAACTTCATAGGCACAAAACACACAAGAAGATACAAGAGTGATTATTCATCACCAGCCACACATTGCAACGCAAAGAAAACCTTTTTTTCAAGGCGCTCACAATTGTGAGCCACAAATATTTTGAGCTTGAGTATCTAATGTCTGTTCACGGTAGGAATTGACTTCTGAAAGGCCTTTTTCCCTACCATAAATCTATTATATAGTAGGATATTGGTAGGAAAAAAGACCTTTCAGAGAGTAATTCCTACCGCGAATGGAGTTTATTTAAAGCTCTGCACAAATCTTGAAATCCAAGTATTATTCACAGGGCCCTTGTTATCACCCAGAACCTCAACCTATTGTAACTCAATAATAATAGTAACTATACAGTTGAAAACCTTGGCTATGCACTCATCTTGAAAATATAATTAAATATATTTATATTTGTTGACCAGACTAATTCTCTTTCTTAAATTTTTTGGAATTTTTAATAGGCTTTGAAAAAATAAATATAATAATTATTGGGTCTTGGGTCTATTCTAAGCTAATTACTAAAATAAACTGTGAAACTGTGAAAATTGATAAATACACATAATAATGGGGATTGTTCACTTACTAATCTTTGTATATTACTACCCATCCTTAGAACGAGAATTTTAATCTTTATAAAACATCCATTTGTTTATAAATGTATTTAAACTCGTATATTTGTGTGCATGGGTAAACACAGTCCTAGTATTATTGAAGAGTTTAGGCTTAGTTATACTGTTAACATTCCAGCCGCAATATGGTGCTCCACCCCCAGAGCACCGCACCGATGGCCCTCCACCTATTAGTGAGGCTGAGTTTGAAGAGATTATGGGTCGCAATCGTACTGTTTCCAGTTCGGCTATTGCAAGAGCAGTTTCAGATGCTGCAGCTGGTAAGGGATCCAAAGCTATATGATCATTTTAAACTAAAATATAAATTAAGTACCACCTAGTATCTTCCATAACTCATCTAGATTCTATTTTACTTGTATTGTTTGTCTAATTTATATCATTTCGCAATTTGTTTGAATAAATAGCTGGAAATTGATAAGCTAAGGTGTTAAATCTACACCAGTTAAAATAAAAATTTAAAATGTCTATTATCATAATAAATCTCTTTAATTATTTTTATCTCAAATTTAATTACTTTTTCATAACACTTTTTAAGGGGGGAGCTTATCTGTCAACTATGGAAATATGATCTTCTTACCCTCTCATTTTGTTTCTTTTTAAGAAAAAAACTCAGGCAAAATATGATCACAATAGAAGAATATTTAGGGGTAGCTCAGAAGATGGTGAAGTTTCTAGTGTATATGATATATTTAGGGAAGGGCTTGGAACACTATATTACCACCATACCTTTTTAATTTCTCTAAGCTTTACATCAAGACTCATAGATGGCAGCACTGGACTTTCTATGCAAACTGCAACGTCACATGCCAAAATCTAAATCAGTCATTTCGTGTAGATGTGATATTCTGAGCTCTTAAGAATTAAAACATTCAAAGCATAAAGTTTTTTGTATTTTAGTGAGGAGAAACAATATACACATAGGATTGAATAATTGTCCTGGAAAGGTAAGATATTACTTTTACAAACCTAAAGATAATTTCAATTAATGTATTCTTAGTATCTTTGTTCTCTTTCAACGTGTGGCACAATGAATAACCCATTTGTGTGGTGAGTCAATTTCTTTTATATAGTTAAAGTAAAATGTGGGTACGCCATTATGGTAGTATTTAATAAAATAGATTTACATTATGTCAGTCACTCTCATCTTGCATAATGATTGAAGTACTATGCATATATAATTATATACATATTCACTAGGAATTATGTTCGAAGAGGTGACCTGGTGGTCTAGGGGTAAGGTGTCAGACTTCTATGCTGGCGGCCGGGGTTCAATCCTCCGTCCCGGCAAAGATTTATCTGATTACCAAACCCTTCCTTCACCTCTGACAAGACATCTTGTGAATGTGAGGAATGCCAGGTCTCCACCGTGGTTCGGATTCCACGTTAAACTGTAGGTCCTTCATTTCATCTCACAATCACCCTACCATTACACATTAGTGTAAGTGCGTATAACCCGAACGGGTAGTAAGACGCGGTGCTAATAATAATAATAATAATAATATGTTCGAAGAAAATTACACCTTGACTGGAAGTGGAAATACTTAAGTATTCACAGTTTTTTTAGATGCATTATATTTTCACCAAGTTAAACAAACTTAAAAATGTATCAATACGCCCCTGCCCCATCTGATGTAAGTAATACAATATGTGATGAACAGATAAATATGCTAAGGCTCTGCGAGTACTCGTATTCAGAGCTACGAGCCAAGCTCGTCGCTTAGGCTTGAGATCGAGATCGAAAGTTGTGTAGGCTTGTCATTTTCGAGCTTCCACTTGATGTACTTAATAATATATTTTTAAAACGCAATATTAAGCATAGTCTATTTAATGAGATAATATCAGCATTTCCACTTATAAATCGATCATTTACTTAACAAATTGTTAAAAATTAATTTCAATTTTCCCATTAATAACATAATAGAACTTTAAAACCAGTTTCACCCGGTAGATTTATTCAATATTTTCGTCCATTTTGAATTATACTTGATTGAGTTGTTTACTTGTATTGCCATGACAAAGCAATGAAAATAAAGATAGCTAAGAAGATTACTGAATAATTGAATGATTCTTTTTTACTATTTTTACCTGGTACTATTTCATATAGTTTGCTAGAAATATTATTTAAGTTATATTATTTTTAATTTTAAAGTAAAAGCATTAACTTTTATAAGCAATAAAAATTAAATTGAAGTAAATTTATCAATAAAATAATGTTTAATGAGAGCCTGTACAACACATGTGCAACTGTGCAGAGAGTAATGGAAATGGAACTGAAGATGTTATCATGCACGATTACATTAAGGAATAATAAATGAAATATGAAACACTTCAAATTTCTAATTGTTGATGATTCTTACGTTTTCTTATACGGTAAATTAAGTTACTCAAGCATATTTTGGGGAAATGTTAGCTTATTAAAACATCCGTTACTAACCTTTAATTAAAACAGTGTAGAAACAGTCTACCATCACAGCAATAGCAAGGTTTTGGCAAAATGCCTGAATCCCAATGAGAAACCATCAAAACTTCCACATCAAGCTTGAAAAGTTATTTAAAGAATGGCGACTTTTGAAGAACAAAGCGCAAACATCACCAACTCAGCGTGCAAGAGAGTTAACTTTGGTTTCCAGACTCGAAGATCTTTTTGATGTTGCTCATGCGGTTGCATTAACCAAGACACCAGTTGTACAAGAAGACAAGGAGTTTTTAATAGCCCAGAGAAAAAAAAGGAATAATTGGGTCAATTGCTGGCGTAGATGAAAGAAAGGAAATAATGGATGACAGCAAATGAAGCAAATGAGACTCTTAGAAGATTCTATAGCTGAACTAGTTTCATCTGCTGATTATGAAAACAGCTCATCAGAAGATAGTGATCAAAAGCTTAAAACTGAGGACAATGCGATTGAAGAGGCTGTTGGAGACATAAAATTTGATGGACAGTGCTATGCAGAATGAAGGTGACACAGATCAAAATCATTCCAAGCAAATCACTTCAGCTCATCATTCATTCAAGAACAAAAACTTGGAAGATTTTGTTACAGCCAAGTCACCGACACTGTTTCGATTGTTGGAACTTTCAGATGGATTTCTCGTGGTTGATCCAGACTTGTGGGAGGTTAGAGACAACTACAAGCAAGCTATAGAAACAATAAAAGTTGTTAATGACCATGCTGAACGTGGAGTGGCACTCATTCAGGAGTACATTGCATTAATAACTCATGATGAAATGCAGCTAAATTCCTGCTGCAAATTGTTAAGGACCATCATAGAATGTACCCTTACAGCAGGAAACAAATTGTTTGAACCTCTGGGAAAGCAGTAAATTTAGAGTTTGCCATTGTCACACTAATAACATGAACAAGAAACTGAAAATTTTTTCTAATATTAATGTATTTAAATATATACTAACTACCAAGTTGTTAACAATAAATTAAAATATACTCATCATAATCGGTTGAATTTTTTTAATCTTTGACTCACTTGAGTTACCCCTAAAAATAAGAATTTAATGCTAAAATTTTTGATATAGTGTTTTTAGATCAACAGGATCAAACTAGTGCGGTAAGACTTGAAAAAAGGACAAAATGTACAGCACATAAAAATGGTTTAACTTTTATGATTCGTCCTAACAAAGAAAGATAAATAAGAACCCTGTAAAAAATTGTTTTATTTTTAGTTAAATTTCATTTTTTAAATTTCACTTTTTTGTGTTATTTTGTGTTTATTCAAAATGACATGTTATCTAGGGTGTTTAAGTATTATTTACATATTTAGGCAATTTATACAATGTTAAAATTTACCATTGAAACTTTATATATATTAGCTTTAAAATTCTTTGTCAAGTTTATCCGCATATTTCACAATTTTGTAGCCTAAAGTTAGCTTACACAACAACAAAATACTAATAAAATTACAACATGGTCTAAATTTCTACTTAATATTTTCTTAATTTTGTGTTTATTTTATTTAAAAAAATGTTAAAGCGGTATTTCGTTTTATAGGAGGATTTCGTGTAACAAGACAATTTCATTTTATTTCACAATTCAAAAATATTGTATCCAAAAACTATCAAAGGAAAAAGTTCTTGATCCCATCTTTGCATGGCACTTTTCGATTTATCGCGTCACACCATTTTTACAGGGCTCTGATGATAAAAAATGAAGACAGTAAACAGCATATGAACTTTTTTTTCACAAGTAATGTTTGATTATTTTCAGGTGAATATGCCAGTGCTATTGAGACATTGGTAACAGCCATTTCGCTGATCAAGCAATCCAAAGTTGCAAATGATGACCGTTGTAAGATTCTCATAAGCTCTCTGCAAGACACACTTCATGGTGTTGAAAACAAGAGCTATGGTGCCGCTCGTAGAGGTAAGCTTGAGTTGACATGCTCCACACTTGTCATCTTTCACCAATTTTATCCGAAAGTACTCAAACATAATTGTATTAGTCTTTTGTATTGAGTTGAATCTACTATAATTTAAATCGAAATCTCTATTTCAAGCAAATTAAACTTGTGTTTAGTTTCCACTCTTTAATGATTTTCTTGTTTTCTGTTTAGATTTTATTCATAACCGTTATTAAGTTGCTATAGACAATATAAAAGGTAATTAAAAATTAAAAACATTTGATCACATTCAGTGTTATGTTTAGGCATTCACTTTAGTGGTAAATTAATGGTATGGGTTCTGTTTGAGTAGCAGCTATAGCTTCCCAAATTTTAAGAGATAATATGTCAATATTTATAAATAATTTTTCCACTTTCTTTATAGAAAGATCTCGTTCACGAGACCGTGAGCGCTCGCACCGGCGCCGCAGAGAGAGATCTCGTAGTCGTGATCGTGAGTATAGAGAGCGCAGTCGGGACAGAGAACGTGAGAGGGAGAGAGAGCGGGAAAGAGACAGGTATTACGTAGATCCCTACCCACGAGAACGCTCGCGCAGCAGAGAGAGGGAAAGAGAGAGGGAGTATCGTGAGCGCAGCCGAGAAGACAGGTAACACACTTATGTTCATGTCTTGGTAAATCCCTTTTAAATAAGTCTCAAAAGATTTATAGTAATGACCACTTTTAAAACGGAAATGTGCTTGCCTATTCAAATAGATATTAAAAAAAAAAATTAAATTGTGGATTTAATCTGACTAATTATCAACACAAAATATTTCAAGTCAAATCTAAGTGTGGGGAATTTTTTGAAGCAAATCCAACTTTAAATCCAACTTTAAATAGGTTATTCAAAAATGTTATTCGAATAAAAATTGAATATGATTTTTTTTCAAATTTTGTGTATGATAAATATGCACAATCATATTATGTTTAAAAAAAAATTAAGTCATGTACAATTAATAATTATATGTTAACACTGCTATTAATTTGTTGTAAGGGCAAATCCAGGCATTTATAGTTTGGTTAAGACTACTAAAGCGTCCATCTAACGTGCAAAAATCTTTCAGCGCTATAGACATTTATTGGATATGATTATTTTAAATATATACACATATCTAGCTATGTAGTTAATTTGGTTTTAATTTCTTTTAAATATGTAAACTGTTAAATGTGTTCATTTAATATCGACAGCCCAAAATATATTTTTATTAAATTGAGTGAATTCTTTTAATCTCTAAGGGATTTTTTTTATAAAACAATATTGACAAAGTAGGCTCAAGCATATTCGAATCTTGCTTGTTATGAAGACACATTTAAAACACACAAAACACAAAGAAAGATATGTTGTGGACAAAAGTTTACGAAGAGTAGAAATGAAGAGTGAAGATAGAAGTGTGTTTGTGTATATTTAGGCCTAAACTAACTAACCTTTCAGGTTGGCGCCCTTTAATTTTTTTTACATTACACTCTCTTGATATAAAATCTTAAAATAGTTAGTCACAAAAAATAAATAAGTAATAAACTGAACATTATTTTAAAGTAAATACTGTGATAGCAGCAGAAAGATGGACATCGAATGTAAGATAGACTAGTCAAGTGGAGGCTTTGGGAATGAATTTTGTGAGGAGCATTAGCTGGTAATGGTGTACAAAGCTTCGAAAAGTCGAAGGTCAAATCTCCTTCGACATCTACAATAACCTTTCCATATTTAAAAAATTTCGAAGGAAGGATATAACTTCAATAAATCATCAAACAATTTAATTTTGTCATACTAAATATTACATTTTTCAATATTTGATAATTTTAAAATTGTTACTGAACAGAATTTTAACACTGACTAGTAATTTAACTAACACTACATAAGCATGGAACAAAAACGGTTAAGTAAATGTTAATATATTATATTCACTATCGCCAACATAATTTTGTAAAAAATAAAAATACCTATAAAGAATTAACACCATGGTTACTGGTATGAAGCACAGAAAGCGCTTTAGTTGTGCTATCATCGTAGCTTGCGTTTAATGTTTGATCCTTAATATGCTATCTCTTTGGAATTATCTGTGACAAATTTACAATTGCATTTTGACAAAGAAGTTTTTCATAGTTTCTTCGCATTTTCTTTATTATTCAAAATGGTTGATACGGAAAGTAGGAAACAAAATTGGAATTTAATTTATAATTATTATGTAAGTGAAAATTAAAACTTAATTAAGACTCAACAGCAAACACTATTATTTATGCTTTTTAGTGAAGATTAATCCATCTATATATTATATTCTGAAAATTGAAAAATGACACCTGGACACAGGAATCGAACCCAAATCGAGTCAAAGGTTCCAGGTTCAATTCTCGTGTCCACGTGTAATTTCTTGATTTTCACAATAAAACTTAACTGACAAGTTACTAAAGCTTATCAGTAAGCCTATGTGCATGATTAATATAGTCCTTAGGTGACAAATAAGAAAATTTTCCTGGCCCGTGTTACTGACAAGATCTAGAAAAAAATTAACTGAAAACAACAAAAATACTAGGTAGCTTTGACTTCGACTTTTCTTCGCAAGTTTCAAGGTTCGCTTCACATTTAAAAATTGGCCTTCGCACACCCCTCTTAGCTGTTACGAGGAGAAACAAGATTAGGAATTAAGTTATCTGGAAAAATGTAGGGGTAAAGGAAGTACATGAGATGTTTATTAGAAGAAGCAAGACAAGAGATGGTGTGGGCATGTAATGAGAATAGAAAAGGAGAGGATGTCAAAGAAAATGTTAGAAATGAAGTTTGTTGGGGGAAAAAAGCTCCCAAGGAGGCCAAGAAATGGGAGGAACATATAACAGAAAGTGTGCAAGTGAGAGGAGAAGAATTGACTTAATTTAGGGTGAAAAAATGTTGGAAGGATAGAGAATGCTGGAGGCATTTTGTCAAACTGGCCTGGCCGGAGGCTTTAAACATGATGATGCTGATGATGATGACTGATAGTAATTTATTAAAATCACCAATCTCAGCCGAAGCATAGGAAAATATGATTATCAACAAACCTGATTGATACATTCTCTTACTATTTATTTTACAACGTTAAATCCATAATCAAACAATATTGATCTAATTTATATCTAATTTATATTAAGTTGAAGTCAAAGCTAATAAACATTCAATTTGATAGTTTTTCTAAGCTTTGCACACCCCAACCTTTAGCCTTTTTTTGTTGTTGTTGAAGATAAACTGAATACCAAATTTTTAACATCTTAAATATATATAATGTAGTTATCATCTAAGCCAGTAATTATTGTTTCACACCACAGTTGAATTTGTCGCCTTCGGCCATGGCTAAGTTTGTTTCACTGTTTGTTGGAAATGGTGACTGATTTGGACACTGTTGATCAGTTCCAGTGTTTATTCCAGCTCTACACGTCAAGCTGTTCGGCCACGTGTCAAAACACCAGAGCCACCAGAGCCTGCTGTTGTGTTGGCTACTAAATCAAGGTAGGTGTGATTCATGTTAAATAACTTTCAATAAACAATATCTTCATAGTCGATGCTAATAATTAAGTTGACGATATTATGTATTCATTTTATATTTACCCTTCCTCATTTGTTTCATATCAGGAAAAGCATGAAAAAGCGGGGAATTTTTTGTGTTGGGAAAAAACGGGTAAAACACAGGGAATTTGGCAAAATCTCATAAAAATACTGGAATATTTGTTAATTTGGGACATTTAATTGAAAGCGTTAAATAGTAGGTCTTTGAATGGATGAAATAGGATACTGAAGACTTATCATTTCTCGTAAGTTGGGCAAGATTGGCTAACTTCCTAAAAGGTTTTGGTGAGAAACAAAGCCCGCTTCTGGAAGCTACTGCTTACTCATCACTGCTTTCTCATCACTGCTTTATTTTTTAGACAATCTTCTTCTTTGTTTTGTAGTGCAAACTTTTTTTATCCATTTTTATTTTTTAGCATCATGTCATACTACTCGTTTGGGTTATACGCTTATGGACTAATCACACTCAGAAAAAGCACCCTCACTACACCCATCTGAGATTCGAACCTCGATTTCCCTAGCATTGGCAGTTTAGTCTATTGCAAGAGTTACGTTTTAGACCTTGCAGCCAGTGAGGCGGCACATGGTTTTGTTGATATAATGAAATATACACATGTGGACACGTAATCCAGCACTGTATATTGGTATGCAGTCACATTAAAAGTGTAGCCGGATACTGATGGGAAATAGCCAATCCTGCCCTACTTATTAGAACGTATATATTCTCAACCTTTTCTCTTGGGGATCTTGTCCACCCCTAATTATTGCCATTCTGTTTTGTGTGTGTGTGTGAATGCACGCGTGTTACAAAATCACTGTACAAATTTAAAAAAATTGGAAGTAATTAGGCCTGTGCGGGATCTGAACATTAGGAAAAAATTCATTAAATTTGATATTTCCGAAACTTTGGCGGAGCAAATTTTATCCCGAGATTTTTTAGGAAAAATTAATATAAACAAGCTACAATAAAGGACAGGCTATTAATGGTATGTTTGTATTTTATGTTCATTGAAATTACTATCAATTTATACTATTTAAATTAAGATTATCTTCCTTTAAGTAGACCGATATTAGAAATTTAAGTTAACTTTTATTTTACAACTATAAAATCAATACAACGGTGCACCATTAAATAACAACCATACTAGGATACATAATAGAAATATCTATCAATGAGTAGATTTAAGGATGGAAAAATAATGATAAAAGTGGCCGTTAAAGACAGGCTAGTAGGCTGTTATCCACCAGAGGAAAAGAGAATTAGCCAGGACTTTGAAGTGGTAAGTCGTGGTAATAACGTGATTTAACATATTAAAACAATATATTACATTTAATTGTGCGTTAAGACACTTCTCAAGGGATTTTAGTCCATACTAATTTTTGCAAGTATAAAACAAGTACTTTGATTGGCTTCAAGAATATTTCATATGGTTGATTCTAGTTTGCTTCGAATTGAAAAAGTGGAATAGCCCTAGTATACAAGAAACTCAAAATTGTCAACCCTATAAATCTGTCTAGCTCTAACCCGAGTACAATTGTTAGGGATGGGGGTTGAATTTAGAGGAAATGTACCCTTATTTGTGTGTAGAGCGGGGGAAACCATTTTGGAAAAACCACCCTAAGTAAGCTACACCCAATGGGGATCAAACCATGATCTTCCTCTCATTGGCAGTATAAACTATCGCTAAAGCAGTGCCTTAGGCTGAAGCAAGCAGGTTATGTGCATTTCAATTATGTTAAAGGTGTAATAATGAGTAAGGTAGAAAATAAACTAAATGTACCCGAGGTAAGCCCCCACATGTTTATTATGAAACAATCAACTCATACCCTAGATATCATCTGAATTTGACTGTAATTGTTTAAACTTGATCAAGTATTGTGTGTGATTTGTAATGTGCCACCTGTGAGTACTAATGTGTCAAGGGGAGCTGGTTTAACACTCTTTTCGAATTTAAGTTGCAACCTCACCACATCCTCATGACTGGCTTATAATAATTAGGAATCCGTAGCACAACTTCTTTTCGATGTGAAGTAAAGCTAATTGTCCAATGTTGATTGTGGCATGTTAAAGAACCCTAGAAGGTATGTGAAAAATACCTTTCTCAGCAAAATTAGTTGACCCTTTCACTCTTATTCATAGAAATTCTCGTGTTTTGAGGTAATAAGTCGGATTAGAAAGTGTGTGTTAAATACCTCAAATAAAAATAGATGTAACAATTCATATTTCTATTGATTTTGGTTCTTAAATATTAACCTTAATATTTGGATATTTTTCTGCCCATCTTATCTCATTAATTATTTTTTTCAAATATAAAAAATAGCCCAATTCTACATATCGTCATTATGTTTAAATATCAGTACTCTAATTTCCTGTTATTTTAAAGCAATGGATTGAGGTATCGAAAAGTGTGATATAAAAATCGATTCTTTCGACACCAGTCTAGTTATAAGTTTGCAGGCTCATATTTTTTCATTCCAAGTTGAGCTCAACAAACTTCTCAAAAAAGCTCCCAATGTATTGAGGAGCTTAAATATACAATTAACATATATTTTATTTGTCAAGTCAGATATTGCTAAAGATGGGTCACTGAAACCCTATGGGAGATTTAATAATTCAAACAATTTAACATGTTTGAACAAAGCATATTTTTAAGTTCGCTTTTATGCCACTGGGCTGGCAATTACCTGCTTATTTTAACTTAATTCTAGAACAAATACAAGTACTTAATGCCTAGTGTGTTTTTAAGTTTTTGATTCAAATTTGAGATTGCTAAATAAAATTATTCAAATTCAAGACTTGGATTTTCGACCCAGCTTTAGAAATAACGTGTTCCAAGGCCAAACTTTCGGCTCGCATTGACTTTTTGAACAAATAATCGTCCTTCCGAATTTTGTTATAAACAGATTTTTATTACAGTGATATCTCAAATTGCATACTAGTTATATTTACTATTAAATTAGTGTGTAAATAATAAAATATGTTATGATCGTTTTATGAATATATAAATTAGATAATAATCTATAGAAATCAAAAGTAATAAACCAACATTAAAATTTAAAATCCATTTGTTTGTGGTTTTAATTAATAATAACATTAAAATAAGTTATTATTGTTTATATTTGATGTTTATTAATATACAGGCCTAAAAAATTATTTTGAAATAAGTTCAAAGAAGTATTAAAACTTTAAGTTTGGTCTGTTTAATATTTAATAGATTAATAACTTTGTAACACTGGAAAATCTCATTCCACTTTTGAGGATTATGCCTAAAAAAGGACAAATACAATATTTTACTACTTCAAAAACAGAAAAACGCTTCACGCTTATAACACTGCCACTGATTAAAGAGGTAATGTTTACTTACCTCTTTAAGTCCTCATCATCATCATCAACGGTGTCCAGCATGTGGCTGGTTATGTTTAGAAAATGGCTTCATTCTTCCTCCTGTAATTTCTTCTATTTTTCTCCTCTCACTTCAACACTTTTTCTTTTCTCTTCTTCCCATCTCCTTCTTGGCCCCCCTCACAGTCTTTTTCCTATATACTTAATTTCCAACGTTTTCTTTGGGATCCTTTCTTTTTCCATCCTCATTACATGACCATATCATCTCAGTCTTGCTTCCTCTACTATCTCATGTACTCCTTGTACCCCCCACTCTTTCACTGATATCTTCATTTCTATTCTTGTTTCTCCTCTTGACAGCTAACATGCTCCTCACAAACTTCTTTTCCATGGCCTCCCCTTACCTAGTTTCTCTTACATTCACTGTTCATGTTTCTACTACATATATGACAATGGGTACAAAGTACGCCGCCCTGTACATCCTTTCCTTACACTTAGAGGGCACTTCTCTCATCCATAGCAGGTCTCTTAAGCGCCTTTAGAACAACTCTCCTTGCTGTCCTTTTCTCGTTAAATCCTATCTACTTTCACCTTTCTCCATAATCACTCTTCCACGATATTTTACATTCTGTACTTTTCTCAGCTATACTCCATCCAACCTTGTAGCTTTATTGGGCCTTATACCTTCGTCCTTGACATTACCATCACTTCACACTTTGCCATGCTAAATTTCATTACACTTCCTTATTTCATTCTTGTAGTTGTTCCTGTACTTCCTCTTCCTTCTCCCACCCCCATATCAAGTCATCAGCAAACATCACGGCTCTTGAAGACAAATTTCTTTAATGATTATCAAAATACAAACATGAATTGGCATTGTAAACCAAATTTTTAATTTTATTAATATCAATAAAAATTGGTAAATTTAGAATTGGTACACCCTCCTAATACTTGTAAAAAATCAATAGACTAATTTAAAATATCAATGTTATGCTCCTTGTAAAAATTCTGTAAATACTATTTTGTGTGTTTTTAAAAGGGTGAAAAAACTATCAAGTTATATATACATATAAATGAAAATATATTTTTTCATTGTATATTTGACTAGCCCTGTACTTGCGACACAACTCTTTAAAAGACAAAGATTTCACCTTTTTGTTTCTATAGTGTGCCGCCCATAGTAGAGGCACGCCAACATAGGTAAGTAGTTCAATACTTATTTATAATCAAACATGATTTAACTCGTATTATTTTACTAACAAATGTTTGGTCGTCCTCTTGTTGGTAGTCAGGAAAAAAATTAAAAATATGCCAAATGGACTTGTTTTCAATAAAGCCTATATGTACATAGCGTGGTCAAAATTAAACAATTAGTTAAATAGTATTGAGAAAACACACACACGCACATGCACCTTGAATGCATGCATGCATTTTTCCTGTTCTCGTGGAGTTAAAAATACAAAAATTAGTTGATCATATTTACTGAAAATTGGTTTTACTCTTGTTTTTGTTATATTTAATGCATTTAAATATAGTTCACATCCTAGTTTCAACACTGGTTTTAACTAAAAGCTAGTTATATTTATAAACATTTATTTTATGGCAGTTGGACTTAGTTTTACAATTATTTTTGCAACTTTAGACTCTGTTAAAAATGGAAAAATGGTTTCATGAAGCTCCTTGGTTCTGAAAGGTATCAATATATATATTGTTTATCAAATATTATAATGACATAAGGTACGATGCAAAATTTATTCATCAATAGGTTCAAACAACATTTTATTTTATCAATATACATTATTTACTCTAGATTATTTTTTCTCTTATTTTCTCTTTGTTATTTGATTATATTAAAGTTGGGTTGAATTCACCCCTTTTAATCCAAATCTCAAATTTGAATCTTAATTTAATCTACAAACTTGAATCATAGAAAATATGTATTTAGATAATATATTTAAAGCAACAAATTTTATGTTAATTAAGTGATAAATTAATAGTCTGGAATCTCTCTGCTAAATTTATAATTAAATTATACTAGGAATATACTAGCTGATGCATAAGATGATTTGCTATTATATATATTACAATTATACAAAACTCACTTTTTTTAAATTTGAAGCAAAGGATTGAATCATTGAAATATTCTCAGATAAATCAAAAATTTAAATAGTTATTGTTTCATGTCATCAAAATATTGTGTATATCTATGTACCACATATCTTTAAAATAAATACCATTTACAGAATATTTTATAACCAAAATGTTGAACATATTTTGGCTGACGGTGGTAAATTAAGTTATCACAACATACAATTCAATGATTAAGATGTTTTTAAGTGAACATTAACTTTGGATACAAATCACAACATAGAATGACAAATGTTTATTTTCATTTTTAAAGTCTGAATTTTTTGAAGGGAAGCTGAAGCTGAAAATATTTTAAGCAATTAGAAATCTTGTGCACCTTCAGTGGCTATCAATTTTCTCTTTATTTTGTCCATTGGCAACAATTTAAAGTGTGAACTGTGTTCTTTTCATTGTAAAAGCATCATTGTGTTTGTTCCTTTTGAATGTTTCTATCCACCTTTCCTATACCTTTTTCCAAATAAAATACAATTACCTCGTAAAGCGAAAAGATATTTTCTGTATGGAGATAAATTTATTTAGTAAATAATGCATTCACCACCCTGGTTCTTTGATACATGAGTTTGTATGTGATTATTATTTCTAAGGTTCTCAACTGTGGGGGAAGTCAAATAACATTGTTTGAATTTTAGTAGATGTTCAAGGCCACAAAAATTTAACTTAATCCTACTTCCTTGGTACATTTGAGAGGATTTGGAAACTTATGGGAAAGTGAGTATGTGTAGAACTTCCAGTTTTTGAATAAATTTGTTTTTATTCTTAAGATAATATCTATAGGCCATTCAGTATAATCTTTATTATTTTTATGAAAAAAATTTTAATCACTTGCTAACAAATAGCACAAAAAATTAACTTGTGTTACTAAAGAACTTGAACTCTATATATTTTGAGCAAGAACACTTATCCTTGCTAATATGTATTTTTAGTTGACTCCATCATTTTTATTAAATAAATTAAATTACAACACTTTTAAAGTAAAAAATAAGAATAAAGTATTGACCTAAAATGATAGTTAAAAATGTATGTCTAACATTGTTTAGAAGGCCTAGCCAAAAACACAATTTGTAAGTGTCTATGGAGAGAAGTGCTCATTTAGTTGAGTGCATGCACACGCGCGTGTCATCAGTTACTGTCACCATATTTTAAAACATAACAAAAAGGAGTAGGAATGCGTTTGTTGCGCCTTGAAGTGAACAGGTTGTTATATAATGCCTAACCAACCTAAAACAGTTTTTATCAAAGAAGCAGAACCATTTCAAAAAATTGGAATTAACAAAACTGATATAATATCGTCTTTATTTCATCTATACAGTCATTCAAGTGTTAAATTAATAGCTAAGCTTCTGGTTTTCCAATAACTATGTGTGCTAAGACACCAATAAGCAATAAAAACTAATTCTGACTCAAAATTTTAAAATAAAATATAATTTATCCGTCACGAATCTCAAATGCTCTATTATCAAAAAATATATTTTAAGGACTCGAGTTTGTAGGGGCTTATCATTAAAGTTACCTTTAACATTAGTCTTACCATGTTCTTACTATACTTAAATACTTTCAACAGCTAATTTTTCAATTAATTTTTTTTAAACTTTTATAATTATCTAAAATTGTGTTCATATAAAATTAAAAATTAAATTAAAATATCTAAACAGAAAAATGATCATTCCAGTCGCTACTATGATGACCGTTATCGTGAGCGTGAACGTGAGCGCGAGCGAGAGAGGGAAGCTACTCGCCGTGAACCTGAGCGGGAACGTAGAGAGGAACGAGAACGAAGAGAGGAGAGAGAGTCCACCCACCGCAGTTCCCGCCACTAAGTTTCTGAACCTTCCCTTTCCCCTCCCACACAGAATAGCTATGTAAGTATGATCAGTCACCACATTCACATTATTTACTGACTCAGCCTAAGTTATCGCTCGATACAATGCATTCAATTTGTTTGCTTTGCATTTCATTTTCTGATAAATGGAAATTTTAATATCTTAAGTTGGAGTCAAACTCTTTAGTGAACTGCATTATAGTTCCAGTATATTATTGGTTTATTCTCACAGTCATTGAATATAACCATTTCTTAATTGTTCATTAACTCACAATTTATTTTATCTGTCCTGTATTTGCAATGTCGAAATTGTTTAGTTACTCTAAATTTTATATTTGCTTTGCACAATTGCTAAATGTATAAAGCATATTGTCAAGGTGAAACTGGTACCATGTTGATACATTCTAAGAGTGTTATTAATGGAATAGCACCTTAATTTATAATAAGTTGGATCTTGGAAAATAATTCTTAGTTTGATATGCAATATTTATTACTTAATATATTCTAAGTTTCCTTTGGAAGCTAGGATTAAAATCAATTAAAATCGTAATTATGAAATTAATATGCCTCTTGCTCCAAAATCCATGAAAATAGTATGGAAATACTACCAATTTTAAACCAGACAAAAGGAAATATAGACAAGACTATTTGCTATGAAATATTACTATGATTTTATAATATTATTATATTTAAACAAATTAATTAAATTCTGCATTTTTGAGATACAATTACAAGTACTCACATTTTTTTAGTTTTGTAAAAACCGTTCATTTCGAACTGATACTAAAATGTGATTAGAACTCAAAAGTTTTGAGTAAGCACACATTCCTATTTTAAAACATAAGGATTAAATACAAACAATAGGTATTGCATATACCAAAAACAGTGTTAAAATTATAAAACACAAAACAAATTTTACAAACAAAGTTGCAAAATAAATCAATATCCTTGTTCATATCATGCTACCAAGTCTCCTAGTCATTCTGCTTGTTGTTTGTATAAGGAGTGCTCATAATGTTCCTTTTCATTCAAGGCCTTCTACATGATGAAGATAAATAATATAAATCATATATAAATAGTGGTTTCTATATAATGTATAATTTTGTTCAGGGAAGATTGTATCAAACAAGTGACTGTTTAATTAGATGCTAAGTTTAGTGTGAAGAATGGTTGAAGAAGGAGATAACGTGGGATGAGTCATCAACCAAACTGAAGCAAATATTATTTTGTAATCACATGTGTGCACGTAGGGAAACAAGAAAACTATATATAAGTTTGAGTTTATTCATCTATTGCTAAGCATATTCCAGTGTGTATATTGTGTCAATGTTTTAGTTTTTAAGCGTCATAAGAATCTTGCATTCATATCTGTGAAGGATAATTAATATAATGTGTATTTTGAACTTATAGTAATAAAATTGGGGTTGGCTGCATTGTTATCGTTTAACAAACTCCGCTTTAACAAATGCTTGAAATTATAGTAGCATTTTGATCACCACAATATAATTCCTTTTGGTGGCAAGTATATTTTTAGACTCCATAAAATAGACACTCTGGATTATTAAGTTGTATTTATTTAAAAACAAATAATGATTATATTTTGTAAAATAATGCCAAGTTTATATCTAAATTTAAGCTGGATTGACTATTAACTGCTATATTTTTAGGACTAAACCTTGAAGTTGCATATTTAGACCAGCCAACCATGATCACAATGGTTTAATAAGTTTTTGGCAAGGATCTTCACTTGATGTGAAATGCAAGGTTCTAAATTATTTTTTTAGTGGGCAGATTACTAAATTTCTTTAATTATTCTCATGGTTGGGGTTTTCCCTAATCACTTGATGTTAATTGTAATCCATATATTACAAATCTGTATCACTTATTATCTTATAATATTAATATACAGTGTTGTGTATTTTAACTTGGAACTTCACTGAATAAAAACTCACCAGTTATTATGCTTAATTTATTAACGCCTCTATTCATTAGGTTTAAATATTGTATTATTAGATATTAATTAATCCTTGTGTTTGTAAATCAAAATGGTATTATTTTAACATAGGTTTCTATCTTGGTGTGAAGATACTCTATTATAGATGTCAACTTGTTGATTCCTTCAACCTAAAAGATAACTTTGAAAATTGTCTGGAAAAAGTGGATATCTTTCAATTAAAACTTGTAATAACAGAAGGGCTTTGAAAATGCATAATGTTGTTTCATTTAAAATATTTCAATTTTATCAGAAGGGAGAGCAAGTGTTTTTACAGTTTTTATAGAATTGAAAATTTTTGGCAAAAATAAATATTTCTCCAGTAGCAACATTGAGTTTAGTTTCCTGCACATACTAATATCAACAGATCTTGAATATCTGTCAAGGATGTCCTGGAATCTTGTCAAAAAAATTATTTTTATTTAAAAAGTGTTGACAAGATTCCAGGACACTCTTGACATATATTCAAGATCTGTTGATATTAGCATGTGCAGGAAACTAAACTCTATGTTGCTATTGGAGAAATATTTGATTTGTTTTAGCCAAAAAATTTCAATTCTATAAAAACTGTAAAATTACTCACGCTCCCTTCTGCCACACCCTAAACGTCTAAATTAAATTTTTGAATAAATGTTTTTTTTATTTAGTCATATAAAATGTTTAAATAAAATTAATACTTAAATTCCATATATATGTTTTATTAAAAATTGTAATATAATGTAAGGGCCCTTTTATACAGGCATTTTGTGACGCACATCATGGGTGTTTGTTTTTAAACAAGCAACATATGCCGTAAGTCATGAAAGGTGTAAGAGGAAATTAAAACGATGTCAGGGTTGCCGGTCTCTTCTATTCTACCACTTGTAATGTATCTTTCTGTTATCTTCCTCAAAGTGTAGCTGTTTCAAGACCAAGTAAAGCGGTAGACAATATACAATACCCAACCACAAATAAGAAACACACTACTTGCTAGAGAGATATGCTTAGGTTCCAAAACGTGATGTAGAGGTTGATTGCCCTGCACTCGCGCCAACATGATGACACAAAAGTATCTTGGATAGTCTTGCATCATTTTTGACGCAACATTTTATAGGTTATGGTGACACACTTTTCAGATCGCGACGGCATGAATGAGGTGTGGCATAGTATAAAAGCACTCATTGTCTCCTTTGTATTTAGAAAAGGCGCGTAACAAAACACCTGTATAAAAGGGCACTAAGTGATAGGAAAGTCAAAAAAATTTTTTTTTAGTACTTCTTCTTACTACCTGTTTGGTAATACGCTGAGCCAAAATGAAGTGGATAGTAATGTTAGGCCTTCATAGAAAACAAACTTCTTCATTTAACACTTCCATCTTCTGATAACCTTCACAGTTAAACATGATTTAAAATTTTTGGAAATATTTATTTTTCATATTAAAAAAAACGCATACGAACACAGTAAAAAAATTGGCAGCTACATATTTGTAAAAGTAACTACAATAACAGTTACCTGTTCAAATATATAGCTACATCATTTGATGATAATGATGATGATGATTTGTTTCTCTCAAGGTTAAGCCTTACTCTTCTTTCAGATTGGTTTTCTTTCTTATCACATTACATTACTGTGTTTTCACATATATAAGTTATAGGCCATTATTCATGTTAAATATCGCTCTGGCTTTCCCTAACACATAGTGATATCAGGTCACGGTGTCTTCATGCCAAGAACTCTATATTATGTTGTACTTTTTTATTTACCTCTCTCTCTCCCTTTTTCCTGTAGCTTATATGTATACAAACACAAAATAATATTAATAAGGTAACAGTCATATTATATTTATATTACTTGATAGTGTTAAAAGTTGACTTAAACTAAACTATAAATTACTGCAATTCTCATGCCAAAAATACCTAATTTTTGCACGCATTTTTTAAAAAATTTGGGTTGAGAAATTTTGATGTTACATTAACTTCAAATAATAATAATAACTATATATTGAAATGTTTACATTTAATAGAAAATGAGGTGGACACAATCTTGATTTAATGTGGAACTATTAAGTAACACACTAATTGTTATTAAATGTAACCTTTCACTATAATATTGTTAAATATTTTAAAAAATCATGAAAAATAGCAGTAAATATAACACAGGTAGTTGTTTCATTTGAATCTTAAAATATTTGTCAAATTCATTTCTGAATTCTATTACAATTTCATTGAACTCTATAAGTTGTATTTAAAATCAAAATGTCTGTATCAGACTGAGAGGGGTTTTTCTCTGTTAAGGCTTTGACAAAATTCATAGTGTGTGAAGCTTCGAAAACTTAAACCAAGAAAATGCTTAACCCTTTGGGTGCCAAGAGAAATGTGCTAAAAGTGCCGAGCTATTTTGCTGAGAAATAAAGGATTTTGTTTAAATTTTAATAGCTTAATCATTTTTGATCTTCTTGCACTCAAATTTTTACATAAACTAGCTAACATGCTTGCCAATCCGATTATATAATTATACATATACTTTTTTAATTTTTAAGCTTTGAAAATTTAAATAGCTTGATATAGAATAAATCACTGAAAAAAACATTTAAAAAAACTAACTTTAGATTTTACACTAAAATTGGGCTATGCATAGCAGCTGTTTCTGTGACCATCAACTTTAGCAGGGTTTAGTAAAATAAAGTCTAAAATAAATAATTGGCTTGGCCGTCAAACCTGATACTTTTACACGAATATGAAGAGGTTGGGGTGGATTATCATGATCTTCAAGGTTTATTTAATCCCTATAGGAATTTCGTATTCACACTCGCCTTATCAATGTCAGCTGCCAATCCTACTTGTTCTGATCTTTCACTAGAATATAATTCCTGTTCAGTCTCATTTACAAATTCAGAATCACTGCTTTCATAATCAATAACAAATTGATCACTCTCACTTTAGCTATCGATAAATATTGTAAGTATTTCTGTGTCTTGAATCACAGATTTCCTCATAGTAACCATGTTTACAAACATGATCAAAGATAAAACTCCTAAAGTAGAAAATTATAAAATAATTTTCATGTTCAATATATCTAAACTCTTAAGTTTAAAGACAAATAAAAGTAGCTTAAACATACGAGAATGCAGTGGAAATAAAATATACTTTTTCTGTTAACTAAATACTGAGCTAAGAGCTTGAAAACAGAATCGCTGTGAGCGACTCTGGCAATTTTAGCAAACATTTCGCTCTGACCGACGTTGGCACTCAAAGGGTTATTATTTGCTCTAATAAAAAATGGGTTCCTTACCAACCACTATAATAAAAAATAAAATACTCTCTTTGTTCAATTTTGGCCATTTTATACTGTTATGCACCTTCAGTTTACTTCGAAAGAAAGAAAGCTTACCTTGCTTTGTTTCATTATGATATAGCCTTTAAGTTAGGTACATAGTGTAATTTTACTCATGGTAAAATAAAGGTAAAAAAGCATCCTTAAGTGTAAACAGACTGTAAAAAAAAAAAAAGTATTTACATGACAAAATTCTGCATTAATTTGAGTCTCGAATCAAAACTTTGATTCAAAGTATTTGATGGTCTATCCCTATTTCATTTAGTTCAATTTTGTATCCACTTTTGAGACAATCATCGTCGTCTTGGAACATCCCCAGCTTGCCGGGTAGGGTGTTTGTGAACCAGCTCTCGCCAACGCTGTCTGTCCAGGACCATTTCTCCTTCCATCACTCTTCTCTCCAGCTTTCTCCTTTGTTCTTTACATCCCCCTTTATCTGGTCCACACACCCCATGTGTCAAAGAGGTCTCTGCTCTTCTCATGCATACACATGTTCTTCTTGTGTCTTATAACTGATGACATGCATTTAATTTAATACTTATACCATTAAAACATTACTTTTGTGTGCAATTAAATAAGGTTCAAACATTTATTGTGTTATATTTTGGTGTTTATAGAATGTTCCCAATTAAATTACTCATTTTCCCTCCAATGCTCAAATATCTTCTGATCATCTGTTGTACTTCATGTGTGTGTGTGACAATAACTTACAACCAATCTTTGACATTATAAACCAATATTTTCTATCAACATTAATACAGAAATTTTTAGGGAAAAAAGGAATATAAATATAAACTTGAGTGACCCAATTGATAAAGCATCGGTAAATCGGTAAAACAAAAGTGCAGGGTTCCTTGTCCTGTGTAAACCTTAAAAAAGAAGTCATTTCACTAGCACTTTAATAGTAGTTTACTCAGTATAATTATGAGGTAATAATTTATTTATATATGTTACAAATGCTTATAAATAAAAATAAAAAATTACTAGATGTTTAAAATACAGAAACTAAGCCTGATTTTGAAAGACACATTTGGTTAAACTTTGCTTTGTAATTATGTTAAATTTTGAATTAAAATGTTGGATTAGTACTTTAAAATCAGTTAGCATAGCATCTTATTGTGCTTAAAGGTAAATTGTCGTTCTTTTAACTCTATTCGTGGGACATACCAATCTTGTTTGTTATAAAATAACTTCAAAATGAGCTTCATCACATTGTATTTATGTTTTGTTTTTAAAGTTCACAAAACCTTAGGAAAATGTTTATCTATTTTAATTTTTGTGTTTTTGTGAATTTGTAAAAGCAAAAGGTAACATAAAAAATGTGTATTTCAATACTTGTTAGCTTCCACTAAAGTAAGCTGGTTTCTTTTAACCATTAAGTTCTCAATCATTTCCAGTGATATCGCTTAAGATCTTCCTTAATTTTTTAGGAACTTTTATCTTTGACAGAATTAAATTTGTCAGCCCTATATTATTTGCTTTTTTATTGGTAATTGAAACTCGTAAAGTAGTTAAATTCTTTCTGCTCATCGTTAAAAGTGTATTGAAAATTAAGTCAATGCTTTCAAACAGTATTCTAAATTGTGTTTAAAATGTTACATAATCTCTTTGTATGCAGTTAAGTTAAAGGCAAACAATGTCTCTAGATGACATTAAAACAAATGCTTAATTACTTAGATTTACCGGTATATCTATTGACATTATAAAATACTTGAGTTGCACATTTTTATTTCTACATGAAAAATCACTTTTGTAATATTTTAAACAAATGCTTAAGATCAATGTAATGTAAGCTAATGATCATTGTTTTAATCAAAGCAGATGAAAAGTTGATCCAGAAACCTTCGTACTGACATAGTATTTCACAGTTTGTTGACTCAACCACTGCAGCAGATTATTGGTAAGTTGCTCTATCTAGTAGGACAAAGTAAAATTGACATAAATATTGATGTATTGTATAGTTAATAGATTTAAATTAATATAAATATGCAGATTCACTAAAAATTTGTAATTAACTAATGAATGTGCACTTCTAGGTAATTAATTTAATCAGTTTTAGTTTTATTTAAATCCTAATTAATATATAACTATTTCATTGAAATAACATAATTATCACTATAAATATATTTAAGACAAACTATGTTGTATAATCTTTTCATTAAGTATATCTTATTAGAGAGAGTGAGTGTAAAAATAATGTCCACAAGACAATGATAAAGGGCAAAAGCAGTAGTTATCAAATCAAATTGAATTAATTGGCCACGCACAGGGTCAAACACAATCAAGAAAATAATTGGATCTTATTAATGATCCGTTTCAGACAACTTAAACCTTTCTACATATATTTTAGATCACCAATCCCTTACTTTTTCTAAATAACAGACCAGCAAAATGATATGTTAATTATGAAGGACTAGCTTGGTCCAGTGATTGGGGTTCAATAACCCTATGCACGGGTTAAAAATTACTATTTTAGATTAGAATTTTTAACAATGAGGTAGCCCATTCGCTAAAATTAACTCTCTTTACTTTATTTTAATTAATTTTTTTTATCAATTTCCACTATAATTTTTTGCTTTTATATTAGAAACATTTGTTTTGAATTCATAATTTCAAATCTAAATAGATCCAAGATTTGGATTAGATGGGATTCAGATATTAAAATAAAAAAAGTCCAACATTTGAAAATTCAACTTGTGTTCATTATTGGATTTGACCATATAAACTTGTGAATATCGTAATATTTTAAATCCAGTAATTATTTAGACACTATTTACTATACTCAATTAAAATTTACTACAACACACAACTTAGACTAGCATTTGATTTGGATTTGATAACATTTCATTTTAAATAATTGATTTGAAACATTTTGGTAATCCTTGAGAATATATTAGATTTGATAATTCTAGAAAATATTTGATTCAAGACTTAAAATTCTTTAAAATATGTATGCATAATTTTTTTTTAATTTGTCTATTGAAATGCGTTTTAAAGCTATTGCTGATTATTGGTGGTTCTGAACCAGCATAGTTATAGGAGAAACTCAACAACCAAGCTCCAGACCATTAATTTAACACTTAACTGATTGTAGGACTGTTATGATGAATAGGTTTGAAGATATTTTTTTTATATTAGGCTACTATTTCTATTTTCTGTTATTCCGTTATATTTCTATTTCCTCAGGTTCGTAATTTTTTCCAAGATTTAAAATCAGGCACGATACAAACTGCTAGACAACAAACTGCTCGACACACTATAAAAAAATATTTGGAAGGCTGGGTGGGTCAAGTGGCCGACACGACTTGGACCAACTGCTAGACAAGCTCAAGTATAGGAGTACAAAGTGATAGACAACCAAGCGGTCGACACGAGAGAACAAATCTGTAAAAAGACCAACTGCTAGACACGCAGAAACGACATGGACCAAGTGATCGACACGAGCTGGAACATGTGATAGACAAGCTCCCATATAAGAGGACAAAGTGATAGACAGCCAAGCGGTCGACACGAGAGGACCAACTGCTCGACAAACATCAGATGAATCCAGTTAAGAGTGGCTCAAGTGACAGACAAGTTATTTCAAAACTAACAAAGTGATAAATATGGGCTTAGAGAGTTGGGTATAAGGATGGTCTGGATCCTCCTAGAAATTGCTGCCCTCCCGACACCC